>VRYO01002297.1:3515138-3539477 GCA_009812075.1 Sialia sialis
CCCTGTACCTGGCACTGGTGAGGCTGCACCTCGAGTGCTGTGTCCAGCTCTGTCCCCTCAGTTTAGGAAGGACGTTGAGACACTTGAGTGTGTCCAGAGGAGGCAACAAGGCTGGTGAGGGGCTTGGAACACAAACCCTGTGAGGAACAGCTGAGGGAGCTGGGACTGTTCAGCCTGGAGAAAAGGAGGCTCAGGGGTGACCTCATCACTCTCTACAACTCCTGAAAGGTGGTTGTACTCAGGTGGGGTTGGTCTCCTTCACCAGGCAGCAACTGACAGAACCAGAGGACACAGTCTCATGCTGCACCAGGGGAGATACAGGCTGGACATTAGGAAAAAGTTTTTCACAGAAAGAGTGATAAAGTACTGGAATGGTCTGCCCAGGGAGGTGGTGGAGTCACCATCTGTGGCTGTATGCTAAAAAAACTGGATGTGGCACTTGGTGCCATGGTCTAGTTGAGGTGTTAGAGTGTGGGTTGGACTTGATGGTCTTGGAGGTCTCTTCTAAGCTAGTTATTCTGTGATTCTGTGAGTCTGTGAATTATTTTTTTTTTGTTAAGTTATGATACTATTTTTAATATGTGGGAAATAAATAAATCCCTGTAATTAGGCTGCACTGGGTTCTGACATTTTCTGACTGTCAGGAGAATTGAGATTCACATGGATTTGTCAGGTGGCACATGAGAAAATGCAAAGTACGGTGGCAAACGTGACATGAATGTAGGACTTAAATCTTGCTTTCATTTGTGCCATGCAGACTCTTGGTAGAAGCTACTTTTGGACATTCGCTAGAGTATATAAGATCAGAATATTATAGTGTGACTTGCCTTTTAAGGCATACCATTGCCTATGATGTTCTAAGCACATCCATGAGGACATACACATAATGTTGATGATGATGATGATGATTATATATGTGGAAACAGCTCCTCTGAAATCTGCATGCACATTTTTTAAATGGTCAGCTCTGTTCCTGGGTTTCATGTCTTTCTTCCTTCATCTATAATCTTTCATTTTAAAACATGAATTGGATATAACTGGTGGAGTTAATGCTTTTGTTTTCACCTCTGCGAGGGCCATTTTTAGAAGTCATCTTATCACTCTGTTATTCACTGCCCTTGCCCTCCCTCTTCCTTCTTCCTCTGTTCAATCAGACTCCATTCTTCCTCCAATTGCTCTGCACAACCTTGCATTCTGCACATTGACCTTTCATATGCTGCCGTTTGGATCACTCTAGCCATTACATTAGCAACACACAATTACACCCTCAAGGTAGACTCAAGTGCAGATCCTACCTCTACATAAATACCTTAATGAATGGAAAGGTGCTGATGTATGTTTGAAGTATGTTTTCAGCTCACGTTCAACAGAAGGATTCTGCAGAGATGTGAAACCATGGGTAGTGATGGGAGCATTTCCCAAATGTTTCTGTTCTGCCACAGTGCCCTCTGTATGGTGCTGCTCTCTCAAGTGCCCAAGCATTATATTTTTTTCTAGAGGTTATTGCCAAAGCCACACCCAGATGTCATAGCAGACCTATCACAAATAGTGAGCTCAGATGGGCAGATCTTGCTTGGTCTGAGCAATTCCAAAAATTGTTCTTGGTAGCTTAATTTGTCAATTTTGCTTTTGATAAGAACATCCAGCCTGACATGCTGTAGTTTTGTGATATCTGTTGCTGTTTGGAAGAGTGATGCAGCCATTAAAATACCTATGCTTTTTTTCCTATTATTTTTTTTCCATTTAGAATTCAACATACATTTTTCTGTGAACATACAACTGAACATACAACTGAAGCAATTCTGGCCTCCCTTGCAACAAAAGAACAATCGGACAATGAAAGATGCCAAATCTAGCTGGTGAAAGAATCTACTCCATGGTTATGTGGGTAATGAACACAGAACTATATGGGTCATGATCTGATGTCTTTGTTATAGTCTTAAACTTGCCATAAATTGAGCAATATGTGAAGTGGTGGTTTTCAATCCATTCGAAGTATTGTTTGTCCATATGATCACAACCAAAATTTGCTCTCACTCCACAGACCACTAAGAATGAACTTTGTCCCTTCAAGGAATTTCGCTGCGAGAAGGGATGGGAACTGGACAAAAGGTACAGTGTGAGGCTGTCCCATACCAACTCTGTGGAGAAAGAGGTATCTGCACAGTGTCTCAAAGGCCCTGCTGGGCATCTGATACTATCTGTACATTTGGCCTACAGGAGAATCTCGCCACAGATTCCAATATCAATTCAAATAGCCATAGTTCACCAAAATATCCATCAAGTATTATTTTACATAAAAGCATTTAATATTGCTCTTATATTCTTCACTAATTTGACTTTGCAAATGGGACCTCCTCCAATTCGCAGAAATCTTGCTTTAGCTTTGTTTACAAAAAAATTCCTTCTAAGATGCATAAGTGTAAAAAAATTTCTGTGGCATGAGTGGTTGGTGTTTAATTCAAAACAAGTGAGGAAAAGAGACCACTTCTGAAAGATCCCAGATGGAAACCAACTTGTTTCCAGTGGAGCTGCTTCCCACCAGCATATTCTAGGTTATGTCTGTATTTGATATGATAATCTCAGTAAAATCCAAAGTCAAGTGATGATAAATGTGTGGTAAAAAGAAAGGGAATCTAGCCTCCTTTTGCGCTTCTTATTAGCAAGGTTTATTCAAACCTTGTGCCTCACAGAAAATTTCTTCTCTGAGAGTATCCTGGGGAGAGGAGACGCTGGGTCGATCAATGGCTGCCTTGGTGGATCTTCGATCAGCTGGCAAACACATGCAGCCTCTGGCTGAGGCAGCTTTAAGAGAGACAGACTTCAAATATGCAGTACCTTTTTGCTGGGCTTGAAAGCATTAATAGCTGTAAAACCTAAGCATACTGACAACATGGGCTCTGTTAGGATAAACACAACTGAAACTCTGAAAGGATTTTGGAATTGGGAGAATATGACATTTATTTGTATATCATGTGCAGAAAGAGAGCTATTGCACAAACATTTGGCAGTTTAGGTCAATTTCATCATCCAAGAATTTAAGTCAAATTAATTCACCTCTTTTTGCCTAATTAATTAGACAAACCTGCTTGTTGGACCAGCAGGACAACAAGACAGCCCATAGCTGAGGATTTCTAAGCAGTTTTATCCCACTGCTACCAGGGTTTGACTTTTTTTCCTTTGCCTGCAGGGTCACAGTGTCACACAGGCAGATGCTGGTACAGCATCTCCATGACTCCCCTCCCTCCAGCTCATGTTGTACTGCTTTAGGGCCATCCTGAATAGCCAAGCCACAAACTTGGGATAAGGAGCTCATTTACAGAAGAGTGCAATGCCATGGCATAACCCAGGCCATCAGGGAAGTCTGAATGCATTTGGGACAATCATTTAAGACGGGCAAAAAGGAAAAAAAGAAAGAGAGAAAAGAGTGAGGAAAAAATTGCTAGTTTTGATTTTGACATTTTCTAATATAAATCCTTTCATTTTTCATCCCATTGGGATCTTTCAAGGCTGAATTCAGTCATACTTACTTTCCAGAAGCTACAATAAATGAGCCTCCCTGCAACACTACTGAATTCAGTTCAAAGCTAAAGCCTCTTGGTTAGGTTTCCCTCTGGGTCAACTCAGATACAAATTTTCCTGCTTTACCCATGCTGCTGCAGAACAGAGAATAAACTGTCTGCACAGCTCAGCCATTACAATATGTTTCTACCTTTAGCCTGCTCAAGAAGCAGGTGCTGGTGGGAAGTACAGCATTCACAACCAGCATATGTCCCCAGTGATACGCTTTTAATGCAGAACATAAAAATATACAAAAAAAATATTTATGCAAAAGTTGAAGAATGGGCTGTGAGCTTTCAGCAGATAATTCTGTTTTCACTGGGATAAGCAATTTTTCATATGCTTTGGCAAATTTTAGCCTAATTAAAAGAACAAGTAGGTAACTACGGATAGTATACATGGATAAATTAGAGCAATAATCTAGTCATCTATCTCAAACCTGTCCAGAAATTTATGAGGACTTGGTGAGGTGCAGATGGGCCCCCTTACAACAGAGACCATAATTGAGGCCAGATAATTCAGGATTAGGATTTTACATGTCCAATGAAATTTTGTAACTCAGAACCAGTGTTGTTCAGCTGGAATAAGAGGCATTCAGAGTGATATAAAAACCCATCATCCCATGCACATCCCTCTTACGTACTCTTAATGACTTGTTTAATCTGCTGTGCTCTGCTGCCACATTTTTTTATTTCACCTCCTGCAAACTGACATATCTTTGGCTGGCTCCACTTGTCATACTTCAGTATTTTAATCACAACAACCCCGTTCAGCACAACAGACTGGGGGCGAAGTGGCTAGAAAACTGTCCAGCAGAAAAGGACCTGGGGGTGCTTGTTGACAGTACTGAACATGAGCCAGCATGTGCCCAGGTGGCCAAGAAGGCCAATGGAATCCTCATCTGTATCAGCAAGAGTGTGACCAGCAGGACCAGCAGTGATTGCCCCTCTGAATGGGGCATTGGTGAGGCCACACCTCAAATCCTATGTTAAGCTCTGGACCCCTCACTACAAGAAAGACACTGAGGTTCTGGACAGACTCCAGAGAAGAGCAGTGGATCTGGGGAAGGCTCTGGGACACAAGTGGCCTCTGCACTGAGGCAGCTGGGGATGTTTAGCCTGGAAAAAAGGAGGCTCAGGGGTGACCTTTTCACTCTTTACAAGTCCCTGAAAGAGGAGGTTTTTAGCCAGGTGGGTGTCAGCCTCCTCTCCCAGGAAACCAGTGGAAATGGCTTCAAGTTGTACCAGGAGAGATTCCCTATAGATATCAGGAAGAATTCTTCCACTGAAAGGGGGGTTAAACATTGGAAATGCTGCCTATGGAGGTTGTTGAGTCACCCACCACACTGTCTTGTGAAAACCTTCTTACGTCACTTTCACAGGTGTTCACTCTCTGCCATCCTTGATGGTCAAGGCCTATTTGATCCCTATGATTATATAAAATAGGATGCAGAGCAGTTAAATGAAACAACAAAACTAATTGAAAAGGCCATCCTTTTCTAAGTATGATGTTGTACCTTTCTGACTCACATTCTGGCTTCCTCCCATTGCCCTCCTCTCAAGATGAAAAATCCATGCTGGATCCCAAGACCTGGGCAGTGTCTGACAACTCATTAGGAAGCTCTAGCAGTGACTGCTCCTGCTCCCTGATGTTTGATCCCAGGCCTCCCACACTCGTCAAGATACAGGAGGCTCAGAACCTTGGAGGCCAGAATTTGTGAAGAAACAAATCCCTGCTGAGAATGCAGGAGATGTGAGTCAGCATGAGCAAGACCCAGATTACTGTGAACAACACCCCAGCTGAGCAATAGCAACCTAATCATAGTCAGAGTCAGTACTGTGCTCTCACCAAAACAAACAACATCTCCATTTTCCAGGATCCATAAGACTATTGTGTCATTTAATAGTTTGCATTCTAGCTGCTAAGATATCACCATTCTTTTTGCTGTCTGTAGCCTCAAAGATTGGCATATTTTCTCAAAAGAAAAAGATAATCTTTTAACTCGTGATTTCAGTCAGTAAATATCCTATCACCTGCTTAACAGGTCACTTCTCACTTTGGAATCTCATAGTAATCAATCATAGGCTGTATCTTGCTGAATAAACTGGAGAATTGAGGCAGCACCAGTGTTTTTCACACCCTGAACTTTTGATCAAAACAGTGTCAGGAGAAAATCTACACACAACCTCTGCTTCTACCACTGCTTGCTTGCCTCTGCACATTAGAGATGCAGAGATTTTTGCACAGATCTAATTTAGATGTTTAGAACAGCTGTTCACTTCTCTAGCAAGAGTCATAGGTGCCTTTACCTGTGGCAGGAAGATGCACAGAGTTCCTTGCTTATAATAAAAAGAGTTGCCTTTACTCTTCCAGTAACTCCATTTGAGATGTTATTAGACTTCATCTTATGTCAAAAAGAAACTCTGAAATGAAATGACCATAGAACCATATACCACACTGCTGAGGCACAGCAAAAGTAAGCTAAATTCACTATTGCAGCTGCCAGAGTGAATTTGTCTGTTTTTATTGGTATATGACTCAGCTTTAATATTTTTCTAAGACAATTCTTGATAGTCTTATTGACAAATAAGTAACATTAATATTACAGAAGAGTTGGTCACTTCCTTCCAATCACCCTAGTAAACCTATTCTGGACATAAAGGAAGACAAAACAAACCAGAGTATCCAAGTCTTGTTCTTTGGGATGGAATACTCCTAATATTTTTGCCCTGGACAGATTTTCTCATTAGTGAGAAAGCATTAATCAGGGAGAAGAGTACAAAAGGTAGAAGTACTGACTTCCTATCCTAGTTTGGACTATTGCCTATGGGGATCTTCAGTAGCTCTTCCCACAGCCTCAGTTTCTTATTGGAGCACAAAATAGAATTATTTTTTTCCTGCAGCACACACACAGGCCTTATCAAACTTTAAGTGAAGTACCTGGTGATTCTGGGATGAGAATATAAATGATTGCTCCCACTTCCAAAATAGTTAGTTTGGCACCAGAGGAAGTAGTCTCCTGAAGCTTCTGGAATGAAATGGGAAAGAAAAAAAGAAGAAAGAAGAATTGATCTGCCCTTTGATAACAGTTGCACAGATGTTCTCACATCTCCTAACCTCACATTTATGTGATGTTGCACATCAGCAATATGAGGTTTTTCTGGTGAGCAGCACCTTTATTTATTGCTGCTGAATTAATTTTCCTTTAAGAAATAAAATTCTTTAACTGCTGATATTATTGGTCTGCTCTCTCTGTTTTCTTAGATCCTGTCACCACTTCTTTCTCCTGTTGTGATTCAGGGCACTATGCTTTGGATCATAGGGCTGCAAAGTGTCATTTGGTGTCTTTTAAGTGTAACCATAAACAACAAAGGCAGCTGGCTTTGCCATGACTACTGGACTTTGTAGATGTCTGAAAACAAGCCATAAGTGAAATATCTGAGACATTAAGAATTTGTGATACCATTGCAAATGGGAGCATTTCCATTTCTGTAGGCTAAACTCTACTCCCTCCTCCAAGAGTTTGCCATCAGTCCCAGTTTGCTATCACTCCCATCCTGAGGGGCTGTGTGCAAGCCAGGGATGTTTATTAGACGGAGTTAATTCCTTTCAGGCTTCCTCTATGCATGGCTGTGACAGAGGCGGGTGCTGTTTGCAAGTGTCAATGGAGCATGACCTCGAGTTAATACACTGAGTGATGAGAGAAAAGCAGATTCATTCAGCATCTGAACTCTCTGCTGAGATTAGCCACAAGTACAGAGCACATACAAATCACTGTTTTGTCAGCACAGCGCTGGGCAGAGTTTTTAAATATTTCAGCTATTCTAAGCCATCACCCTCAAGGCCAGGACAAGTAAAAAAAAGAGGAGGATCAAAATAGCATTTCTGATCCAAACATCATTGGTTTATATGTGAAATTTGGACCTGGATGCTTAAAGCAATGCATGGCAGCCACATCCCAGGTTTGATGTAAAAGTACTTCCAGTAACATGCACAGAGCTCTTTACAAAACTCAGAGAAGGAACCACAGGATATGTAGCTTTTCAGTGGTAGATGCCTGTCCAGCCTGGTGAGGAGAAACTTGTAGTTACAAGGATCTCCACATTCTGTCTGTCTGCTTGTGCTAACTGCTCTCATTTCAGTTGCCTGTGGCCATAAGGTGGTCTTCCAGATGCCATCTCTGCATCTGGTATTAGCAGAGCAAGCAGGGGCCACATAGGCCATGGTAGGTGACTGTTTCTTTTACCCAAGCAGTTCTGTCCAGACCTGAGTCTGTCTGTCTGGGGGCACTGTCTGCATTAATGTTCAGAGCATAGATCTTAACTTGGCTAGAACAGTTTGGGGAAAATCTATGGAGAGTAGCAGTGCTGGGGATTTTTGTGTGATTCTTCCTAGCTATATGGTTGGTCCTTTCTTAGAATTTAAAAACAACAGAGCTGTTAGCAGAGGTGTTGGAAGAAATATGGTTTCCCTCCCTCCTCTGAGGGGGTTCTGAGTTCTAGCAGTAACTATTACTAGAGGCAGGATTGAGAGACGATATCAAATCTCTTTCTATCTGTGCTTCCTATTGTTGATTCTGACAAGTACATCCATTTAGGGTCAGATTCTATCGTGCATTGCTGCTTTGAAGCCAGCAGACAATAAACGCAGAATTTAGAGCATAATAACTCCAATACTTTCAGTGCAAAGAATCCTCTGTTCGCTTCTCCTCACTGCCTGTCTCCCTCATGCATGATTCTCTTGACTTCGTATGCGACCCTGTGCACAAAAACCTCTGCATCATCTATTTCTCTTGCAGTCCTGACTGAAGGAGCTTCTCTCTATTTCCATTGCTATTAGGCTTTTGAGTCCCTTAAAACAGTAAGACCAAAATTGGTCCTGTGTTTTCTCAAAGGTGATCAAACCCTAAGAAAATGATTGCTATTTTCTCTTCTTGACCTTCTTCTATCTCCCCTCTCACAGCTGCCCCAGGGAATCAGACATACAAAAACTCCTCATGAGAGGCAGAAGCCAGTAAATGGCTTCTTTTGTGAAGGCACCAGTATCTATTCTGGGGCTGCTGCAGCCCGTTAAATCTAACACAGAGAGATTTTGGAGGTGCTTTCTCTTAATAGACTTAGAGGGTTTGTTGCTAACCAGCACTAGTAGCTCTTAAGAAAAAGATAGGTTTTCCTATTGCTTTTTTAATGGAGTAATTTACAAGCAGATACAGTTTAGATTACGAGATTACTGGCAGCACTTCGGTGCAACACCTGTTTTTTTCCCTCAGTAACTCCCACCATCTGCTGACCCACCCCAGAGCTGGCTGCAGCTGAAGTTGATACAAAAAGTACCCCAGCTGAGATTGGCCAATTTGTCACTCTTTGATTTTTCTTGTGTTTATCTGCCCTGCCCTCTCAAATGGTTTCTCTCCGCTTATCACGTGGTCGCTTACCGTGTGAAGAAGTAACAAGAAGAAGAGGCAGCTGAATTAACAGTTAGGCAGAATTATGTATTATATATGTGTGTCATTATTTGTCAGGCCCTTGCTTAACGATCTGCTTTTGTCACTATGTGCTGTTGTGGGGAGGGTCAGTGTTATTTGCTTGCAAGGATGTGCGCACAAGGAAGACTCATTCTTGCCTCTGAAAGGATGTGTTGGCCAAACTGCTAGTGAACAACAGAGTTGAGTCAGCAGTGCAAAATTATAATTTAAAAAGAGAAAGAGAAAAAAAAAAAGAAAAGAAAAAGGAAAAATAACACCAGCTATCATTTCCTAGAGAGCTGTGCAAGCTTGCTGGAAGCCTCCTTATAGCCTTGCAAATGCTGTGAGTGGTGTGCAGGCAGTTGCCACTAAATGGTGCAAATGGGAGAACTGCAGGAACTCACCATCTTTCCACAGCGCCAAGACTGGAAAATACCCAGAGCCTGCCACTAACACATGGTAAATCAGACTTGCTCTGCCACCTCCTGGTCGTACCAGACGCCGAATAGAATTTAATGTGCTTAACAGCCTAGTATGTATCTTATTCTCTTTCTGGTCTGGGGCCTGACCTAAGGTTCACTGAGGTGACCAAGCTGTAACCTCAGCCTGGAAAGCATATGCAGAATGAATGGATAAAGCCTTTGGCAGCATAAATATGGAACAAAAGCTTTGCTGTGACCTTCACACGTATATTTTAAAACACAATGAAAACATTAGAATTCTTTCTATGCCTGCTTCCCCTACAAATGTTTTGTAGTAGAGTTTCTCACCTTACAGTTGGGGAGAGAGCGTTGCCTCTCGAGGTATCCCTGATGTTTCAATTTTCATGCAACCAAACATTCAGGAATTTGCCTCCTCATTGCTCTGTGGAAAGGAAGTTCTGTAAGTATTCTAAGAAGGACTACATATTTATTTGTTTTGTAATATGGGACTATATTATGGAAAAAAGGCTCTAATATTCTTCTTATTTCCTTCCTAGCTTGCAATGTCTGGTACTATTTCCTACTAATGTTGGTGTAGGGATGGGGATAGATATTGACTTTCATCTCTGTACAGAATTCTAGCTTTACTGCTCCATAAACTGCTCCAAGAGAATAATAATAATAATATGATGTTATGATTTATAAGACAAATAATTTTTTACACTTTTCTACAGTTTCAAATTTGCTTTCACGGTTTCATTTTATCTGAACTTCTATTCAATTGGAGAGTTATAGAAAAGCTCAAAGAAGTTGTAGCCTAAGGACATACAACCTTTGGCAATATGAGTCCACTAGTAAAGAGGGAATGTGGGTTTCAAGGCCTTGTTGCTCCAAATCTGCCCTTCAGTCATCTGTTTGCAGTCCCCCATTATTACGCATTAATTAAGGACTCTGATAGCCCACTGAGTAAAATAAAAAGATTTTTCAGAAAATATACACCTAGACAAAAGCAAGAGTGACTGCATTTTGAAACCCACATCACCTTCACTCTGCAGCTGAGTAACGACAGTTTCATCTGGTAGGAATACTTTCTTTGGTTTCCTTGTGTGTGAACAAGTGATGTATTTTTAATGAGATTTATTTTCATGACAGGAACCTCATTGATAATTTGCATTAAAGACAAGCTAAATGAGCTGTTGAAGAGTAGAACAAGCTTTCTCACATTTGTTTCCTTTAATTAATCCAGATAAGACGTTAATTTTGGATTAAGTCCCGCCTTATACCATCTATGAGATCAGAGTCATCCTTCCATTAAATCTTTGATCCTATTTTCTTCATGTTAACCCTTTGAGGACACAACTCACTGAGAAAAATTACAAGGGCATTTGTTTTAATGTTCTACCACAAAAATACAGTAACTTTTTTTTTTCTGTTTTGTCTCAAGTAAAATGTCAATTGTTAAAATTTCCAGCTGGACAGAAATTTGTATTTCCAGACAGGTTTACTTTAAGTACCTAGTCATTTACTGGAATTACCAAGTCACTTCCTATGTTAATTGAAAAGAAATTATATTATGTGAAACCCTAGTGACCTCCAAATGGAACTGAAACCTATTAGGTCTGAAGTACAGATCTCTACCACATGTGCTAATAAGTAATTGGTCGCAGTAGATGTCTGTTATCATCCATAGGGATCTGTTGCATGAGGTAGAAACTCAATCAACAAATTTGAGGGATGTAGGATACATCCTTCACACCAGATAATACAGATACTTGCCAACAAATAAACATGGAGGTTCTAGAAAACCTTGGTTTGTTTCAGTGTTGGATGAGAAAGAATAGACATAAAAAGTTGTATGGATGCTGGTTCTGCTTACTCTCCTTCCTCACAGCTTCTTCCTCCCTGTAATGTTAAGTCCAAGCGTCCAACTTTCTCTCCTGCTGGCCCTGCTCCCCACTCCAATCCCTGCAGTGCTCCACACTCCAAAGGAGAAGGTGCCAGCCCCAGGTTGCAGCATGGAGCTGCCCGCCAGCAGATGAGCTGGCAGGGTGAAGCTGGAGGGTGCTCACTGCAGATGTCACAGCCAGGAACTCAGCTGCCAAGAGAACAAGCTTCTGCTGAGGGTGTTCAAATTAAAATTAGTCAGAGTTTATGATTTGGCCAAGATATGTTTTCCGGGAGACTGTGAAAGGGGCTTACTTGATACCAAAAATGCTTTTTCTATGCTGCCTGGGAAAAGTAAGCATTCCAAGACACATTATTGTAAGATTTTTAACCAGGCCAACTTAATTGGCATACAATTTTTAGGTGTGATTGAACAACTTCAGATAAAATTTTACAAAGGGTGGCTGACATAATCTTCAGGAAAGGGTGCCTAGAAAGGCAGTGTTATAAAACATTTTAGATATCACTGCAGTGTCAGCCCTCTATCCCAGTACCGAAAAGCCCGATCACATCTCATGGCAGTGGTGGAGACACCCCTTACCATCATTCCCAGAGCAAGAAGCATAGCAGAGGCATCTTGAACCTCTTTCTTGATGCCAGGAGTCACACCAGAGAAAAATAAAGAAACAAAGCACAATATACACCTTACCCAAAGGATTCAAAGTCTAGGCCTGGACACAGATTTGAAACAGGGAGCCTCTGTGCTGTGAAGCTGCCAGCACAGCCCTGGCTTTGGTGTGGGTCAGCAAATGTTCTTCCAGATAATGCCTGTGCATGGTTTGCAGCTGACTAAGGCTGCAGATTACTCCCAATAAGCAGTTTGGAAGCAGATATCTTGTTTTGGAGGCTGCATGGGTTTATCTGTGTCTTGCCAGGAGTTTACCAGGTGTTCACTAACTTGTTTACTGGCAGTTTGTTTACTACCTTACCAGTTTATTTACAAGCAGAGAAAGGTTCAAACAGGCTCCTAACTCCAAAGAATGACTGTGGTCACATAGGTAGATGGTGCATCTGTAGCTTACCCCCCACTTACTTTCCCCTTCATCATCAAAGAAATGGGCCGCTGGTGCTCAGCTGGTTAAACCTGGTAAGCCAGGCAGTCAAACTTCCTGTTGAGAACAACGGCATTTAAAATTTCATCAAAAGCATAGGGAGAAAGGTATTTTTTATAGCCATAGAAGGAGACCAAATAGACTCTATATCAAGCATTTTTGTCAGGAGACAAAGCCAAGGATCATTACTTGAAGGATTCAATGAATGTTGTTAGAAACTGTACTTTTCCCCGCTTTGTTCTTATCATGACATTTTGGTAAAGTGCTAAGAACTATTTCTAAGGAAGAGATCATGGATGCTGGCAGACAGGAGCAGATCCGATCACAACCTTGAACTTGCCAGATTAAAAAAAAAATTAAAAAATAAAAAACTATTTTCAGAGCAAGTGAGAAAAGATCAAAAAGAACTAACATGGCAAAGTAGCCAATGCAAAGGCAAAAATGACAGAAGATGTTTTTAAATTGCAGGTAAGAGTCCAAGAATCACAAGAGGAGCAACAGTTTAAAATGTGAGAGTTTTAAAATGACCCAGAGCAAAGTGAAGAGAGAATATTAAGGAGCCTTTACAAATAGGTAGAGAATAATTTCTCTGAGGATAAGAGTGGAAAAATTACTTAAATCAGTGCCATCCAGAAATTAATTAAAATCAGTGAGTTTCAGTCCAGAGGGAAACTTTAAAGCTAGATTTTGGAAAGGAAATACAGGTCAGTCCGTCATCATTTCCTTTGAATCCAGTGATATAACTGGTGCTGAAAATCTGTAAACCTGTAAGGAGGAACATAAACCCATCACTGACAATAATTTAAGGCATATGATTAACAAGGAAGGAAAAAGAGAACTACCTCTCTGATGCCATCAGTAACAAATCAGCCAGGCCTAACTCAAGGTTGCAAAATTTGAGACTCTGACAAGCTTGCAAAAATATACTGAAAGATTCTTCTGACAGATACTGCAGCCCCCTTCCATTAGGAAAGTTTCAAGGCCTATTGCAGAAGCAATTGAATTGCTATTTAAAAAAAATAATAAAAATGAAGTGGCCAAGAAAGAACAATGCTGTTCTGAGAACAGAAGCAAAACGCAATGCATATTCCTGTATTTAGATCATTCAATTGAGAGCTGTATGGGAGGTAACATAAGCCTGCAGCCAGCTCCAAGAGCTAAAAAGTATGCGTTGTAGTTTTGAAATGCAAATCTTGAGGACCAATTATGCAAAAACTCTTACTAGGCAAGTTTTTGGGGAAACCTTAAAAATAAAATTGTAAAGAACCATATGAAGCAGCACTGTGTAGAATAGTAATTGCTATGCCAGGGGAAAGAAATGAAAGGAATGTGCTAAGAATGTCATCTCTGACTCTACTGTGAAACATTGAAGTTCCCCAGAGCATGAAGTGAGAGCTAACAGAGCACTGTAACCACCAAGTATAGGCACCCATCCCTTCCTTTAGCAAGAGAAGAGCTGAGCATTACAGACAGGCACAAGCTCCAGGCCTGGGAGAACACCCTGACCTACAGGAGAAAGCAAGGTCAGAGCGTGTCTGGAAGTTTGAACACTCACAGCTACACAACACACCATCAAAAACAAACAGAGCATGCTGCATACCTGATTTTGCTTAGGAATGATGATCAAGCCCTCTCTTCAGTCATCTTCAGCAAGTCTGGATTAAGTAAAATGGATTCCCAGTAAAGACCTGCAAGTAGTGACTTTAACAGCACCCTGACATTTGTTTGCTCCAAAGAAGCAATGTGCTCTTTTAATTCCTATAGCAATGTGGCTTCTTGTAATGAACAAGCAACCTCAGGTTTTTTCCTGCTTCTTGATCCACTCAGAGGAGAATTAACAATTTATCATTACAGTTACAATTAAAATTTACCTTTGCAACTGGAGTAGGTTACTGTGTTCAACAGGCTGAGATGAGCATATGCTGAGATGTCTGCCATTTGGCCATCACCATAAAAAAAAATCCCAGGAACAGAGTCCAGTGAGCCCCTTCTTTCTGCTTATACCTGATATTCCCTGTGTGCTGCCTGTCCCAAGCCTGAAGAAGTGTAGCCTGGTTTGCTCCCAGCAATAGTATGAAAAGCAGCCAGGACAGCAACATCAGCCCAGGTGCCTTATGGACAGTAGCGTCACAGAAACAAAAGAGCAACAGCCTTGTCTTTGATCAATTGCTGCTGTGTGGTTTTGAAGATGGTCCCCCCAGACAGCGTGATGTGACAATTCGGGCAGGCTGCCTGTGATCCCAGCCTGTGCTCTGTCTGTATTAGAGAGGCACTATCCAAACTTGTCTCCAGAATTTCAGCCACGCAGCCTCCCTGCAGTAGGGCATGAGTAAGGGACAGTGGGAGCACATACTGCACACAGAAGCAGGGAGCAGGAAACTTGGTTCCTTTGTACTGCATGTGCCATTGATCTCAGGTGCTGTTTCTCCAGCACCTTGGGTTCACATGTAGGAAGCAGGGGAAATAGTGCTCTCGTACCTTGGAAGAACACTTTGTGATGGGAACGAAGGACACTGCTGTGGCTAAATAGATGCAAACCTCCTTCCCAGTGCTGGATTGATGCAACATAAAATACACAGTTGTAAACTGTAACCTCCTGAGCTAGCAGGGCATAAGATTAGAGGCACCACCTTAACTCCGCTCTCTCACAAGTGTGCATCACAGCACATCTCTGATGACATGATTATATATGGCTTCAAAAATAATGTAATATTAGGCAGTTGTGTTCTACAGCCTTATTTATTACTTCTGAGTCTGTTGTCTCTACTTAATCTTTTCTTGCCTGGAAGAACATCACTCCATCAGTGAATCAGCATCTCCAGAGAGGAAACGAAATGGAGACATGTTCATAATATACAGCAAATCACTCTTAACACTCATTTAATGTTCCACAGTGGATTAAAAATTATTGTCCTAGTATTTCAGCTTAGTCCAGATTTAGTGCCCCAGTGGAAGAATTAAAAACTAGATGAAACAGTGCATGTAAAGCTACTTTCTAGAGCAATACAGGAGCATGTTACTATCACAGTCACTAAGGCAGGTATGTAAAAATCAAGGAGCTGTTGCAAAGTGGTTCCCTTTTCACAAAAGTTTGAGTAAGGAGAGAAAAACACATTTGGATACCAAAAGAAATTACAGTGTTATTGGTGGAAAGCAAACAAAGATAAGCTGGTTAAACAAAATTATGTTACACTGTGCAATCATAGACAGAAATATGGTTTGTTCCTCCATGGCCCATGTGTTAATTTGGATCATCTGGTTTGGTACTGCCTGAAATGGCCACAGAACAGACTTTCCAGCAGCTGACTCACAAGTCCTAAACCTTTACTCACAAAACAATCTCCTGAGGGCTGAGGTCTTCAGTGAGGATATAAATTTGAGAGGAATTTTCTCTGAAATTCCTACCTCTATCCAAAGAATATTCCTGCAGCTCCATATCTGCCCACTGCTCTCTCTTTCCCTTCTCTGGCTCTGATGTGCTCTTGCAGGTTTGTGGTGACTAAGAGTTGTTGAACTGTGTGTTTTGATGGAATCTGAACTGTAAAACCCAGGAAGAAAAGTCCCTATGAAGGTTCCTATGATCCTCACTCTTCCTGCAATTTCAAATATCAGCTGTGCCACTATGAGCTCACACATCTGACTCACTGCTTCTAATCTATTTTCCTCAACTCAGTTTTGCTTTGGCAATATTGCCACCCCCACGTCTCTTGGTGACTGAACACCAAGCAAATTAAATCCTGATCTTTCTCTTTGACTGCCTCCTTTGTTCTCTCAGTTTTTGTAACTGAGATGCTGCCATATCCCTTTTCCTTTAGGTGAAGTAGCCAGACAGCTCTGATTGCTCACAGTACTCTCTTGTACATTAGGCTGTAGCTAAACACAAATGATTTTTCTTCTGCAGTGTTTCTAAGATTCGAGATAGATCATGCCCTTGACCACTTTATCTTTTGCCCGATGTTATCTCCTGTGTTTCTGGCCTCGAGACTGCAGCCAACCCAAAACACAGCTTCGGGATTGAGCTCAGGCCCTGCATAATGATGGTATAATTAATACTTATTTTTCCCTCCTCATCCTCCCTTTCCCCCACAGCATTATTTTCTGCATGTTTCTACTTCCTGCAGTGTCTTTTTCAACCTGCTTGACTGTTTCTGACATTTCTTTTACTGTTCTTCCCTCCATTCTGACAGCACTGCAGACTCTGAGCACCAAGTACAACTTGGCACTGTCCTCCTTCTTTCTCTCATGCTGCCATGACACAAGTGACTTTTTTTTTGACCTGGCAGATCAATGACTCTCCATGTGCCAGTAGAGCTGTCTCTGTCCCAGGAGCCAATGCACAATGTCACATACTACTCCATCTTTTTTCAAGTCCCTCTTCAAACCTATTTCCCTTTAAAACAGAGAGTGACATCACAAAACCAGAATAACCAAAAACCACAGTGCCACTGGCAGTGCTGTGGGAATTACAGCCAGGCATTTCTTCCTTGTGCTGCTAAATAAAATCCATTCCATAACTTCAAGGGAGATGATAAATGGTATTACTGAGCATGGCATGAAATGCAGAGACTGAGAAGGAAACTTCAAGGTTTTAAGATCATTCTAAACTCATCATTTCTTCACTGAATGATACAATGTCCACATTGAACTGTACAGCTGAATTCACCATTTCTATCTTCATTCATCAACCATTTTATGCACCCATTCTTGGGAAAAATACACGGGGCTGCTGGTGCTACTGGATTACATGACACATTTCCCACTGACCCTGTGCAAGTCAAGCTTTGGCACAGGCTTACATGCTGCGGCATCTCCATTTCTAACCTATTTCTATAGATTAGCTCTTTACTAATGTAGTAATTTCATTTGTTGACAGTTCCTCCATTTCTCTCCATTTGTTACTATAAACAGATATGAGGTATTAACCTTAAACATTCTGTCCCATTATTAGGCTGTGTCCTTCTAGCTGGGCATGTAGGAAAATGAAGTTTACTTACGACACTTACATGAGGTTTCTTTCCAGAGTTCCAGGAACACTCAAGGCTCAAAATGTTTTCTGTGACCACATCAGAAGCTTTCTGCTGAGTAAATTCCTGATATTAGCAAATGTGCCCTCCCTCTGAAGGTCTCTCATGTTGCTGCTCAGTGCAACTTAATGCTATTTGGTCATGAGGCTGTCCTTGTTCAGAATACAGGCTCGTGAGTGTCTTTCTGTAAAGTGTAAACGGCTGGGCCTGGGGACAAAAATAGGAATAGGATGCTTGTGCTACTATACAAGCTAAACTCAATCATCTATCCTTTCTGCTCTTCATTTGCCATGTTTGCCCATGCCTCATGACAGTCCAGGAAAATGGAGGGGCATTCTTCCCTGTTGGAGAGGTAGATAATGCTGCCAGTGTGAAAGAATGAAGTGGACTCTTATGAGCTGTCTGGCCTGTGTTTTCCACCCTCAGTGTTCTGTGATTCATCTAATTAAGGTACACAGCCTGCAAAACAAGAGGAAATTTGGAACTTCTACTCATTAGCTGGGCATGAATGGGATTTTTTTTTTCCCTCTTGACCGCCTCCATTTTATCTGCTGCAGCTCTTCATGACTCAGACTCCAGAAGGGCTCATGATTGTGTGGGTTGCCTCTGGCAAAGGCAAGGAGCTTGAAAGCAAGTGTCTGTCTGTCTGACTTTTACTTGTCTCTGAAAACAAACACTGAAAAGCCTATCTCCTGAGCGACTGACCCAGCTGCAGTGTCTTCCCTGCCTGTTGGGGTACAAAATGATTAATCTCCTTCTACACAGTTCAGTACTTAAAACGTATGTGAAGGGGACACAAGGGCTTTCATATTAAGCAGAAACAAAAAAATACTTGTTTTACTCTTAATGAAGAAATAATTTCCTTAAGAACAAAAAGCTCCTCACAGCCAGTGCTTATAAATTGCTTAATTGGAAATACACATAACAGTCCTATGAGGATTATCAGAGTGCTTCTAGCTGGAATTAGAGTCAGGAAAGAAAAGTTATTTTAGAGATACTAATAAAACAGGAGGTTGTGAAGGCTTCTGGGATATATACAGATGTTTTATTTTAGGCTTTGCATATAAAGCTGATTTTTAACCAATTTGTTATTGGTTTGCAAGCTCTGCTGATTAGCCTTGAAGCAGTGAGGAGTGAAAATAAAGGAACAGACCCCCAGCTGAGAGAATGATAGCTCCAAAAAGACATACTGGGGTTTTTTCAGCTGAGACTTCAGGCTATTGGGCCAGCTACCACTGTCTAGGTATTTGACATTTCATAAATGTGCCAGAAACAGAGCTAAAGACATCTTTGGCAGTACCTTTCCTTGTTTCCTGATAGATATCAAGCCCCTCAGCAATTCTTTGCTTTCTGCAAGAGATGCCCTGTGCACAGGCAGTCTCCTTGCCAGGCTGCAGTGCATGTGCTTCCTTCCCCTGCCACCCTTCTCCTGGGAGAGTGGAAAATGGTGTCTCTCACAGCTCCAGCACCACTGACTCCTCTGTCTGATGAGCTTTTCTGCACAGCAGCAGTGATCCAACGGGGCTGCATCACATCCCTAGATTTTATGCACTTTGCTAAACACAGATATGGAGCCTCTCAGCTGCCTACAGCCAGCTAAGTTACTACAGCTTCTCCTTTCTCTTGGAGGCAACACGGAGGATGAAAAATGTCCACCTGCTCATCTTTGACCACCAACACCACCTTCCCTGTGGGAAAAAAATTGTTTCTGTTTGTAGCTCTTTGTCTAGAGCCCAGCTCCACGGCCTACTTCTATGGCACCTGAGGCCTTTACATGGCTGAATAAAAGCCAAACATTTCTTTGGTGGCTGACAATAAAGACACCTGCACCACCTTCCTGCAGCTGGGTTTGCATATTTGGGTTTAGTTTGGACACTGCATTCGAAAGATGTGCGGTAGGATGACCAGACATGCACAGACAAGGGGCAGCCAGGCTCGCCTCATAATCTCCCAGGGTCCCCTCGTGACGGCAGGGTCTTCTCACGGCCCTGGAGTCACCTTGTCATCCACAAAAATGGGATTTGTTGGCAGCAAGCTATTCATGGGCAACACTTGAGAGGGACATTGATTATCTCAGAGTTGCACAAGCTTGGATGCTCAGTGGTATTCCACAAATCAAGCACACCAACTGTCAAAACCTTTTGCTATTTATGCATTAGCAAAGAAAGGAGTTTGTGTTCATTGGCTACAAGTTACATGGTTCTCTTGTTAATTAGTATTCTGTCTTCTGCTTATTAATGTTTCTCTTGCTTCTCCTGCTAACTAGTCCCATACTCAGTCTTTCTCCTCTTTTGAGTCAGTGGGTTTCTTGGGTCTGTGGCCATGAGTTGGTGGTCACCATCTCCCCATGTCAGAATTACCTTTTACCCAATTGGAGCTGGTTCAGCACAGTTGCTGAGTTGTCTTTATTAATTTCTTCCTTATCTTTGAAGTCCTGCCAAATGTCCTTGTGGCCCATAAATTCTGCATTCTTTTTGTCCACTATCAGCAGTGCATCCTTCTCCCCAGGCTTTGTTAACCTCCCCCGAGGTCGGCTCCCTCGAGCCCTAAACCTTAACGAGGTAACTCCACCAACAAGTGATTTCTCATACAAACACATGGACATCCCTCAGGGACTGCTCGTTAGCTGCTGTTTCTAAAATCTCCTTTCCTGCTGATTAGGCTGGAAAGCATATGTAGCTCAAACAAAGAACGCCCTATCTTAAGGAAAATTTTGCGTATTCCGCGTTTTGCAGCCCCCTCACGGCGCGGGGTCCCTCAGGGCCTCGGGGGCTCCTCACGGAGGCAGCTGAAGGGAGGTGGCGCCACCTGGCGGCTCTTGGCGGCGCGGCGGCCCAGGCCCCGCCGGAGCCCGCGCAGGAGCCGCCGGGGTGGAAAGTAAGAAAAGTCGTCAAAAAATAAAAAACAAACCCGAAGCAAGACAACGGGATTGTGCGGAAATGATCACCGGTAGCGCCTGAAGAGGTGCAAGGAGCTGGTTTTACTTCTCTGCAGCTCAGGCAGCCAACATGCCAGGACGCACCTACTGAAGCCTCCTAATAACTTCTTTTTATTCCTATTCGGTCCTGCCCAGCTAAGTGTCCTTATTTTATGAGTTACCATCTCTATTTTCTCTTCTAATAAACGGTGGTATTTAAGTTCAAAAGCCTCAGGGCTCATGCTAGTGATGCTAAAGAGAGGAGGAAGAAAAGGTGTCCCTTTGGAAGATGGATCCACTTCAAAGTTGTGGTGACTTGAGGACGGACTGTCAAAACTCAGGGAGCCATGCAGTGTAGCCAACAATAGCTGAGCAAAACTGGCTTTTCAGCAACACTGAAGGAATGAAAGAAGTAAAAAAAAACACTTAAAGCATTTGAAATGTAATACTTAAACACAGGATTTCATTTTAAAATACATTCTTTTTTTTTTTTTCCTCTTCCTTTTAGCTGGTGAAAGCATATTCATTAGCAGCTCTGCCAGGTTGAACGGTTTCTAGATTTGACTGAGGATGGTGTAAAGGTCCACACGAACTAAAAGCAGCAGCTACTAAAATGTAAAGCTGAAGTTGCCTGTTTAAAGTCTGACCTGATCCTGAAGGCAGAGTTGCCTGCCTGAATCTTAGAAGTGTTGCACTGACAGGTGGCTCAGCAAAACCTGTCAGGCTGGCACCAGTAAGGAACTGGGATATTAGTCATGGACTCCTGCCTGGCTGAGGCAGGGGCTTTTCACTCCAAAAACAAGACTCATGAAGGGCCTCTTCTTTGGTGCTTGCATGTGTGTCCATGCTGTATATTGTGTATCCTGTGCAGTCATTTTACAGCTTCAAATTTGGTGTGTTCATCCCCTCCAAGGCAGTGGGGGCAAAGCTCCAGGCCATGATGGAGGGGGCTCCCTAAGTCATCTGCAAAAGGGGAATAAGGAAGGGCACGGACAGGTCTAGGTTTGGACTTAGCCATTTTAGTGATGTTTTTTAATTGAGGGGATGATGATCACATGTATCAGGGCAGAACTGAGACATTTTGATACCCGGATCACATTTTCCAGAGAACACAAAGCACTGATCTGCTGCTAGAATCTGTTAATTCTGCAAAAGAAGAACTGGGTAATTTTATGGAAAAGCTACTCTCAGCCTCCCTGGTCCCAAATTTGGATTACTTGCCAGACTTTACACTTTCCTGGAGCTCACCAGATGCAAGTGAGCCTAAGTAAGCATGTGAATTTCTGAGTGTTTAGGGAACACACCTCTAAGCAGAAACCTAATTTAGGCAGAGCTCTCTCTTTCTATCATTTTAGCTTTCCTTTCTTGAAATCCCAAATTATATATGGAAGGTAATTTTATCTCTGTCTGTCACCATGCTGGGCTCTGCAGGCTGGTAGAGAAGTAAGCCAAACCCTGTAGCTATCAGTGAAGCTCAGTTCTACCCATGGCAGGAGTCCCATTAAAAAAACCCATTTGATCAAGCAGTCACCTCTATTGGTGAGAAGTTTAGTGTCTGCAAATATATGCATCACAGCTGAAAATAGTGTCTCACTACGATCTGTAAACTCAGAAGAAGAGTCTGCTTACAGTGTCACTCCCTAACACCTTCTAGGCAGAAGAACTGAGATTTTTGTCCTGTAGTTGCTCAGTTTCAGCTTCGGTCAAAGCCTCAAAATTAGAAGACACTTTTAAAGAAATACCATCTGGAATTTCCCTGCAGTCTCAAAGCAATGTGTTTTACAAAATGACAGAACCAAAGAATATTCTGAATTGGAAGGGACCCACAAGAATCATTGAGTCCAACTCCTGGTCCTGCACAGGACAGCCCAAAGAATCACACCATGGGCCACCCATCTGCAAGCAAACTTTGTAGAATCGATAAAAATCTTTACATCCTCCTAATGGACAAAGCATTTTAATTCTGCCATCTCCTGTCAGAACAGATTTTACTGCAAAGTTTACCTTCATAAAAATTTAATTGTTTGTAAATCACTTACCTCACTCAAAAGGACAGAGGATAAAGGAGAGATCTGGTGAACATTATGTATTTGGCTTCTCAAAAATCTGTGTTAGAGAATACCCAGGCAAGGTTCCAGAGCAAAGATTATTAAAGAAATGAAGCTGTCATGAGATCACAGGAGTTATTTCATGCAGTGAAAACTGGTTACAGATTGCAAAGGGTGGGGAAGAGTCAGCAGTCAGATGTCCTGGAAATTGGTGCTGGAACCCGTTTTTAATATATAACCTATGGCTGGAGAAAGGAGTGAGCAGTGGTAGCTAAGTGCTCACAGTGCAACTGGAGGTTTCCAAGTATCCAAACATCACACAGAGGCACTTGAAGGATCCCGCTGAACCAAGTAGGAAAAAGAGGTGGCAGGTGGGCTTGGGTGCAGACAAATGTAAACTGCTGCCATAAGAAGTCATGGATGTGACTGTATCAATGGGTTTAGAAAAGAACTAGACAAATTTGGGACACTAGGTCAAAAGATGAGTTCTCTCAAGGACAAGGCAAGGGTATAGCCTCGAATAGCCCCAATCCAACAGCTGTGGGAATGGAGGGAATTAAGTAGGGAATGTATTGCTGAAAATAGCCAGGCAAAGGTGCTCTGCTTACCTGGCTTCTCCCATTGCCAGTGCTGGAGACATGGCATGATGCTGGGAGCACCCAGCACTATGGTCTTTATGTTCCTATTTTGACAAAAATTCTGGTACAAGAAAATCTGAAAAAATACTTTCCACTATCAAAAGGTGTGGGATTTTTTAAAATAATATTTTTATTATTTTTCAGTGCTTTAACACTGTTAAAAATAAAAAGCCAAGTATTACATTACCAAAATTTTACTATTCTTTAAGGACTATCTTGATAGATCTGGATCGGTTTTCTTCCTTTTAAAACTGGTTTTGATATTTTGAATTTTCATTTCAAATTAGAACTGAAGTGTATTTTGCAATATTGTTGATTTTGGTGGAATAGAAACATCAATTCCCAGTCAGGTCTAGAGATTATTTCATTTTCTAATGTTTTTCAGCCTCTTCTTCATCATCCTGAGATTCTCTGCAGCCCTGAAGCCAAGCTCCATGAGAAAGTGACAGGGAGGGGTTTCTGTGTTTCTCATAGCTTGTACTGTGGTTTGGGATTCTCCAGATTATTTTCCCTATTTCTGTTCAATTGTGGGATGTGCTTCCCACAAGGCATCTAGCCATACCGCCTCTCCCAACCCTTCCCTCCTCCCAAGTTTTCTTGTGTGAGTCTGACAACTCGGTGATAATCATTCCTCCTCCTCACCCTTCTCCACAGGGATCTGTGTGGGTGGGCAGATCTGGTGTGCAGAGCACAGCTCTCTTATCTCTATGAACTCATGAAATTTGGCAAAAGCCTTCCCACCTCTTCACAGGAGATCCATAGCAAAATGCACACACACTTTACTAGAGCTGGAGCTGGCACTGATTTTCCAGATCAAGCACTGCCCTGGAGAAATCTGGCTTCTTGGCTTCAGAGCAGCTTCCAGAGTGCTGGAGACAAAGGCAGGCATCTTGGGAGCTGGAGCCTGGTGGTCATCCATGTCACCAGCTGAGAGTGGTGGTGCAGCAGAAGGCAGAGCATGCTCCCCCAAGGCATTGCTGCTGTGCTGGCCAGGCAGACATGGGACAGTGTGGGACATGCCAAACCTGTCAGCTGCTTTTGGGGTGACTCACTTAGGGAGGTGCACCCAGCAACTGAGGCGTGGGCAGGATTTAGCTCAGTGCATCATCTGCTTGTGACAGTGCTTCCCTCCACGCAAGGGAATATACCCTTTAAATTTCTCTATTTAAATCCTTGTCTTGCTGCCTGCTGGTGTGTGGGCTCCAACTAACTACAGTTGTAAAAAACCCAATTCCTACATGAGAACTGGCTCTGAGGCATGCGTCAGCC
>VRYO01002297.1:3540477-3568328 GCA_009812075.1 Sialia sialis
TTCTTGTGGTGAAGTAGTTAGGGATAGATCTGCTGTGAAGGCAAGGACATAGTCTTGATGTTCTTTAAATGAGATCAGTGAAACTTCCCTCTGCAGTCCTCCCTGAAACCAGTGACTTACTATGCAAGCATGAGCTCAAAGGAGTTATCCTTTTGTTACAGCTTGTATGCGCTAGTGTGCCTTGAGGAGATCTGTGGGTACAGCTGGAGCTGGAGTCTACACTCCATGGTTATTACCATCATCCTCATCATCCAAACCAGCTACCCATCACCTGAAACACTTTGAGTAGCTGTTTTTATCAGAGCAGAGGAGGATCTGGATGGTTCAGGTCTGGTGGATCCATACCCCATGGAGAGCACAGAGAGGGTGAGAGGTGCACATCTGCCTTCAGCTGAGCCTATGGGAGAGGTTGGTGCTGGAAGCCTTGCCAGGGCGTCTTCCTGTACAGAGAAACACCTAAGGAAGTAAAGGAGCTGGTTGATGGTACACAAACCAGAGAAGGAAAGCAGGCTACCTTCTTAAGTTCACAGGAATTAGTTGCACTCTTATGTTCATAGGAAATAGTTGTATAAGCTGAACTCAAACCTAAAAAATTTGAATCTTTGGAATCTATTACCATTCAACCCCTGTTGAGCTCCTCCTTCTGATTTATGACCACCTTTCAGCAGATCTGTGGAGTGTGGGTTCACCTCATCTCTTGGGGTCATCCTCTGACAGCACAGTCAGCTACTGTAAGGCTGTGAAGGGAAATATTATTTTCCTCAGATCACATTTTTTGAGATAATGGCTCAGCAGTCAGAATGAAATCATCAAACAGTAAGAGGAGCCCAAGCAAAAGCAACAGATACTCATGGGTGGTTTTGACCAATTGGCTAATAAAAGACACATCAATTTTATATTGCAATTTTATTATATTAATACAATCAGATTAAATGATTTTCACAGCTAGTGTACCTAGTTATAGCAGGCTATGTATATATAGTTTATTCCAGCATGATACAATCTTTTTATCTTTAATCGTGCAGCGAGTAATGTGCAAACACAATTGTAAGGAAGATTTTTTCCCCCCTAAAAAAGAGAAACCAAAATTACAAAAGTATGGTTTTATAAGAAAGTTGTATCATACAGTGAACATTCATTTGTACTTAGGCATGGCAACATTCAGCCTTAATAATTGAACAACAGCATGTCACTGCCATGCTGATTCCAGAAATGCCAAGAGAACTGGGAACAAGGAAATGCCATTGATGTTAGAGATGGAAAATATGTATCTATATACATTCAGAGTACAAAAAGTGTTTTCAGGGGTTAAGTGTCACATTTGTTTGTGTGCTGAAGTCAGAGTTATGGAGGCTTGAAAAACACAAATGCACAAACAGTTTGTTTTCCTTTAGACCAACAAACATCAGTAGTGATGGAACCGACTTAAAAAGTGCTACTTCAGGTGTAGGGAGGTGTAATTGAGCTCAGAATCTGGCCTGTCCTTCCTGCTAATAATGCTGCAGAAATAGACACAAGCATAGGGTTAGGAAGTCATAGGTAGCTGAATTCTGCTGGCAGCCCAGAAGAATAGAAAGACAAAGATGTATGTTTAAGATATTTTATTTTTTTAAAAGAATTTGTTCTAGAATAGTGTGGCCAGCATCACAAACCCTTTGCTGGATGATTGTAGCTGCCAGCAAGTAGAAGCCCTTGTGCTTGGTGTTCCAGGGATAAAACACCCATTTCAAGAGCAAAACTGCTGCCTCTTTACAAGAGAAGAAATGTCCTTACCTGTCAGCAGCACAGGGCCTGGGACACACACACTGACCTCGTGAAAAGGCTGCTTCCATGGCATCACTCACTGCTGGTACTAGGAGTGCAGTGGGTGGGAGCTGTCAGTCGGTTATGGGTTTGCCAGAAGAGGGCAGGCAGGCACTCACATGTGTGACAAGAGGGCAGACACACTCACACCTGTGTGACAAGAGGGCAGGCACATGTGTGACAAGAGGGCAGATGTGTGACAAAAGGGCAGGCAGACACATGTGACAAGAGGGCAGGCACACCTGTGGGACAAGAGGGAAGACACACTCACACGTGTGACAAGAGGGCAGGCACTCACACACATGTGCACATGCACCTGTGCATTTTCACTCACTCACTCACTCACTCACTCACTCACTCACTCACTCACTCCCCGCCACTGTGCTCACTGAAGTGCTTCTCACCTAAGGCTCACACATACGGACAACTCAGATCCTTACAATGCTAGTTGAAATTAAAGAGATGTAACCTGAAGAACCAACCTAAATCCACAGATCAGAAAAGACTTTACCCTCTCCCCATTTCTCTCTTCTGTTTATTCTTTTTTCCCCAAGTTCAGAAATACAGATCTGAGCAGCACTTACTCAGTATGCAGATATGCAGAATATAAACATCACCACACAGCACCCAGCACCCTTTTGAATAACAAAGTCACCAACATATTTGCCATGCAAGCATAGAGATTTTTCAAGACCATCAGGTTGCAGGAAGTCTGTAAAATATTTCTAGTTTGCTTTTGCCAATTACCTGGCTTGGAAAGAATGGAGAGAAAAAAACCAACACAGACAGGGCTGAGGTAGATTTGGCCATATCTGATGTAACATCACTGTATTGAGCAGGAAGACACATGGGATCTCAAACTAACAGGCAGGTCACCACAATATAAGCAAACAGGGTCTAGGGAGAAGATTCCCCCTTTCCAGCAAGAGTGCCCATCCTGCAGTCATATTGCTACAGGCAAAGGAAAGAGTTGTCACCATGGTGCTAATGACCCTAAACTTTGGCCCACTGGGACTGCACATGAGAGGCCCGATGTGACTGAGGGCCAGCTGGTATTTGACCTCTTGCTAAAATGGTCAGGAAAAGGAGAAATGAGGGGGCTGTGGAGTAATCTTTCCTGTGTGGGTACCTGCCTGTTATACTCTAGCCTGGGCACACTGGAATTCTTACGTTAGCCAGAAGTGGGCCAGCAGCTTTCTTCCACACTGGGGCACCAGTCACACAAATGTCCCAGAAAGAAACCATTCAAGACAATTCATCTTCTATCCCTTCTCTTGGCAGGTGGATTGAGAGGATCCTCCCACACAGACAAATGCATGCAGATAAGCCTGCTGTCTGCTACAAACCCACCCATAAAGCCTGAAGTGCCCGATTCCTGACCTCTGCATTGATCCACAACTATTGCAGAAACCCCTGCACCATTTTACACTCACTTGCTCCCAGTGGGCTGCTCTGACGCTCTGTGTGTTGCCTCCTGCCTTAGTAGAAAGCACTCTCCATTAATGCCAACAGTCCCTACCTGCCTCCTTGGATTTGTGAGATGAACAGCCCTCCCCCCACTCCTGTCTTCTCTGAAACTCTTCACAGCACTGAAACTCACATGGTTTTGAGCCAGTGAAATAGCACTGGGTGATTTCCATTTCCTCCATTCCCTGGACCTAATTACTATTCTAATAATATCCTTCACCAGCCTCCTCCACCCACTGACATCCGGATGAGATATTGCAGTGCTGCTCCTACAACTGGGGACAAACCAATCCTGCTCCTCTGGACTCCCGGGCTGCCACAGGGGCTGTGCTCTGCACGGTCACTCCAGGCAGACATGGGCAGCAAGACCTTGCTCTGTCCTCTACCTTCGGCTCTGGGTTTTCAGGGGTGCATGTGCCAGTGCCAGGGAGCCTGAGGGCTTGGCAGAAGCAGCTGAGCCATCACGTCTTATAATGCAAATCTGCCTCGGGCTCTGCTTTGCTTCCCAAGCTGTGACAGCCTCTGTCTGCAGCACAGGCTTCGAGTGAGCAGGTTTCCCCCAAAACCCTCACCCAATGCTGACCCTGCATTTCCCCGTTCACAGCCTTCTCCATCGAACAAGGAGGAATAGACACAGACGGAGAAGGACATTCAAGTCCCCAGGGGTAGGGGTGAAAGGATACTGTAGCACCAAGGATGTGGGATTTCAGGAGAAGGGTTAACCCCCTCATGGCCTGCTTGCCACTTTTAGGGCTGGGATGACATTTTCTTCACCTCACAGGTCAGCCTGCTTATTCACCTCACCTAGCACAGGTGGCACTGAAACTGAGGTCCTCCCACGGGTGTGGGAAGAGATGGCTGGGAGGAGCATCCCAGCGTCTCGGAAAGGATGTTCCGGGTGGCTGTGAGCAGCATGTTCTGCAGCCTCCCAGTAAAACTCCACCTGGCCATGGCTGGGAATGTCAGTGTCCTGGCACACAGGAGATAGCCCATGCAGAGAGAAACCAAATGGAAGTGCTCCCTGTGCAGGTGGAAAGACGGAAGCAGGTCCAGCATGGCCTCCTTGGCACAGGCAGGGAATTAGCCGGATGAGCCATGAGCTGGTTTTGCACAAAGCAATTGAAATTTGACTGCACATCTTTCTTAGCTACTGCCTGTGGAAAGCAGTTTGTGCCTCACAGCCTTGGGCTCCAGCTGAAGAGGAGAGTGAGTTCTTCACTACTGCCCAGTGCAGATGGGGGAAGTGAGTTATGCTACTTCAGGAGAACAGAGGGTTGTGCTTACCAGGAGGGGGAACACTGGTGTCCAAAATAAGGGAAATCCCCCCCAAGGGAGCTGGGATTCTGCCACTACTCTGTTGATGCTGAGAACAGGTTGGAGAGCAGGGCCAGCGCCTTGAGCAGAGAGGGCAGCGTGGTTCAGAGCTATCCAGAATATTGCCCAGCCGCAGCCCCTTTTTCTGCAGCCTCACCCTGCCTGCAGTGCCCGGTCAGTGGCAATATTTTGTTTTTTTCCAGGGTAAAGATTTCTGTCTGGGTGGCAAAAATAGTCTAATTGACAACAAGTAACAACTTTTAACAGCGGAACATCATACCCCAGTTTAGGATAACTAACAAATGCCTGTGGCTCTGAGACCTGCAGAGAAATCAAGTTAGTGAGCCACATCTCCTGTAGAGATATGTTCTGAAACACAAGTCAAGAATAAATAATGTCCCTTATGAAAGACACGGCTCCCACTGTCCCTGCTCCAATTCCCATTTGTTTACTGGACAGCAAGGAAAATGGTTCCTTCCCCATTGCACAAGTCTGTAGAGGCGTCAGGGCTAGGACTGCCTTTAACCCCCTTGCTCCCAGGTGAGATTGGATACTTTCCATTAGCTATTCTGTGGATCTTTATCTCCCATCCCCCAGGAATGTACATGCCTCTGTCTGAACTCATGCCCTCCACACCATGACCTGCTGTAAAGTAAGTCGGTGGGATCAGTTATTCTCAGGAACTGCCTCTGCATCCCTGCAGTATGAGCCATGCACATTGTGGTTATTACTAATGATGCTTGAGCATTGTTAGAAAGGAAACCTGATGTTTGAACTTTGTTGGTAGGGGATGGTATTTCTCCTAGCTCTAGCAGTGACACCATTTAAAAATCCCACTGGGTACTTGGTTCCTTTTAACCCAGGTGCATTACACAGGATACAGTTATCATATTGGGAATTCAAATACACTGATACCAGCCGACAACTAAGAAACCAAACTATAACATAGTCTCAACTACAGTTAACCCTTCACATGCACAACAAAACAGAAAACAAGGAAGGCTTTTGCTTTTAAAAGTGCCCTGCCTGCAATCAGTTAGAAAAAACATTTAAAATCTTGTCACAAAATATTGGATTTTCCAGCATAACCTAATAGGTTAAATACTAAAATCACACTAAAATGCAGAGGGTGGTGGATAACCAGCTCCTCTAAGTTGTCTTGGAAAATCCAAGACCCATTGAATAAAGTCAAGGAAAAACATTTACCACATTTTTTGCTGGTAGCTTTTTGCCATAGGATGGTAAGGGCTTTAGTGCCTGAGGTATAGGTAGTTCCTGGATGCTTTTAGGGAAGTGGGAAGGGGGAAGAGTCTGGAGAATAGTTTGCATAGCTTGCAGATATAAAGAAGCAGGTGTGTTCCCCACCAGGCTGTTGAATTTATCTTCTCCCAGCAAAGCTGTCCAGTGGTCTGGATGCTCCTGCAGAACTTTCCGCATCTTAAACTGTGGGTTGGGCATGAAGAGCAAGAGGTAGTCGAGGCAGAGCTTCTTTGATGCGACATTGACTTTGGAGTCCCACATCTGCTCCAGGATGACGTCCAGCGGGGTAAGCCCTTTACTGTCCTCTATTCTGGGAGATGCTCCATTCCCTAGGAGGATGAGGACCGTCTCTGACCTCAGCAGTTCGCAGGCAAGGTGCAGGGGTGTTTTCCCATCTTCCAGATGAAAGCAGCCAGCCCTATTGATATAGGAGTTCAAGCTAGGGAGCTTGTGTGCAATTTTGATGATCAGTCCCAAGATATCTCTCCTGTCATATGTGACTGCCATGGCCAAGTGAGGAGCAGAGGATGGGCAATAGCAGAAATGTTCCCCAGGCACCTTGAGAGCCTCCTCTGGAAAATGAGACAGCAGATACTGAGCATAAGGCAGGTGATTATGCACCACTGCATAGAGAAGGGCTTCTGAAGGTGAGTAGGTTCGTAGGCTGGCATTTTCCTCCCAGTAAAAATACTCCATTGTTCTCATGTCTTCCAGCATCCACACAGGCTTGTGATCTCTCACAGCCTGGTAGAACATATAGGATAAGAACTTGCAGTGCCTGCTCTGATCATCTTGCAGGCTGGCCTGGTTACTGGCCATGGCTCAGCAGATAAAGAACGGCTCCACGTAAAATCACTCCAGACTGTAAGATTGGTGCACTTGGAATGCTGATCCCGATGCTGCTGCAACCTTCAGGCTGTCATTGCTGCCTGGACTGCACTAGCTGGAATGCATGGGCTGATCATCTCCACCCATTCATTGTTTTTCCCCTCACTGCAGTGGTTTTGTTTAGGTAAGCACAATCCCACAGGATCAGTTAACCCATGCCATGCAAGCAGATGGTTGGTGAGTACATCCCGCTCTGCGCGTGGCACAGGTTACTGAAATGCTGTCAGACTGCCAGTGATTTTATACACACACAGCCACGGAGAACAGAGGGAGAGACTAAAATTAGCTTGAGAGGTGAGGCAGATTTCTGTCTGCAGTTTGTGTCTAACCAGATCAGCTCATACACTGCAGCAAGTGGAATAGCAATATTCCACTATTTTTTTCTTTCATGTCACTAACACACGCAGAGCTCATTATATAGTAAAAAATATGTAGCAATGTAAAATATCCCAGCTGATAATAGACACCATTTCATGCTCGGGAAATCAAAGGATTGGTAGCGGTAACACTAGGAAAGGATCCCTATTTAAAAAATAATGGTATGGCTGGCCACTTAGGAGACACTGATGTTAATGGACTGTCTATAAGGCATTAGTGATGTTTAAGATGCCAGCATTAATCTTTGCAGAGAAAAGACAAATGGTGTGTGCAGTAAGCGTTCCCAGAATCATAGAGCAGATTGCTGGGTTTAAATGCCTGCCTTTGTTTAACAGGGAAATACCTGGAGAGCCTCTGCTGCGCAGCAAGGGCATTAACAAAAGATTAATGGCCAAACCCCACTGGTGGGTGGGGAGCTTTGATCTAAGCATTTCTCAGATATCCTGCTTTGGGACTCAGATCAGAGCCAGCAGCAACAGGGGGAAGTGGGATTAAGAAATCAGACTTGTGCAATGCCCGGGTAAAACACACAGGACCAGGGTCTGCAGGTTTGAGGGGGAAGTTCCTCTTGGATGAGGCAGAAGGACCTGGCCAAAATTAAATTCACAGAAAAGACATGCACTAAGAGTCCTTTATGGCAAGCTCTTTTTAAGGGAGGAGGGTTTCCATGCATCCTATAAATCAATGGATCGCAATAAAATGGTATCTCACCAATTTGGTAGGAAAACAGGGTTTCCCTTTAGGAGAGAATATAGCAAATCAAGAAATCCTTACCTTCATTTCACAAGACAAACATCTAGTAAGTATATTCAAACTAGAGAGAAGTCAAGTATCAGATCTCCAAATGTTGTTTGGAGTCATCTTAAGAGAAAATCAAAGCCACTCGCAAAACTAAGTCTAGATCTTGCACATCTTCCAGAGCATTATAGCCATTAAGCAACCCTCAGCTGCTGCAGGTGTTAAGATAAAGCTCCCCAGGGAAGTGCTCACAGCATCCAGCCTGTCAGAGTTCAAGAAGCATCTGGACCACGCTCTTAGTCATACAGATTAGCTTTAGGTCATCCTGTGAGTTGACTTGGTGCAGAGACACATAGAAGTAAAGAGAAAAATGTTCTGCAAGTATCTCCAATGAAAAGGGAAGCCAAAACTGCAGAATGAGGAATGGCCATGAGGCTTCTGGCCAATCAGCTCTACACCACAGGTCCAGGATGTCCAGGATGTGAAAACATCTGTAATTACATGGTACCTTGTAATTACAGGTTACACTGTAATTCTGCACAGGAAGCCCAGCATAAAATTATGAGTCCCTCATGTAATTTGCTCACCTCTTTATGGTTCCAAATGGCACAGGTCTCGCTGCTCTGGTGGCTCTTGGCCTTGGCTTCCTCTTTTTTTTTTCCAGGAGTTTAGAAAACCTGGTGCTAAGGGCACCTGTTTGATGGCAATGCATTGCTACTGAATTTTACTGTAAGCATAATACAACCATAAAACAGTATAGAACCATTAGAAATTGAAGACAGTGATGCAGAAAGCTTCACTGAGGAACTAGAAGGAGACAGGAGTTTGGAAGTTTCTTTTTATTTTTTTGAATTTTGATCTGTGGCTAAAAATAATGCCTCCTAATTCATAAGGTGTTTGCTGTGGCTTTCCTCTTTGGCAAAATGCAGTCTAGAAGAGGAATAGAATCAGTTTTGACTCATAGAGAAAGCATCCAAAAGAGCAGGAACAGAAGGGAAAAACTGAAAAACAAATGCCAGTTTTACCCAAAACACCATTTACCTTCTCATCTGAGACAGAGAAGCTCTTTAGATCTCTCCTCAGCAGATGCATTTTTCACATATGCTGGTGATTTCAGCTTATAAAGTACAGCAATTTCACAACTATAAGGCGCACTTTTTTTTTGCAGCGAGGATCCGCACGCAACAAAGTAACGAATTAGTAATGGAAATGCATGATCAGGGCGGGTTTAGTGGCAGGTGCTCAATTTGCAAACATTTTTCACAGATTGGCGTAGACTTTAAACACAGCCCCAGGCGCCCTCCCTGGGCCACAGGCCCCGGCCCTCCCAGCCACCCCTGTGCAGGCTAGCGCAGGTGGCGCAGCTTGTGGCTGGCACGGCTCTCATGGCTGGCACGGCTCTCACTGTTCGGCTCAGTTCACGGCTTGCGCTTCCAGGTTGGCAAATTTCCGAACTTTGTCTATATATAAGGCACACCAGATTATAAGGCGCACTTCTGGGTTTCGATCAAAATTTTAGGCTTTGAGGTGTGCCTTATAGTTGTGAAATTACTGTATTTGGTTATTTTGAACCTGTGAGAAATACAGAATGTTTCTGAGCAATCCAGAAACCTTCTTACAGTGTTACGCTCAAAATATTGTTTCTGGGCAAAAGGGAAATATATCTTCCATATAAAGACAAGAATCGAACATAAGTAGAATTGAAATCTTAGCCTGCTAATGAAAAATAATTATTAGTCCAGGTCAAATTATTACAGAAAAAATATATAATATTCCTATTAAAAAAATTCAATAGCAATAATAATAATTTTTAAATAATTTGAAGCCTTATGCACACTTCTTATCTTCTATCCCTCTTCCTGGTATAATGTTCCCCCTGCCCTTGCTCATCTAAATCCTAAGGTTGGTGGTTTCATTCTGATGGTGGTGTTACAGGAAATCATCAGCATCTGGAGTTGTTCTGTGGGAGGAATGTGAGTTTGATGGTGATGCTTTCTTCTTCCTCATTCCAGATCTTCCTGGAGGTTGGTTTTATGATTTGTTTCATGCTTTTACACCTGTATTTTTCTTCATTGGATTGCAACTCCATTTTACATCCACATTGACAATAGATGCTGATTATATACATGTAAGATATTTTTTATTTGTTCTCTTTTCTCATCCAGCTCTGTATCTGCATTTCTTTAGCTGTCCATAGTGAGTGGTTTGTAGCTGTGAGTGCTCCAGAATCAGGCCTGTGCCCCATCTCTTACCATCCCATTGGGCCTGCAGCCCCCTACACTGCACCCTGTGCTTCCACCTCACAGGACTTCTGCTATCACACCAAGCCCATGATGACCTCTGTTAGCTCCAGCACATGAAATTGGAGCTGTAAACACCTCATAGTGCCCATAAGAGCTGGTATAAAACTATGGTTCTACCATGCAGTGCTGGTGACAGTAAATCAAATCAGCCATAGGCACCTGGCTAGAAAGAGGGAAGTGTTCCTACAGCTAAACCAAACTGAAACAAAGCAGCACGTACTCTACAGTATTCAGGCAAAGCAAGTTTGGCAGGCCTTGGTCCTGAGCCTTTGCAGACTCAGTACAGAACCTGCAGCCTGTTGCTAGCAATGGCCAAACTGTGATGCAGGGATAGAGGGTTCCACTAGATCCTGTTTCTGGAATAAGCCAAGGCAGAGAGGTCTTGTGTACTGCATACTGAGAGTGGGGCTCAGGCTTAGCAATCTTTCCCTTTCATTTTTTACCTCCTGCTCCTCTGTACAACATTACAGGGAGCAATGAGAAGAACTGTGTGGACAAGAGTGAGTGAAGGCACCTTCTGGGAAAAGACAAAACCAACAGCAGCTTTTGGTCACTGGAACTGGGAATAAATCGGAAGTGGGGCTTTCATGTTTGTCATTTCACTGCCTGGTGGGAGCGTGACATTTCTCACCTTTAAGGGAAGAGCAGCCTTGCCGCAAGCTCCAGTAGACATGGGATCCGTGTGAACTCCACTCAGCTCAGCTCTTTCCACCATATTTTTGCCGGCACACACAGAAAAACTTCAAGGAAGAAGCAGCTTGGGAAAGAGAAGAACAAAAGGTTTTGGGAGAGATTGGGACCATCTCCAGCATTCTACCTGTGTCAACAGCTCCAATGAGATGTTTCTTGTTCCCTTTCTGCCCTTCTCCAGGGATGTTAATTGGCATCTGTTTCCATGCAAAACTGATTTCAAGTCTTCTGTGCCTTTTGTGCAGGAGGGACACTGTACGACCCAGCCAGGATATACAAAGAAAATCAGTTGCCAGATATCACATGCCTGAGACAAAGCAAGAGAATGTCTTTCTTCAGAGGCATGCTGTTTTCCAGGATCGTGTTTGCTGGTCTTTTTCCATTCCTTGGGTAAGAAAAACTGATCTGTTGGGGATGAATGATAACCCTTCAGCCACAGTGAGGCTCTAGGAAATGCTTGCTGTGTCCTGCTTTCCACATCCAGCCAGGGCTGTGCAGTGCAGCTTGGGGACACACCATGTGAAGAATTAGTGCCCTTGTGCAGAGCCCTACTGCACCTTAAGGCTCCCTTTAGAGTACATGAAGGAATTTTTTTGTGCCCTGCTACACACTTACCAGCTCTAATTCATCCAACTGACTAAATGAGGCTTTGGGATGGTGAAAAAATCTATAGTCTGACCTGTCCTAGATCACAGAATATTTCACTTCTGCTAGTAGGATTCAAACAGTGAATGAGACAATCTCTTACTACATTGCTTGAGGCAGGAAATGAAAATAAGTGGAGATTCACCACTTTGGTAAGCCTTTGAATTACTTGTAATGGGACCAGCTGATGTGCTGCAGAACAAATCAAACACCAAATGGTTATTTACCTGCAGAACTTTAGAAGTAAAAATTACTAACTCTCATGCAACAGACATGCAATACATGTAAGAGGAACTCATCTGGAGACAAATGGAGGATTTTCAGGTGATGTCCATGCTGCTGGTTGACCACTGCTGTAATCCAGACACATGTCCTGCTTATACTGTTACAGCCAGATGCTCAGCTGGACGTTGTACCAAGACCTGGAGTATTTACAAACGTTAGGGAAACCAGGGCAATGTGGTGTTTTCTGCAGGTTGTTGCTTATCCCACTTGTGAAGGGCTTGGCCTGTTGTGTCCCAGTTCCCCCCAGAGCCTCGCTTCCCAAGTGTGGTTAGTCTGGAGCTTTGTGGCAACAAGCCCCAAGCAGCTTGCACGGATCTGAGTGTGCCGCCTTCTCTTCCTTTGTCCACTTTTAAACTCATGGTATAGACAGAACCCCTGATATAGGAAACATTTCCAGCATATCTGGGTGTTGACAGGGAGCAAACATTTTAGAAGCAACATGATAGTATTGACCACCAAGCGCAGTCAGTGCAGGAGAAGCATGGTGACAGCAATGCCTGACAGTGAGCTGCCCTGCTTATGGCAGAGCCTGCTGCAGATGTGAGAGCATCTCCACAGCTGTGGAAGCAAGGAAGTGTAAGACTGAAGCTAGACCTTCAAACAGAATCTTCTGTACCTCAAATACCACAGGATATAGGCAACCCCACCCCAATAAATTGCATTTATACTGATTACCAAACAAGAGGAACAGCCTTGCCCTTAATGGGATGCAGCTGTGACTAATAAAGGCAAGTGTAATAAAAGGGGAGGGTTGACTAGTTAGAAGAGACTGTTGACAAGGAGGACCTTTGAAGAAGAAGGAAAATCCAGAGAGCTATACAAGGTGAGAATTACTGCAGTAAGAGATCTGCTGTGAAGTTAGTCTGTGTCTGATGGAGTCAGGGCCTGCTGTTATACCATGCAGTCATATTCGAGCTCGTAAAGCCAGCATTCAGAGTTTGCAAGCCAATACTTGCAGTCATAGTCCAGCAGGAAATAACTAGCAGTCAGGGTCTGCAGCTGAACCCTACAGTAGGAGCCTGCTGTGGCAGAGTCAGGATGGCAAAGCTGTAAAGAAGAATAAGCTTGGACCCTTTTCATGTTGTTAAATGAGAGTCTGGCTAATGAGAGGCCTGCTGCAACAACAGGATAACTTACAGAGACAGCTTAATTTATAGAATGCCTGGCAGGTGCCTATCTCTACCCCAGTGAAAGCTGATTGCTTTTTTTTGGAGCCACTCCCATCTCTCTGGGCATGCATAATCCCTGTGTGTGTTACTGCTTGGCACTGAGCAGCTGTAACAGCATGCCACAGGTGTCTGGTTGTCACTGTGGGATCTGAATGGCAGAGACCTGTGGCACAATACCAGCTGTGACCCCTGACTCTGAGGTACAACCTCCCTTACCTTCAGGTGAGGCATTGAGTCTTTCCAAAAGCCATCTTCCTCCTAAGCCCCAGTAACCCCTCAGTTTGGGGTCTGAACAAGTGAGAGGGATGGATGCTGTGGTCTCAAATTGGTCTGGGCTTAGGACAAAGAGTAAACTGGGTCAGGAGCAAGACCCAGAGGAGGTGGCAGAATTGAGGAGTGAACTTCATCAGAGCACGGGAGAAAACACAGACCAATGAGGTGCAACTAGTACCATCCTGTCTTCTGAATAGGGTTCTCGTGGATATGAGATCTGGTGCCTAAATAAACTTTGGCTTATTGAGATCTCCATTTTCAGGGAAACTCATGTGACAGCCAGTGGGCTTGCCAGAGCCTGAAGATTGTCAAGTGCTGCAGGCTGGTCAGGGCAGAATCCTGACCACCATCAATCAAATGCTCTTCCTCTGTCAGCTCCCAGGGGAATGATTGCCCATTTCCAAAGGTAGGCACTCAGTAAATGCTGGGCTAACTCCAAAGGAAGGATAATGAAGTTTCCAGCTTTCACTGAACATCACAGACTTCATGTGTGTGTTAGATCAAGCAGTATGTTCATGTCTGGAAGATGAGACATCAGCTCAGTTTAATCAGCTGTAAAAACAACAAGGCTCTTTTTATTCCATTTTTTGAAAAATGCTTTTGAGACCTGATTGCATGGAGCCTGCACACCAAGAATCCCAGTGTCTCCCATTTCTGTAAATCCATTTATTTCAGTTCGCAATTCCTATCCTAACTGGAGGCCATGTCTCTCAAAGGCAGAAGGTGAATAGACAGATTACCATACTTCTTCCAGAAAGTAACCTGTCAGCTGCGTTCTGTTTAAAGAGAAAAAAAAGCCCTTGCAGTCAATCTGTGCCTACAGATGCTATTTTTCCAGAGAAAGGCAGAGACTGTGAAGCCGTTTTATATCATCGGATGCTTTCCTTCCTTGTGATGATTACGGGTGTTGGTGCCCTGTTTCACCACACCCCTATGTAAATGTCAAGGCTGCCAACTGCTGAGAAAGCACTCAGGAAGGCATGAATACATTTCATTTCCAATACTGACAAAAAACAATGCTTTTTTACACCAGCCATAATTAACCTGCAGAATTCAGTGCTACATGATAATCAGCGAGGCTAAATGTTTGACAGTCTCCAAAGTAAGGTTTTATTTTTTCTGTAAATTAAGGTCTTTGTTTTGTTCACATGCAGGAGCTGATACTATACCAAAACTGCAAATCCAAGGTCCTACCACCATGTAGATGGGTAAATAAATAAAAAACTACAGCTGTGCTACTCCTAACAAAATGATGACAAATTTGTCTGAACCTTTGTGGCTGCTTTTGTGCTGTATTGCTATTGCAAAGAAGAGCTGCTCAGAAAGTTAACTTCTGGATATTTTGTGGGGGAAATGTCAGTGCCACAAGACTGAGCTGCTCTGCAGGATGTATCAGTTTCATTGCATCTGTTGACAAACTCATGGTCCAAAAAGGAATTTTTACAAATATTTTTATTGAATTCACTATAAAAGAAAAAGCCAGGCTGTGTACAGCTCTGTAAAACCCCATAGTCTGCAACTTATGAGCCCATAATTAACTGCTGGAGGGCACAGAAAACAATCTTCAGCCCCAGTGTAATTACAAAATTATTTGTCAGGAATATTATTGCAGTGTGTTCTGAGGTCTCAGAGACTGAGAGAGATTTCAGAGTTAATTCAGTCATCAAGAGGGCCAGTTTCTATGCCCTGCATTTTACTGTCTCACAGACAAAATACTTCATCCAGTGCTGGAGATAACCACTTACCTCTATTCTCAACACTTTCCAGTGGTTTTATCTGCAAGGGATTTTTAATCTGGGAGAAGTGCACAGCCTGATCGAAAATTAACTTTTCAGAACTACCTGAAAATTGTATTTGTCTGGTAAGTTTACTCTGGACTTTATGATCACTAATGCATATTCAAAGAATTGTATTGCAAGAGTGAATTCCCCAAACAGGGCACTCTTGATGGCTAAGACAATGACAAATTCCTTCTACTATCACATACATGAGTTCAGATCCTTGCTAACCTGCAGTTGGTCACCTCATCTTTATGGTTTAATGTATATGTGGCCACTGAGAATTCACTCAAGAGCAGATGGATTACTAGCAAAACGAAAGCAGGAAATTCTGTAAGGCTTCTTAAAAGAGGACTATTCTTGAGCACTCTTCAGTTCCCATCAAGTCCAGTGAGGTACAGTGTTTGCTTGGAGTGTGAGCTTCCTGTGGGAGAGCTGTTTCAGTGCTCCTTCATCATCACTCAGGGAAATACCATCCTGGATACCTCTGAGCTGTGTGACCGTACAAATACTATCAATACCAGTAACACTGAAACAGCTGCTAGTGCCGAACAGCCCTTAATGACATCCCAGCCAACAGCTGCTGAATTGAACAGGAAATTTCAAGATCTTCACAAAGTCACCCTTTTGCTTACTGAAGCCTCTGGCTCATATATTTGATTCAGTACAGAAAAAGAAATTGTATTTGTGACTAATTAAAGAGAATGAAGTATTTATCAGTAATGTTCCAAAGGATGTTGGACTGCTAGACATAAAGCAGGATTTAAGCTAATGATTCCCATATTTTGTTGATAGACTTCTGCCCATCATGATCAAAATTGTCCCCTTTTGATAGAGTTGATAACTGGTGATGAAATTACTTTTAGTGCAAGGTAACCAAAAGTGAAAGGCAGAAAGAAATCAGCTGAACTTCCAGATCACTGAAATTTATAAGGATGGCTAAAATGTTTAATATTTGTTGAATGCTAGTTTTCTTTTGGGTGGTTTTGTTTTATTGTTTTTGTTTTCTTTCAGTAAAAACTTAAGATGTAGAAGCTGTTTCCCTCCATAACATGAAGTCTGCACAAACTCATCTTTAGATGCAGCTTTCTGGGTGACACGTCAGAATGCCTTTGCAAACACTCCTTCAACAGCAAGGTACTGAAATCAAAGAAAAAACTCAGTCTGGCCCCCTTCTTAATGGCATATGAGATAATTTGAAAAAGAAGAGTTACACCACTGGCAGCAAAATTCCTCTGGGTGCCGCCCTAATAATAATGCAGGCTAATGAAGGGCCATGGCCTATATCCATGTTCTGGGACTGCCAGCTCTGCCCTGCTCAGCAGCAAATGCTGTTGTTTTCTTGTGTGTAACACACTGAGTGTGGTTTCTCCCCTCTTCCTCTGGTTCTCAGGACTTGCCTGTCTAAGTCTGACCAAGCTGTGGTCAGTGAATAAAAGTCCAGGTTCTGGGGACCAGGAGTTAGATGGGAGGGATGCTGCTTTCCCTGACAAGGATCATGGTGAAATTCAGCAGGTACAGGAAGTGCTCTCCCTTTGCTTTGCCTGGCAGTGATGTTGACAGACAATTCACAGGGGACTGTTCCCTGAAATGTAACATCTTGTGCCATTTGAGATGGGATAAGGACACGAGACACCTGCACAGAGCTGCTAGAAGGAGCTAGTGAAGCTCCTTAACTTTCCACAAAAGTCAGTGGAGACGAGGGAAAATAATCTGGACCTCCTTAGCACCGATGTCAGACACCTCAGGTGATTTCACATGCTCCACCAGCCACCCTTTGTGACAAGAGTGTGGATTCCTCCACCATGCCAGAGCTGTTGCTTCAGGAGGGGAGAGTGACATTGTGCTGTGCCCACACCTCATCTCCTGAAGGCTGGATCAGCAACGGGCACTGCTTGTTCAGTGTGACTGGAGTCTTCAGTGGAAGGACTAGAATATTTTTACAGAAATGCTTCTCCTCTGAGTTGCTCCAGCAAAACCTCTGATGAGATCTGATCCTGTCAGGGCTAAAGAACAATCAGGGTTTCTATGACAACCTCTCTCTTGTCCTTTTACCTCCAAGGCTGCTGTGGAGCCCAGGGACCCCCTACCACAATCCTGCCAAGTCACAGGACAGTCCACAGGCTCAGGCTTGCTCCCTGAACACCAGAGCACTTGGGAAGTTCACAACCCCCTGAGAAAGGTTCCCAGCCAGCCTTCACTCCTGACACCCCACAGCTCTGTCAGGCAGGTGACAACAGAGCCAAGGATTCCTCATTCTTCCAGCAGCCTGGATAAATACTGGCAGGAGCTAGCAACCAGCAGGAGCCTTGATGCTGGCAAGATGAAATGTTGTTCATCCCTAAATGATATTTGAATTTTGGGATTTAAATCTTGATCTGGGATCTGAAAATACCCTGAAAATTGAATCATCTTTATGAAACAGAAATTCACTCTCACAGCCAGCTCCAGTTGTCAAGACTCACTCCTCAAAATAAGACCATCTGTCATGGAAACAGGCATCTAACTTTAACCCAGATTTGAAACTGCTTGCTTGGAGGTTTGTAAATAAATCCCAGCAACAACCCCACTGTTCTAGAGCTCACACTGAGGGGCCACATCTGCTTAAAGTAAAAAAAAAAAAATCTGAATTTACATGAGTCACACATTCAACTCATTCTGTGAAAAGACTCTAAAAGCAATGCCAAAAAAAACCTGTCGGTGTGCCAGCAATGCCATGTTTACATTAAAGCCTGTCAAATACAGACCCAAAATACCACATAAATAGGTGGAAATATTGAATGTGTTGCTGCATGATAAAATCCAAGTGTTAAACTATAAACTATACAGGTATCTAATGGATGTTATCTTCCTCTTCATCAGGCAGAGGCATTGTCCTCCTAGCAGCCATGGCTCCTGGAACAGAAGGTGGCTGTCATAAGCAAGCCTGATCTGCAGCTGGAGCTGTCCTCTCTCAACACAGCCCTGCTGGTCTGCTGTCCTGTTTGGCAGCTCTGTGCTAAAACAGAACCTGCAAGCTGTAAAAAGTTGGTGCCACTATACATCAGGACCAGACACCAGGCTGCTTCCTTCTCCTGAGTATGTTGGCATTTGAGCCTTCGTGATTTTTGACGTGTAACTTTTTATAAGAGTGAAGAACTGCTCTTCACACTGTTTTACAAATTATAAACTGAAGTGGACACAGAGTTAGTGATTTCCCCCAGTAATAGAGGCAGATAGTGCTTTTACCCTTCCCATTGTATTATGTTTTTTGGCATGCTGCAAGTCTTTCTGGTTACCTCACATTCACAAAAGAGCTGGGACCAATATTTAATTTGAGCATTTTAGTGTCTCTGTGACCTTCCCTAGCACCTGGTGAGTCAACAGGGAGTTCTGGAGTCCAGGCTAAAAAGACTATGAAATATGCTACCGTTTCTACATGATTTAAAATGTGTGTGCATCATGGGGGTGTTCTGCTCACATGCTCAGGCTTTACTCCCTCATCAGATATTAAGTCAGGAAAATTTTTTCTTGTAATCAGCTGGTAGAAACTGTTGGATGTTTTCTTCAGATTCAAGGGAGTTTTGCCTTACAGAATACAAATGATGCCACACGAAGCATTTTGGGACACTCTTGACTCACATTAGGCAACCATACTGGATGTTGCATTAAGATCATTTTCCCAGGTAATGGCTGAGATTGCCTTTCTTGGATTCTCCCACTAGAGGGGCTCCCTCACTTCCTTTAATCCCTTTTGCAAACATTCGCTGCTGATCTCATCAGCATGTAAATTCCCTTCCTTCTCACCATTGCTCCTCAACAACTGGATAATGATAGCAGTCTCTGATTTATCCCAGAGGTCACTGCAGTCATCAGTTTTCTGAATTTTCAAGTAAGCTTCTTCATCTTTTCTCCCACACAAGCAGTGTGTTCAGGGCAGTGAAGAGGAAATTCCCATCACTGTCTCCAAGACTGGCTCGTTTTCCTCTTCCAGATCCCTGCTTTAAGCTGTGTTTCACTGTCATGGCTGGAAAAAGCACCCACAGTGCTGGTTGCTGATGTGCCAGCATTTCTGCCTCTCACATCACCCACCTGCTCTCACAGCACACGCTTTCCTCTCAGCACGTCTCAGGCTATTGTCAGGCTGTAGGTGCTCTGGGGACAGGACTGTCCTGTCATCCACTCTGTGGTCATGCAACACCTAAGTTGGGGTTATCCTGGTGGATGCCTCGGGTTATTGGGAACACAGAGCAAACTGCCCCTTGCAGAGACTTGCTTTGACTGGCCTGGTGTCTTCCCACTCCTATCCTAATGCCTGCTCTCAGAAACCTATCTAATCCCCTCATTCTCCTCATCCGTTTTCTTGGAACTCTCCTCACTTTGTGGACCACATTGTTTTGACCATGTTGTTCTGCCCATGGTGTCTCAGCACATCACTGGCACAACCTTGCACCCAGCCCTTGTAACTTTGCCTAGAAAAAAACTGTGTGGGCACATGGCTGGGAGGCAACAAAATGCTCTTTCCAAAATTGAAACTGAGTTTGAGAAGCAGGCTTGAGAAATTTAATTGACTGTTTAATCATATGTATTTATTTATGTTTTTATTGAGTTTCTCCCCATGGACAATAGAAGTGTATGAATATATCTGCTCACCTGTCTATATTCTGCTTAAGATTTTGTTCCATTTTCTCAATGAGGTTTAGGCTACGATATATCTGGTTTTGTTGGACATCATCCTATTCACTCTGCAAAATCTTGTCTCGGTAGATTTCATGGAGCTTCTTGCATTTTTGTGATAATCTCACTTGACCAAAAAACCTGGTACTCCATACATGCACACTCTCACTGTCCCACAGCTGCTGTTTAGCATCCTGGGTTCCTGCATACCCATGAGAACATGAATCCTAGTGCTGTATAAAATGCACAACATGCAGCCAGTGCTTTCTGGAAAGTCTTGGAGTCATTGTACACAGGCTGTTCTTTTCACAAACATATGTCTGATGCTTCCCAGAAACTGCAGTTTAGGACATGTGCTGTCTGTCATTGCCAGGGTAATCCCTAAAGGCAAACTCAAAAGTACATATGGTAAATTCTCCCACTACACCTTGCTTTCAGGAGTTTAGGGAATTGTGTGATGCATGGAGCAGCTGACACATGGATTTCACACCTTGGAAAAAGATAAGAAGTGGCATCCTGGGCAGATGATCTTTAATGTGTATTTCAGTGGTTTTTCTCTGCACTTTCTCTAAAATTGGGAAGTGTCAATTATTTTATCTGTTTACAATTTTCCAATACAACCTCTAGCAAAGGCAAAGTCAGTTAAGCACTAAAATCTGTTCCTTTCAGCTGGCAGCAAACAAGCAGAAAAGCACTTCTTGATGAGTGCCCGGTCTTTGAGAAGCAGTGTGAGAATGAATCACCCTTTACATGCCTCGCTATTCAAACGTACCCCTGCAGGATCCGCATGTGGAATAAAGATGGAAAAGTCTCCTCATCTCCGAGCACCCACAAGGTGGTGCCATTCAATAATTTTAGGAGAAGAGCCAGCACCGAGGCATTGGAGAGGAAAAAACAAGATCCAGCTCCGCCTACGAATCTATTGCACAAGAAACTCTGTTCTCTAAACCATAGGCCAAGCATCACCCAAACAGCAACTTGCACTCAGCCAATCCAAAGGATCATATCAAGGATTCTGGCTGCTGCCTCCTTCAGCCTCTTCCCTGTTGCAGGGACGTGTCCACCTCTACGTGCAGTCCTAGGAACTTTCCTCTATAGGGGTGGCTCTGCAGCGTAAAAAAACCTCATAGTCCAGACTGCCTCTCTGTTAGCACACCTGTGTGTTAAACAGAGACTTCCTTTAACCTCATGGCCCCAGACTAAGGATGGTTAATAAGCACAGGGAAAGTCCCTGGCAAGGGTTACTGTCAGCCCTCCTGATAATTCCCGTTCCCATACAGAGGCTGTTTGTTCTTCCTACATCATCATCTCCCACTCACTGTCCTCCCTTGGTGATAGACTTGGGATAGTCAGCAGAGTGAAGAGTGGGAGCCCCTTGTTTTGGTGCTAGCAGGACATCACCAGCTATACTCCACATCAGTTTTCCCACTTCATGGAGATGGCCAGCTTATTTTCCAGCAAGCCTTGGATGAACAGAAGATTTTGAGGACTTGGAGGCTTCTTGCCTGTGTCAGATTCAGAGAAGCAGCTTAGAAGTATAGCCCTCTCTCAGCCCCTGCCTGAACCTCTTGCTCCAGCAAAGCTCTTCTGGAGACGGGTTAGTTTCTGTAGGGTTCAGCTGGCTGTTCCTAACCTGCAGGCTATCTCCTTCCCTTTAGGCCTTTCTCTTTGCTGAATGCCTGCAAGATCAGTGACTTCAAAATCATGTAAACAGCATGTGTTGAGCAGACATTAAAATGGTTGCTTAAGGATGCATACTGACTGTCCTCATAAACACAAGCACCAGATTAGCAGAGCAAGCAGCTAAAACAATCTTTCAGAAAGAATTACAGCTCTTTTTTGTAGCTCTTTAACATATTAAGTTGCTTTTTTTTCCCCCCCATCAACTTCATCAGTAGTACTATTCAGAATCCTAATGAAATTCAGATTATAATGCATCTGAGGGTCTTGAGAGCACCTCTGCCTGTGACTATTCTTGACTCTATGGCCTGGAGGAATGCAGAGGAAAATTGTATTAGCCTGTCCTTCAAAGGCAAGGAATTAAACTTGTTAACTGTTGTGGTCTAAACTGTGTCAGTAAGTCATATGTTTACCATTAAGCAATTGACAGAACAACACAGGTAAATGAGCAGGAAAATAGTTGTTTATGGCCTCATTTACTCCTAGTTGCTGTTCATTGGTGGAGTGAAATAAAGACAAAGGAGAAGGAAACAATGGGAGACAATCTCCAAAGGTGATGCTCAAATGAAGTGTGAGGAGTCAGATGTTTCACAAAATAAAGGGAGAGAAAAGCAGAATATAGCATTTGTCTTCCTCATGTATTTTTGTCCTCTTTTGTTATCACTTCTACAGAGATCTATAAAATCAGGAAGGGCAGGGAGATGATAAAAGGTTCATTGTGCTTTCTTTTATGAGAGCAAGAAATTTAACTAGCAATTAGCAAGCTCTCCAAAAAGCAGGAGGAAGTGGGTCTTTCACACATTGTGCAAGAAATCTGTAAAACTCCTTGCTGAAGTAGATTTTAGATTCAAACCTTTGCAGAAGTTCAGCTAGGCAATTTATTCGGTAAAAAGAACCCAACAGTGCCTTTGACAGCAACTCCTCGCTCAGAAAGCGTGTGTGTGTTCCTGGAGAGGAGGACAGCCAGGTATAAGAGAAGGTACTTATTCCAGAGTGCTTGGTGCTGGGGAGGCTGTACCTGGGTTGTGTCCAAACCTTGGCTCCCTTTCCCAGGTCAAGGGGGATGTGGGGAAACTCTCAGGGCCCAGTGGGGCTGCCACGTGTTCGGGGGGCTGCAGTGTGCACCCCCTCAGAGAGCTGGAGGGAGCTGGGCTTGCTTAGGCTGGGGAGAGGTGTCTGAGGGGTGAGCTGGAGGTGGCCACAACCGCCCAACAGAGAGATACAAAAAGCAGATACCTTTTAGGAACAGTGGACAATACAAGGGGTAGTATCTAAGATTGCCTGCTTGCTGTTTGGTTGGACTTTAGGTGAGACATTTGCACTAGGAGACCTGCAGAGGGGACTTTCAGCCAATATTTCCATGACTTGAGCATCAGTTTCAAAACTGAACGCTTGCATTTTGCAGACCCCTCCCCCCCAAAAAAGAGTGGTGCGGGCTTTCTGATACAAAATCTAGAGAGAGACAACATATCTGATATGGTAGCTGGGAGCACCTTTTTCTTGTTATGATTTGTGCTGACACCCTTACGGGTTTCTAGTGAGAGAGTCTGTTATTTATTCACCTCACTGAAAGGCCTATTCTCAGTGTCACTGGGATGACTCTGTACTGTAACAGAAGTGATGCAGTCACATCATGTTCTAATAAAGAGGCCCTGCCCTCCAACAATAGCTCCATGTGAAGGGAATGAGCACATCCTAGGAAGCTGGGTGCCTGTCATCCCAGCCTCCCTGGTGAGGCATTCACAGGCTATTTTGGACCTCAACTGCAAGTCCACTTTCGGTTCTGCACTACTGAGCTTGTCAAGCTGTGGTCCTAAAGCAGCTCGCTATTCACAATATTAACACTTTGGTCATAAAACACAGGGGTACCAATCAGCATATCCAATCCTCCCAGCTGCCTGAGACAGGCCCAGAGCAAAATGGCCAAGATGCTCCCAAACAGATATCAAGGCAGAGAAAAAACCTGAGCACAGCATGGCTGGGGGCTAAAAATGAACATGAGAGCAGCCCATCAGCCTACATGCTGCCAGCTTTTGTTCAGGCATTTGGGCTTCCTGACTAGGACTTTTACAGAGAACAGCAAGTGAGATCTGGGGCTGTGCTGAGGGAGTTTTTCCCAGCCACAGAGAGCATCATGAGACTCTGTTTGCAAAGGAAAGTATAACAAGGGAGGAGGAAAGAGCAAAACAGAATTATATTAAGAGCTTGGGAATGAAAACATGTAGGGTCAAGGATATACTGTGGGAAGAGAATATAATTGTTGCTTGATAATAAAAGAGAGCATCAAAGGAGATAGGTACTGAATGAATAACACCACCCTCTTCTAGACCTCTTGTTGGGGCAAATAAGCTCTGCTGAGTGTATGGGGAATTGCCCCTCACCTTATGCAGAGCCCTTCCATGTTTTATGCATCCTTCAGCCTCACTGCTAGGACTAAAAGCTTGCCTGTAATGCCTTGGTGGTGATTTTGAAGAATCCTGTCAATTATTCACTAGAAAATATCCTCTGTTCCCTCTACTCTCTGTTAGGATGGGACCTATTTCTGTCTGAAGTGTCTCAACCAACTTCAGATAAGGGTGTCCTGGAGATTAAATAGTTCTCAACCCTGGAACGTCCCAGAGCTTTCCCTTTGTACCTTTCTCAGCCTGACTGAGATCTTAAAATATGGGAAAGGCAGAGAGGTTTTTTGGGGAAAATATTAATCAAAAATATAGGTAAAATGGGAAATCTGCCCCTACGTCTACCCCACTGGTGTGGGATAACTTTTTTTATATTTAATAGACAGTGTTTTATCCAGCCAGGTTTTACATTTTCTAGTACTTATATTGTTTGAGATGACTCTTCATTGCTCTGGGATCCTGTTGTGAGGAAGTTAAGTTGGTATTACTCTTTATTTGGATTAATCTCATGAAGACAGATGAGCCCAAGTTAAACAGTCTGCACAGAATTTTAAGATGTGATGACTTTGGACCTGAGGCTCCCCAGGCCAAGTAGCCCTGCTCTAGATCAAATGTTAAATTTCCTTAATGTCCCATGATGCTCAGATCTGAGGGCTTTGAATTACTTCCACATTAACATGTCATTTCTCTTTATTACAGCTCTCCTGTGCTAGCACAGAAACTCTAATGGAGGAGCCACAGGCTACTACTTGCAGCTGCAGTCCTGCTGTTTGAGGACCAATCCATCAGACAGCAGTGGAACATCACCTCTCATATTCTGGACAGGCAGGCTCTTCGAAATATTTTCCAAGAAAATTATCTGCAAAGAGTTCTGTAAAAATCTAATTCTACCCCATTAACCAATAGCTTATAACTAGCCCAGGGAAAAAAAAAACCAGATATAATAGCCTTATGACAAATGGGGTAGCACTTAGTCAATTCATTTATCCAGCTACTAAATGGATGCTTTAAACCCAAGAGCCTCACCTCTTAACCTCCCTGGTTAATGTTTCCAGATGACAGGCCAAATGTATCCATTTTATAAAACCACATTAAAATTAGACAGGGGCAAAGTTTGGTCATCTTCGTTAAACAGGTTTGTTTCATAAAGAATAATACTGAAATTGTATTAGCAAAGCTTTGAGACTGTTCTGACATTAAAAGGACCAATACTCATTCTCCATTTTGTGGCAACCAACTTCCTTATTAATTGTGTCTCAGCTTAGGTCTCCAGTTTTGTGCTGGGGTGCCCATTGTGCAAAGATAAAAGAGAAAGGTGGCTCATGTGCCAGCAACCCAGCCCAATGTGAGATATAACACAACAGAGATGCTCCTCACAGGTCAGCCATGCTCAAAGTCAAGGGTCAGAGCAGAGGTCCATGCTTGACAGTGTATTTGATGCATGCCATCAGTCTCATTCTCACTGCATTTTCCACAGAGCTTGTGACAAATAATTTTAGGAAGGAATTTACAGGATGACCTTGAAGGTGATATCATGGTGTTTGAACAGAAGGGCTCCTTTGCTCTGTGGTGCAGTGCACAAAAAATTCCTTTCCAAAGAGAGTGTTCTGCTTTGTGAAATGGAGACGCTTGAACTGCATGAAAAGAGGCCAAAAAGGCCTTTAAGGGGCAAAGGTAAGAAATTTGGGGTTGCTGCTGCTGACAGATGAGTTTGGTGCTGGGGTGGTGTGGTGACCCCTCTTCCCTCCTCTGCTCTCTGCCCTCTGCCCTCTCTGCTTTTGCAGTGTCTCACTCAAGTGGCCCCTACAGACTGTTGTGCTGAGTGGCCTCTTCGATGGGCTCTGATGTTTATACCCTGGGCTGGTGTTTAAGCTGGGGCTCTGCATACCCTCTGCACTTGTTTTCATCACCACATACAGGAACACAAAGGAGCAGAGACATGTAAGGATGAAGAGTAGATCAGTCAACCTGCTGTGGCTACACAAAACTCCAGGGGTGTTGCAAGGAATCTGGAAGTGCAGATCTTGCAAACTGTCCTGCACTATAACCTCTCTGCTCCATAGCATGTCAGAAAACTGTAAAGTGATCCCCATCCTGAATGCACTGGGGAAGTAGGATATTCAAAATGATTGATGCTGTCAGATTTGCAACCCAGGAAAGCCACTGGAACATAGGAAAGCAGCTCCTGAAAACAGTTTTAATCAAAGTTGGAGGCTGGGTACACTTCAGTGAGGATGCAGCTCAGAGAATGAGAATGGAATACCTATTAGAAAGAAAATATATAATAAATTTGATGTTTGACTAGGAAGAGTATGGAATCTTTACCATTTGAGATATTTAAAATATGCTTAGGATGATCCTGAAATACTTCCTCCTGCCTTAGCCTAGGAGATAAACATTGGTGATCTCCTGAACTAGCTTCTGACTCTTCATTATCTGAGTCTCTGGTATCAAATACTGCTTTTCTGTATCAACAACTTGACACTGAGATAATGAACTGGAATATTATTTTTTCCTGGGAGTCTTAATACCTTATGACACCTGATGCCGCTGAATAATTTTTATTGCAGTCTCCTGTGGGGATTTGTGGTCAGCCATTCAAATGCAAGCTGCCCTCACCAAGCTTCCGTGGACAAATATTTACCTGCAGCAGAGCACAGGCAGCTGTAGCTGCAGGCTCCTCTTTATTTATAGCTCACTAGCACAGGCAAGCTGCACTCTGCCTGTCTTTGGTCACCTGCTCAGAGCTGAGGTTAACACATGAATAAGCAGTAACTTCCTCAAGGCTAACTGTATTTGCAGAAAAGATCGCTTTATAGTCGCTGCTATGGACAGATATAAAGTAATCCCTATGGACACGTGAAGGCTAAGCCTGCTTATCTGATGGTGCCAGGTCAGAGGGACTGATTGGGGCATGTGTTTACAGTAACAATTGTGACTGCTCTGCAGAAAGACATCCCACAAACCATTTCCTTAAAATATTTTCAGGTCAAAATACAAATTCTTGAGAAAATTAGGAGTTTAATAACATCTCCTAATCTCCTATCAGGATACTTTGACTCACTCAAACACAAAATACCTATGAGATATTTTCTTAGTGAGCCCAAGTTTATCAGATGTCATCTTGCAGGGTTAAGCTGATTAGCACAATGGTTAGGGAGGAAACTCTCCCCACCAGGCACAGTTACTAGCCAAGGTAGCCAAGATCTTACCCAGCCTTTGTGGTTGGGTACAACTGTGGTGGACCCAGAGCCAAGTGTGGCACTCTGGTCCAGTTGGCTCTGGCCTTTCCCAGTTAAAGAGCTGGGTTATTCCTGCCTTCTCCTGCATCAAACCACCCATCTCTCAGCAGAGGGAAGTGCACATTGTTCCGTGGTCAAATTTGGCTGACACTGGCTAATGGGCACCAGATTTGCCAAGGAACAATCAAAGAGGAAACAGATGGAAAAGCAGCATGAGAGCGTAAGTTTTGTTTCCTTAGAAAGCCAGGCTAAAATGTCCTTCTTGGTTTAGAATAGCAAATACAGCTTCACATGTGCATAGCAACTGCTTTTGCTACAGCCTCTTGTCTCTCCTGGCTACAAAGCCTATGAAATATTGCTATACCCACCACTCTTAGCTACGGCAGCAAAGTATCTTAAAGAACAGAATCTAAATGTATATCTCATTGACCCAAAGCAGCTTGGGCTTCCCTCTGTGTGTTGGCTCCTGTCAGCCCCATGGAGATTCACCACAAGAATCCAGCCTTTGGAGCAGAGCTAGTTGGTCAGTAAGACAACAACTGTATGCAGAGAAAATCCCCAGTTCATAGCAGCTTGTGAGATAAACTGGGCTTTGTGGGAGAGGGAAGGGGTGAGGGGTCTTTTGGCAGGTGGCAGATGATGGAAGAGAGAGGCAGTCAAGGCAAGCAGGGAAGCACATTTTGGAGCCAGCTGATGGGCCTCCCTTTCAAAAAAAACCTAGGATTAAGAGCTGTGCATTTCTGTACAACTTGTATTACACCCCTTCAAAACAGCTGCTTTTCTGGTTTGCTGTAAGCAGCATCCTGGCTGCCTCATCCCTGCAGTGACTTACACATGTACAGTAATTTCACAACTATAAAAACCAGACTATAAGGCGCACTTC
>VRYO01002297.1:3569328-3601203 GCA_009812075.1 Sialia sialis
TATAGATGTGAAATTACTGTACTTGTCCTGGCATGTCCATAGTCTTCCCTGTCCCCAGCACAGCTGCCTTCCAGTCTGGGGCAGAGCAAGTTTCATGGGCCCAGAGGGGGTGAGGAACCGGTGTGGAGCAGTGAGAGGTTGTTCAGAATAGGAGCAGTCCCTGAAGGGATAAGGCAGCTTGGTCCACTCTTTCTCTCTGTTCATGTGGAAGCAATGCATATCTGGCATAACTCTGGCCTATATTATCCATCAGAAGTCACTTGATGGTGGGATTTGGCAACCAGCCAGTTCCATGGGGTGTTTCCTTCTTACAGCCATCATAATTTCATCTTCCTTATAAACATCTGCAAATTACCCTCCTTCAATGCCTTTTAACTCCTCTTTTCTGGGATGCCAGTGAGAAGTGTGGTTCACCCAGCAGCCTCTGATGTGAGCTGCCCTTGCATCCTTTTCTGTTTTTTCCCTCCTTGTGCCTCCTTCTCTGAATAAAGGATGCTAAATCTCAATATGATTTTTGAATGCTGTTTACTCCCAATCTGTGTTGTTTCCAATTCTATGCCTATAAACACAAGCTACTGGTGTAGCCCAGGATGAAAGAAAATATCCCAACATACAGTTGGCAAACACAGCATGCTCAACTCTTGTCTCCAAATGCTTTCTTCAGGGAATCAACACTGATTAAATGTTCCAGTATTTTTCATTGCATTTGGAGGATCTGCAGATCCTTCAACAAGTGGAAGCATGAAAAAGTAAGTAGGTAACCAAGAGCAGTTTAAGGTGGAAACTGCAATTACTCTTGAACTACACCACATTCACATATGAGTTCAAGAGTTCTTCAGGGTTCCCAAGCTTTATGATCAGATATGCCCACACTCCAAGCCCTCTCCCTCAGATATTGCTGCTGCTGCTGTTGCTTCAAGCTTCTCACTGGACGGAGAGCCTTGAGGTGAGGTGATTTTCGCCAGCACAACTGAGGAGGTTACCAAACCTCACTGCCCAGGCTGCCTGGCTGGTGAGACAGCTCAGATGGTCTTGGTGCAGCTCTTGAGCTGGCTCAAGTTGGCAGCCTCATGTTTTCCTGCTGGGCAGGCACCAGTCCTGCTCTGGAGCAGGAAGGTTTCAGCTGGCTGGGTATGAGCCACCTCATTAGCCCAATGATACTAAACCTACCTTGGTTTGATATCAGGACCCTATAACTCAAAAAGCTGGAAGCATTTTGCACTTTTTTCCAATGAAGTCCATATTTTCACCTTTTAACTTGATCCTATGAGCTTTTCATTGTACAGAATAAATAAAAAATAAATAAATAAATAAAACAAAGCACGCCAAAAAACTAAACTAAATCAAACAGTCCAAAGCTAATATGAACAGAGAGCTCTGCTTTTGCCCCCCGCAAAATGCTACTCAATACTTTTCCTCTCCCTTGCCCAGACAAGTGCTGTGTTGTCCTCATAGACCTTTGCTTGGTCAGTGTGCCACAAGCAGGTGAGATAGGACTGAAGACTGCAGCCTCTTTTTGGAAATTAAATGAAAAGCCCTGCCAAAGCCAGCAGTGACTAATCCACACACAAAATTAGTTGTGGGATAGATGACAATGATTTTCAGAACCAATAATCCCTGTGAACTGCTGTCCCTAAAAACACTTCCAAAATTTGTTAGTGTGCCCTCCACATAGGTCCCAGATATCTCTGCTTCTTCTCTCTTCCATTTCACATCGGTATCACTCTGTTTTCAAAGAGAATATTTTTAGCTCATCTGAAAGGAAAAGAAAGCTAATGCTGGGAGATTTTTCCACTGTACAGGTAACAGGAATTACAGCCTGCAGCTGGGATTGTTCCCCTCAGATGGAATTGGCAATCGTTCCCCACTGACACTTTCTGCCAATTAATTAAAAAGTGCTGTCCCCCCCAGAGGGCTGTCCACACAAGGTCTCCTGGCCCAAATTTTCCAGGTGGTTTAGTTCCACTGATGGCATCATAATGGGGGCCACCAGCAGAGATTGTCGACTCCAGACAAAATCAATCATGAGCTTGGGCTGAGAATTATTACCCACTCAAAGTGAACTGGGATGGGAAAGAAAAATAAAGGGGAAAAGTTACATTAACTAAAAAAATCTGCATCTAAAGATCAAATCCATTTCCAAGTGTCAGCACCAGGCTGACTTATTATAGCTGAAGTTATTTTCTGAGGTTCATTTTCCTTGCCTTGCTTGTGTTAGCGGATCCTGCCTAGCAACAGAGGTGACCTCTCGAGGCTGATTCGAGCAGCGTTTCACGTGGCTCTGTTTGTTCACTGTTAGCAGCTCCTTCCCATCCAGACAGCCCAACGAGAATAGCCAGTTCCTCCACAGTATTACCCTCCAATCGCTGTGACAGCCCTGCTTTGTGGCATGTCAAGTTACAAACGCTGTCAAGAAAGATGTAAATACCCCAGAAAACAATTCATCTTTAAATAAAAATAAGTATCTATGAATCATTCCTTTTAAAAACAAGCACTTACGAGAATTCACACTGTCTTGAGTAGTAAAAGCTTCTGTTTGATTCTGAGAAAATCAGAGTAACTCTGACAGAAATGGCTGGATTCCTAAAGCTTTTCTTCCCTCCCCTCCAAGAAGAGATAAAGCCCAAGCCATTATAGTCCCAGACAATCCCTGTTTTCTCAGCTTCTCTCTTTCAAACCAGGGTGAATTTAATCTAAACTCTTAATTATAGACTGGATCCTAAAAGCCGCTAAAATAAGGTGCCAATTACGAAGAGCTCCTCTGTGATCCAGGCGTGAGTTAATCACTGCCCTCACATCTGGTACAGCCCCTTCTGCCTTGCAAATCCCTGCAGACTGCTCCCAACTGTGAACAGATTAACCCCTTTTTCTCAAGCATCTAAACTGCTCTAAAGAGTATTCACAACCACAACCAGGTATGTTTCTCTTTCAGCTCCCAGGTCCTACTGAGGGCCTCAGAGGGCAGGAGCAAGGCTTAAAACAGGAAAGATACGGAAAATGTCTGTGAACGAAGCTTGGAATTTATTTCCTTGATGCCTAACAGAATGTAAGGCAGCATGCAGTGTACGCAGGGTAGGTCCCCAGAGCCTGCAGTCACACCAAGAACAGGGCACAGAAGGAACCTGCACCTATTCACCACATCTCTGTGCATGCTATTTCTGTACTTGAAGGACTGTTTATGCCTGACTTCTTTGCCTAGATGCAACCAATTCCTTTACCTCCCTTCTACTTTAATACATGAGTTTGTATAGAAAAAACACAGTTGAAATGTGTTTCTGCCATCACACAGAGCACTAAAGGTGATTTGTTTGTAAGGCTAACAGCAAAGTCCTTGCATTTTGACAGCCTTTTTCTTGGCATTTAAGACTCATTTAAGTGCCATGTGGAGACCTCCTCTCCTGTTCACCACAGAACAGATGGCCTCCTCTTTCCTCCCCAGCCACAGCTCCAACAGTTATACGTAAAACTACCAGGAGAGCAATGTCAGGAAATTATTTCCTGTATTTGCCTTTCCACTTGACATAGGCTGATTTCTAGAAATGAGGAAAAACACCAGTGTTAGCTGGAAAGTTTCCTGCTCAGCTGGCAGAGGAAAAAATTCCTCGATGCTGTGACTCTCAGTTTGAGAGCTGGTGTCATGAGCCAAAAATTGATTTATAAACTGTCCTGTCTCATGTTGAGTATTTATAATTCTACAACACTCTCCCAGAGGGGAGGGATGGCATAACTGAGCCGAGGCTTAGATGACTCCACAAGCAAAGCAATGGTGAATCAAACTGTGCACAGCAAGGACAAACAGCCTATCAGAAAAGTCCCAAATGCTGATTTGCTTAAGGCAAGAAAACCATTGAGTTATGATTACAGTGTGATATGCATAAAATGTCTCATTTGTAAGGTGGTCTCCTGCCTTAACAAAGCACCTCAGGTTATTTTCAAGTGATTTCTATACACAGTTTCAGCTCACTTTGCTCAGTTTGCTTCCTTTAAACAGTGGTGACAAGATAAATATCTCTGGGTTCCAATTCATGTTTCTCAACTTTGTCCCAGCACTACCCAGAATGTTTTGTCGAACAGCTGACTCCGGGCTGGAGCTTGCCCCTGCCTGCACGCAAATGAACGATCAGATTTTGGGTTTGGGCCAAAGAAGCAGGGAACACATTAAACAAACAAACTGCAGAGCGGTAATTTAATAGCAAGGATAGAGCTAAGTATCATCTGCCCTCAAGTGTGATGAGTCAATTGTAGACAGAACTATGCCACACTCCAGAAAATTTCCCAGGTCACTCAAGATAAAAACCCGTGATTGATGAAGTCTTGATTAACTTAAATCGACCATTTAACAACCATCTCTTGTTCTGTCCCAATAGTGTTTGATCCCCGGGAAAGGGCGAGGGGGTGCACGCAATGAGTCACTGCACACTGACACCCACCCCTGCCCCGAGAGCCGCCGTGTCCCTTTTGCAGCAGCGAACGACAAGGATTAGTGACAGCGAACCAGCACAGATGCTACTATGTGGGCTGCCCCTGGAGTGCTGTGTGGCAACCGAACGTGGCTTATGTGGGCATCACTGTCCCCGAAGTTAGGGATGTGGGCAGGAGTGATGTGTCACACGCTATCAATAGCCTCTAACAGCGCCTTCAGAAACCAGGGATAATTAACAGCCACAGAAAATTCACCTCCCTGACACATGGTTCAGCTCTCCTTTTAGTTACTTACAGTTGCTCAAGTGAATTTGCCAGGGAAAGAGAGCTTTTCCTGGTGTTTCAAACTGATTCAACAGATTTATTTTTTAATCCATTTCATGGCTCTGTCATTTTGCTTTCCTGCCTCTAGTTCTGAGCTGTTTCTGGTGTTTAATCAGCTCCTATTTTTTTCATGTGTAAGTGCCACTGGATTTATCCTGTCTGCTCGCTGTTTTGGGGGAGGGAGTACTGCACTGGTCTGTTCCTTTGGGAGTTACCCACAACAAGTGTTCCAGAAAGAAGCACGTTTGCTCGTGACTTACTCGACCAGGGAAAAGCCAGGTCCCTTTGCCCACAGGCAGTTACACTGTCTGAATTCTATGAGTCTGAGTTTGTTTCTCAGCTTAAGGGAGCAAGGGAAGAAAAAACAACAACCCCCAGACAAGGCCGCAATCCCCAGCAGGTTTGACTACCAGATTTTATCAGGGGAGAAGAAGCATGGAAAGGCTCTGTGGGATCATTACTGAATTGATACTGGGAGACAGGAAAAGAGGAAAATACAGGCCAATTGAGTATCAAATTTAAAAGCATCCCAGTCCTTGTGATGTGCTTTGTCTTGAATCAGTTTGTTCTCAGCTATCTAAAATTGGATCTTCTCAAAGTGAGTTAGAAGCTGCCAAGTGTCTGCATGATTTTTTGGGCAAAAGTCTGCAAGGCATTGGAATTAGATCAGACATGTTTCTCTCACTAACTGATCAGATTTGAACCTCAGATTCCACCAGACTGAGGTCAGTACATTTCCATGGAGAAAAGTCACACTAAATTATAATAGCTGAGTTTTTGAAAAACAAGAATTAGGAAATTCCAACATAAGTGCTGTATTGCAAGAAATTCAAATGAATCAGTTCCTATCATCCACTTTCTTGTGCCATTTTACCTCTGAAACATATAGTCATGGTTCTGAGGGCTCTCAAAGACCTTAATTGCACTGACCGGCCTCACCTGCAGCTGTGTTTAGCTCTTGTACTCTTGTATGACGATGTGCCATCCCTCAGAGCTCTGCCTGTGCTGGTTCTGCCTCCAGCTGCTGGTTGCACTCTGGGAACATCGTGCCATTGCTGTGCTCTGGCAAATACTCTGGCAGCTGTTTTCCACTATGTGGCTTTCGAGGGCTAAGAGTGGTTAATTGGTTCAGTCTAATGAGTCTTTCCAAACTAGATTGATTGGTCTAGATTTTAATAGGGTACCTGTGAAAGTCCATTTGGTTTTTGTTGTTTAGAGGCTCATAAAGTGGTGATCCCTCCTTGTAGCCTCCCACATTCCAGGATGAGGCTGCGTTATGAGCTAAGTCCCTATTGCCTCTCTGAAATGAATGGGAGTGAGGCAGCTACATGACGCCTTTTGGAAATCTGTCTAAACACTGTCATAATAATAAATAGCTGTCACATTAGCAGTTGCCTAGAAGCTTGAGTAATAATGATGCAACAACAGCATGATTAAATACTTTTCCACTTTTCCACCTTTATTGGCAAGCTTTTTTGCTTTGTTCCTGATTTCTTCCCCCTCAAAATGCATGGAGTGTCCATCTCTTCCCCTAAAGACTTCCTCTTAAAGGGCCTAGCCTACCATGCCCTCCATCCTGTGATGGAGTGTATATATCAAGTGGTCACTGCTGCAGCTCAGCTCCCTGAACTCTTGATGCCCTGTTGTCTGCTGTGTTACAATTGTTGACACATAATCATGTGTGAAGGCAAATATCCTCCTCACATCACATCCTGCAAACCTAGGAAGGGACCTTGCTCACCTCTGTCAAATGTGAGCAATCTGCATGTGGAGTACCAGTGAAATGAGAGAACTGAATCAGGTACATTGTGGGTTGCTCACGTGAGTCCTGTGCTACAGTTTTGTGAGTTTAAATCTGTAGTGATTCTTATTCTTCTTGTTCTCACCTGTTTCACTGACTTATGAGTGACTCAGGCTGCCTTTACTAAAAGTCCCTTGCTAGTGTAACTCAGAGCCTGCCCTGTCACATGTGCTGAATAATTACATTACTCACCATATAAGCAACTGGCCACATGGAAACCCTCAAGCACCATTCCTTTGGGCTGTCATCCAAAATGGAGCCTGGAATGAAAGACTCTTTTCCTTGTGCTCCTGGTCAAGTCCCTCTCTGGCAGGACAAGGGGCTTCAGATCATTTGTTTGTACTATCTTGTACTCCTAATTTTTATCTCTGCAGCAAGAACTGCATTGCTTACTCAGCACGCTACTTGAAAATCTCTGTGTGCATAATACTGTGTGTTCCAATGTAAGACCTGCAGAGAGCTTTCTGCTTTTTGTTACTATTGTACCTGGGAAGGAAAGAAATCCTTTCTCACTTCTGTGGAGGTTTCAGGGATGCCCTGGAATAAACCACAGATCACCTCTCCTAGGCTGCCCCAGAGGCAAACGCGTTACGGTTTACTCAGCCGTGCAGATGGGTTCAGTCACGGCTGCTGGACAGAAACCAGATGTGAAGCCTCCCTTCTCAAGATTTCTCCATCATGGAGACTGGTGTTAAACACAGACATCTGCTGAGCTCTCCTCCTTGTCGAGGGTTTAGGATTTAGGTCTTCCAAGAGGCAAGAGCAGTTGTTGGTTGCTGTAAAATTGTTTCTGGCAGAAGCACATGGGTCTCAGAGACAAAGAGTCCCAAGTGTTAAAGTCTGTGCTGAGACCAAGAGTCCTAGTTAGATGCAGAAACTGCAGCCTGGTATAAAGTCCCAAGCAGAGGCAGGAGCAGCAGTTCTCTGGTACAGAGTCCTGAGCAGAAGCAGCAGCTCCCTGGTACAGAGTCTTGAGAAGAGGCAGAAGATCCCTGATGTTTCTTTTTCTTCTTCTCTTCTTGTTCTTCTTCTTCTCCCATGTGGTGGTAGCGATGATGATGATGGTGGCGGAAGAGAGCAAGGGAGAGAAATCTCAACCCAGTGCACAGATTTTTATTTGTTAATTACCCAATGAGCTAAAAACACGAACCTAAAGCATTCCTTCTAAACCTATTAGAATTCTAGTTCTATAGTACGAAAGAGATGTTAATTCTTACACATAATTTACACATATAGATCTATCTATTCATGCAAATAGTTCTATCTGTTCTATCTAAAAAATGTAAGCAATGTTCTTACTATGTTTTCATTATGTCTGGGGCTGTTTCTGAACTTTTACCGAGGGTTGCACTTTACACTAGATTCTAAGGCTTTTGATTTTTTAAGTTACTGAAAGCATACTCTTAGTTACTTACTTAAAACTTGTACTTCTACTTCATATTCATGTGACTTAGTAATAATTCTACTTACTTGAAACTATTCACTTCTATTTCATGTCTGTGTGGCTTAATATACTTTAATTTCTCTAAAGGTTTTAATTCAATACCTGCATTCTGATCTCTCTCTGAGGGACTTACAGAGAGTTCTGTTTTACATACTCCCCCTGGTCTCACATGCATTGTACCTTCACTGTTTGACTGACAATGACCAAGGATTACGAATCCTGATTATGACAAAAGGATCACAAAACAAGCCTCTACCCCACCATTTCAGTGGCATGGATGAAGCGGTTTATTGGGTAGATTTCCATGTCCTGTCGCCTTCCCTTGCATCTCTTGTCTCCCCTTTTTATGTGGGCCACCTGCTTCTCCCTCTAGGCTCTGCTTGCCTTTTTCACTCTGCTCCCTCTGTATTTAGCATCTTTGATAAATGTCTGTGGGTAGATATCTGTTAACAAAAGAGAGTAGTAAGCCTAGAGTGGGGCTGGCTGTTTTCCTTTAAACAGGCTCACCTTTGACGCTCAGAAGTGTGCCTCCTAAGCAGGGGGTGGTACTGTTAAAAGGCTGAAAGCAACACTGAATCAGCTTCAATACCTTTGAGGAAACGCTGTGTTGACTGAGGCTGGGAAACTCCACCCAGAGCTCCAGGAAGAGCGAATGGAAAAGACTGACAATACTACGAAGATTTCTTCTCGCTCCCCTGTCTGTGAAGTGACAATTGTAACAAACCAGCTTCATCTCTTGGCAAGTGCAACCAAAAATGAAACAGTTATGGGAATTCATCTGGGCCTCAGGTGTGTGTACATTTATATATTCCCAAGTTAGTAGACTCCTCTGATTATATAAAAAACCCCAGCAATCCAGTGCAGACATTAAAGTGTCCTGTTCTGTACAGGCTCTGAATGTCTCTGCATGGGGCCCTTTCTAGCCCAATCTGTCTTTGTTCTCACCCAGTGCTCACAAACAATAGGGACAGCCCAGACTTTCTGATGAAGTCCACGTGCGTTGGAGTAGCTGCTCTCCCCCAAACTGTTTATCTCCTGCTAGACAGCTGTTGTGATGTTTTTCTGTGCCAAGGGAATGGTTTCAGCTTTACTTTCTCAGCTGAGGATAAATGCTCCCTTGAAATAATCTCCTATAAAATACAGGGGAGTTGGCAGCTGGCCCACTGCATCAGCTGGATTAGTGGGGCACCACCCCATGGCATCTTCTCTCCATTCAAACACATGTGCATCAAACCAAGCCTTTGTGTGGAGGAAGTGGCATAATCAGATGGCTGTCATCCATGAGTTGCACACCTGACAAAATCTCCCCCAAAGGAAAGTGGTAACATATGTGATCTTGCTGAAAATTGATACAGGACAGGATCTGTAAGACAGGACTTGCAGACTTAAACCTGAAAGTTCTCCTTATTTCAGCAACTGTCCTTCACTGTGGAGGACCAAAAAGAGAAGGCTTAGCAATGAGACCCCTTCAAGACCCTTGCCCCACTGTAATATGTTTGTATCACCATCCGTCCTACACAGCAACCACGCTTTCTTTGCGAGGGCATGGCAGGGAAGCTCGCTGCAGCAGTGCCTGGCTGCAGGGGGTTCTGTGTCCCTCTGCCGCCTCCCTTGAACTCCTGAGTGCACAGCGATGACTCCTCCTTTCTGCTGGACACCGTTCTGCATTCCCTGGCACCAGGCCTGCTTGCTGGCTCCATTCCTGATGTCTTAATAACGGCACGGAAATCCAAAGTCCCTCTTTGGACATTAAGAACTTTCTCTGATATGGCTCCTGGGTCTTTTGGGGTTTTATACTTTAACACCTTTTAAAATTCAGCCAACAGCTACTAGATATGGTGACAGAGTAATGACACCAGCTCTGTCATTATGGAGAGGGTGTGGAGGGATTGCTCCATCACTGGCCTTCATCTTTTGATGTTGAGATTAACTGTATAAATAATTTCCCCTGGTAAAAAATATAACCATCTGAAAAAGTATCTGTTAAAGTAGCACTTGTGCCTGTGTCAGCTTTCAGGTGAGCCAAAAGCAGGGAGTATCTGCTTGTGATATCAAATGAAACACAATGCCTTTTTTGTGTGTGTCAGTAGGCTTACCTTGTGAGAATGAAGCTGCAGGCTGTACCATCTCCTCTGAAAAACACAGGCTATCCGTAGCCACTGCCAAATAACAAGAGCAGCTTGGGATGAACCCAGCCTTTGAAGCGAGGCAAAGCTGAGAAGGCACAGAGGGGGCAGTGAGGAGTCACGCTGTCTCCCAGAGAGATCCCAGCCTGTAAGCCTGGCTCTGCATTTCAGCTGCCTCCTCTCTGCTGCCAGAAATCCTGGGCATGGAAGGAACAGCAATGGAAAATCCCACTGCATCATTGTTCCACCTCAGGCATGCCTGGTTTGGTAGGCTTAACTTTGCCGCACAGGAATCCACAAGTGTACCAAAAGATTTTTAGTGGTGCCTGAGACAGAGCAGGAAGAAAAACCACTGAACTGAGAGTTTTTAAGGGGAGAAGATGTGCACAAGCAGCCCCCAAGCCCTGACATTTAGTGGGATGTACCTAGGTCCTGCTGAATTCCACTGAAGTTTTAATTAGATTAATATGTTTGTGGTTAAGTTTCACTACACAGTTCTGTCTCAGATTGTGATTAATTCCTCAGTTACCCAATTCTCTCTGAAATGCTTCCTATAGAGTTGCCCACAGCACTGAAAAATGGCTTTAGATGGGGCAAATATTAAAGGTGGGTCTCACTAAGGCTGTGGGGTGTGGGGATCTCCCCTTTCTCTGGTTCATTAAGTTTCAGCCTTTTTTGCTCAGAGAAGACTGGCTTCTCCAGAGTAATTTGAGCTATTGTGATATGAATTAACTGTGGAAAAGGGCCAGGGTCTTCCCAAAACCTGGCATAAGAAGTAAATGGACAAACTGTTGACAGAACTGCATTTCTCTATGTCAAAGGAGAATTAACTAATGTTTTCAGGCTGCTTTGAAAATTAAAAGTGCCATGTGGCACAATACTGTTGATCCTGTTTTTCTCTCTGTAGCTGACACGCAGTATGTCCCTTACAAGCTAATTGGAAATTGCTCTTGGTATTTTTAGTGTTTTTCAGCAGAGCTGCTACAGCATGCTGCTTTGTTCTATTAAACGTGCCCTACCTCACCCTCCCCTACCCCCCCTTCCTCTAAGCTCCTCTGTGAGGGAAATAAAAACATCAGTCCTTGGCACCATCTGTCAAGCACAGGCTAATCCATTCTCTGCTTGTCTCATGGTCAATTTGGTTTCTCTCTGATTGGTACAGCTACCCTTCTTATTCCTGAGAATTTAATTTTATTCATAGGCTTGGGCTTTGCTTTGTTTTCATGGTAATATTACTGTGATGATTGCAACATTCAGACATACAACCCCTCCATATGCCCAGACTGGAGAAGGGTACTTAAGCAAACGTGCAACCTCCCAGTAAGGCAGGCAGCATCGCTGTGCTGCTCGTACAGAGGGAAAATGAGGCAGGAAGAAGCGGCTTGCCCTGGGATGTGCGGGTGCCTCAGCAGCAGAGCTGAGCAGTGAGCTCACAGGGCCCCAGCTGACTGAAGCGCCACTGCTTTGACTCTCTCTGCTCTGTTTTGGCTCTGTTTATGGTGATCTCCATGGCAGCTGCGCAGGGATGAGTAAGACATGGACCTTTGTATAGCTCCGTGATGAGATGGAGCAGATCCACCAGGGACACAGCTCATGGTTGCCCAGCAAGGATCAGCAGCAGATCAGGTCAGCCTGTTAACAAAGGGGGCATGTTAGACCAGCTGTTTCTTCCATTTGCTGGTGGTAAATGGGGCCCCAGGCAGGGTTTTATGGCTTCCTTCTCTGTACTTCTGCTGTCCCTGTGCCATTAACCAAGTGGTGATTGCTGTCTGATGGACTGCTCTAACACCTTTCACTCCCTATCCTTGATCTAAGGAGAGGCTGATGAGAGGCCAGTGAGAAATGTCAATGCTCAGCTCTGCTCAGGATCGGGCCAGAGCTGACTTGAAGCGTCAGATTAGGCCAGAGCCAAAGAGATCTGATTTTCTGGAGGTCTGTCCAAAGCAAACAGTAGCTCTTAGCACACTGTTATTGACCTATCACTGAGTATCTACCCTCACACAGGCTGTTGTGTTCTCTTCTACCTCGTCATTTCTTTTCATAAAAGAATCCATACAAAAGACACAGGCTGAAGAGCAGCTGGGTATGTAAGCATGTCCTGTGTGCTGTACATTCACAGAGATGCCCCTTTGCCTCTGTGTAAAATGACAGGAGAATCCTGCTGACTCATTCCTTTTGATTTCCTCATCCATTACTGCAGCTCCTCTGGTGATACCACATGGATAGACAAAGGAATGAAAATACTTTCTCTAGAACAGAAATCCTTAAAATGGCATGGCTTCCACCCTAGAAGGAAAACAAGGCCTTTTTACATCTCTTTTTCACAACCAACAACTCAAAAGGATTTTTTTTTTTCATTGTATTTTGCCCAAGACCACTATTTCCCGAGGATGCAGTCTGTGAGCACTTAAAACTGGCGGGGAACTGATAGCTTTTGCAAACAATGGCCAAGGGCCACACTTTGCCTCATTCTCCTCCTATCTTTCATCTCCACAGTGGGCAGTGTTTAAGGTATCCCACAAAGCTTTCAATGTGAAAATGGCCTGCAAGTCTGTAAGTAGCATGAGTCACAGCTTCACTGAGGTGGGGATGTTGCCAAAAGACATCTCTGCCTTTCTACACCTCCAACCCTCACAGGTCCCCATAATGTGGTGAAGCTCACAGCCAGGGTAGGCCAAAGCCCTGGGAATGCCTGGAGACAGGATTCTCCTTCCACCCAGCCAGGTCCGTGGCAATGTGCTCTAGGGGTGCAGGGAGCTGTTGGGTGGCTCTGGCATTCAGCTCCCCTAAGAGTGGGAATTTCTGCCAGGCTGTGAGGGAGGCAGGGGGATCTGGGAGGCTGTAGAGGGAGAATGGAGGGCACCAGGCTCAGGGCAGCAGCTGACAAGTGCATGGGAAATGGAACTTGGCAGGTGGGGAAGGGTGAGCGCTGCCACAAGGCTCCAGCTTTGGCTCTGACACCAGCTCCAGGCCTGGCTCTATCTCCAAGTCCAGACCTGACTCCAGCCCCCGCAACACCTGCAGCACTGAGCACTGTCCTGATCGCCATCCTCAGCACTGGTACTCGCTCAGTTCTGAGCCTCTCACTTCAGAAAAGACATTGAGGCGCTGGAGTGGGGCAGGCAAAGGGCAACAAGGCTCGTGAAGGGCCTAGCAAACACATCTTGTGAGCAATGGCTGAGGGAGCTGGGGTTGTTCAGCCTGGAGGAGAGCCCATTGCTCTCCTTACCTAAGGGGATCCTGGAGGGAAGTGGGGCCGGTCTTCTCTGGCGTGTCTGCAGTGACAGGACCAGAGGAATTGGCCTTAAACTGAGACACTCGAGATTCAGATTAGACAGAAAAAAATTATCATTGTAAGGGTGGTGAGGCTTTGGGACAGGCTGTCCAGGGAGGTCACCGTCCCTGAAGGTGCTCAAGAGGCTTCTGTACATGGTGCTGGGCGGCGTGGTGTAGTGATTTAGGTGTTACCGTGGTAGTGCTGAGCGGGGGATCAGACTAAATCTTAAAGGTCTTTTCCAGCCTTGATGATTTGATGATTCTGTGATTCTGAAATTCTACAACTATAATTCTGCGATTCTGTAATTCCGTGACTCCGTGACCCGGCGTGACCCGTCGGGCGCGGCCATGAGGCGACCCGGGGCGGGGCGGAGCGTCGGCTGCAGCGAGGGGGCGGGGCCAGGGCGGGGCCTCGCCGCGCTGATTGACAGCTGGGGCGGGGCCACGGCGGGGCGGAGTTGCGAGGCCGAGCCGGAGCTCCGGGGCCGTGGAGGGCGGGGGAGACACCGGGTACGGAGCCGCCACCACCGCCGCTCCCGGCACCAGGTAACCGGGCGGGAGCTGCGCCCGCCCCGCGCTACCGGGGGAGGCCGGGGAGGCTGGGGAGGGAGGTGGCTAGCGCCGCTCCGCGCCGCGGCGCTGTGTCTGTCGGGCCGCGGCGGAGCCCCAGGCGAGCCGCTCCGCTCCGGTCCGGCGGCGGACGCGGAGAGGGGCAGCGGCCGGCCCTGCCTGACCCAGTGCGTTACCCGGCGCCGCCACAGAGCACCGGCCTTCCCCCACCGCGTCCCCTTCTCCGTCACCGTCTCCCAGCGCCGCCCAGCCTTCTCGGCGGGGGCCGGTACCGAGCGTCCCCTCCCTCGCCGCCGACACAACTTCCTCCCCCGGCCCCACACTGGGCAACTTTTCGGGCCGGTTCTTGTGCGGAGCCCCTGGCGGGTGGGCGCGGGACCGTGCCCGGGCCCGATGCGGGAGCGGGGGAGGTTCGGTGATGGGGGGCGGCGGTGGGCCCTGGGCACGGCCCCTCGGCGCGGCGGAGGCGGTGGCGGTGCCTCCCCGTCAGCTGTTTCCTGCTGTTTGTTGTCAGGGCTCCTGCGCTCCCGGCAGCGTCCGGCGGCGGCGGGGGGGACGGGACGAGCCGGGCCGGCCCCGGTTGGCTGCGCGCGCCCCCGTGACGGCGCGCGGGCCGGGCCGGGCCGGGCACCGCCCCCGCGCGCGCGCGGCTTTGTGTGTGCGCGGCACCGGCTCCGGCTCTGGGATCAGCAGCGGTACCGGCGCCCCCCGCAGCGCCGCCCCGGGCCCGGCCGCGGGGGTTGCGCAGGGGTTCAACCGCCCTGCCCTGGCGCACGGGGGTGGCGGCTCCGCCTGGCCCATCGCCCCTGAGGGGGGCCAAGGTGCCCGGCCGGCAGCAGCGCCGTGTCCCCGCCGGCCAGGTGCCTCCCTCTCGCGGGGAGCTGTCACCGATCCAGCCGCGGGGATTGTTTGCTTTGTGGGGGCTCGCTCAGCAGCCAGGCACGTTCGCCTGCTAGGCTTTGGTTGGGGTTTTCCCCGTGGAAGTATGGATTCACGGGGAACTGAAATGTTCTGCCGATGTTTTTCCGCTCTGGAAAAGGTTCTAAGTCAAAGCAAAAATGAAGACTGTTGTCTGTCTGCTTCATTTGCTACTTTGTGCACAGCCCTCAGCTGTACTGTGCAAGCAGATGTAGATTAGATTAATCCAGCGTGTTTATTTAAGAATAAAGGCCATGTTTTGGACTGATATTGCCGTAGAATTTAATAAATTATTTGTCTTTGGTTTCTTTAAACAATAAACAAGGGTTTAGGGTTAGACTGAGGGATTAACAAGTACACACGATTTTAGGAGACCGAAACAGGGCAGGGCTCTTTCGAAAGTGGTATCACAGAACAGCTCTTGATGTCAGCAACTAATGGCTCTAGATTAACCATTAGCTTAACTGGTGTTTATGACTGATGGCTCAAAGGAAAGGAACTTGCTCCCCAGTGTAAACATTCCCTCACGTGACTGTATGTAACTGCTCTATAGATAATCTATTATATATATTTGTGTACGGACCCTCATTCTGGATGGCTGAATTCAAGTCGCGTGTGTGACAAGCAAAACTGTCAGTTTTTAAGTTCTCTCTTTTTCTAAAGCAGTCTTGAAAAATAATATTTGGAGGCTTCTGTCATCTGCTACTTTCACTTCTGTACTTATGGCAGTATTTAGAGATGCAGAGCTTATTGTTTATATTTAGATTTTAATAATGACGAATGAGTTTCAAGTGTGGTTGCCAAGTATTTGAGCACAAATGAAACTGCATCTCAAAGCCCAGCAGAGAAGATGACAAGAACAGGCTGGATTTGTTACTTGTCACAGGCTGAGGACTGCACACATATTTATGTATCTGTATTTAACATGGTAATCATCACAAGCTTGAAGGAATGTTGTCCAGGTCATTGGTTCATGTTTGTTTACTAACATTTGACCTGTGTTGAAATCTTGGGTCACTCAGCTCCCACTGAAATGCATAATTCCCTTAAGCAAGATTTAACTTAAAAATTACTTGCTAAATGTGTAGATGAAATGCCTGTACACTGTGGATGCTTGTTAGCAAGGTGATCTCTAATTTTGGAGCCTTCACCTACATTTAGGACCTTTCTAGTTAATATAAAAATATCTTGGTTACATGCACTTAGTGTATAAGCACTCTTTCTGCCAGCTGGATGTCGCTGGTTTGGATGATGGTTATCTTTACACCATTTCTTAAAAGGCTGTTCATTGGATTTTATTTTTAATGACTCATTAATTAGGGATGTCTTTGGATGAAGTTTTGTATTACTTCAGCACTAAAATTAGTGAAAATAGAAAACATGTAGTTTAACTTTCAGAAGGTTGCAGAATGGATTCATAGGCAAAAGTTATCTCAACTGCTTAAACAGTATAAGAAGTAAATTTATTACAAATCAAGGAAACAACAGCTTTCTTAAAACAATGGAGTAATTAGAAAGGGAAAAGGAGGAAAATGAAGGGAAAAAAAGGGTGACAGGTCTAGTTGCTGGTTTTGGACTCTGTATAGTGCTGGGAAAGAAAATTAATCTGAGTCTAATACCATTTGTAAACTAATACTTTTATATGTTATCTAGCTGGAGTATTGTGAGGGTTTAAGTTACACTGCGGGAGATGCTGAGATAGAGGGGCTGTATGAGAAACAAGCACCCATCTGTGGCTCTGCTCTCTGTAAACATGAAACAAAGTACCCTGGGTTAGCATCTGAGTGCACCAATATGGTGCAATATGGCACCAAATTTAAGTGCCAGTATCCCAGTGCTCACCTTACCTAGGAAAAAAATCCAGTTTGCAATAGGAAATGATACTACTGCAACCTGCAGTACAAAATTACACTGCTGCAACTTGCACAAGGGTGTTTTCAAACTACAAGATGACCTCTTGTTGGTGGGTGCTGTCCCCTGCATGTGGGCACAGTTAACATTGCTTTACCAAAACCTCTTCTGTCATTGGACTGTATTAAGTTCCTTTCACAGTTTGCTGCAGTAGCTAGGTGGTTCTGAAGAGCACAGTATATGCTGCTCCAGTTCAGTTTCTCTCCACACTTGGCTACATGAGGTGGTTTCAATTCTGCATGTAGGCAGAGGCCAGGCCCTGTTTACTTGGACAGTTGCAGAAGTTGGTGGCAGACATTGGATCTCCGACCTCCTTAGAGACGGACCACGTGTGTATTTTCGGATGCGCCCTCACCTGTAAGCAGGGAAACATGGGAAGGTGAGGAGCAAGTTTTATTTTTGCCTTTATGATTCTTTAATGTGTGGTCTTGTGCAGCTGTGCTAAGAATTCTCTTTCCTCTTTTGTCCATCTCTAAGATGAGAAGAGGAAGCCGAAGCCCAGTTCCTGAGATGGAGTTTCAGTCTGGTTCCAGGGTAAGTACATCTTGAGAGTGTTTCAGTTAGGGGAATGCATGGCCCTTTCTCAAAGGGTAGAGAATGCTTATTTGTTCACAAAGGAAAATTATTTTGGTTGGTAAAATGGTGAAAGAGAGGCAGTCACAGTTTTTTTGTCCTTTAACTAGCAGCTGTTCTCTGTTGTAGATGTGAATGCAGTAGATGGTGCTGAAGCAACACTGAGGCTCCTCCTGTGAAATATCCACAGTCCAGAGTATATAGAGAAAGTGCTTGCTGGCTCTCCCAAGTGTTGACGGTCCTGTGTCTTCAGGAGATGCATTCCAGGACAAGAAAACACTGACTGTTAGTTTTAAAGATGTTAATAAATAATTCTTTGTGTTACTTTTTCATTCTGTATTGATGGTGAAGTTGGGCAGATGAGATAGTACAAATACCAACCAAATGGTGCTTCAGGGTGTGTGTGCAGACAGTGGTCAGTCCTTTGATATGGTTGTTGCTCAGTGTTGCTGAAATCAACACTGAAAGTGTTTGGGGAGTCTGGGAGCTACTGTTCTCTGAATACACATTATAGCACTCAGCTACGGTGCTTGTGTTTCCTGCCTGTCCATGCACTCACTGGGAGAAGCATGCAGGGAGGAAGTATGATTGAGAAGTAGTATCAAAGTTTATGCTAGAATAATGTATGGGCAAAATCATGCACTGTCAGCAAGCCTGGCCTGCTAGGTAATAGGAGCTATCATTGATTGCTCTCCTAAAGGTCCTCTCAGAAAGGTGGTCTGGGGGCTGAATAATGGCAGTGTCATCATCTCTCAGTTCATGAAAGTGCCCCTCTCTTAGAACTGGGGGGATTTGACAAGTAATAGATACTTGATATCCCATTAAGAAAAGTGAATAAGTCTGCCTTTCTAACATTGCAGCAATTAATTTGATATAATGACTTGTGTTTGGTAATTTGCATGAAGGCAGGAGCAATAGGACTTCATCACTGATACATACCCAGTAGAGAATGCTTTGCTGATTTAAAAGTGAAATCATGGGCCAAAAAATCTGTTCTTTCCTCAGCATTTGGTTTTGTGAATAACCAAGATCCCTGTCCACTACTTCTGAAAATTCTGCGGGTAGCATGATGGAATTGGTGGGATACAGTAGTATCACTTTCTGGAGCTGTAAGTAGCACTAAGGAACCTGACTGATTCTCTGGACCAGTGGAAGTTATATTCTGTGTTTTTAAGTGTAAATAGTGAATGAATGCCCAAGTGCACTTACTGTATTTTCCTCCCTTTATTTGGAGGATCTTAAGCTTTAGAAATGCTTTTATATTTAACAATTCTTTGGCTTCTCCTCATTTAAGAGAGTCCTCCCACTGCCTATCAAAGCTGCCTATAAGTGGCTTTTTCAGATAATTTATGCATGTGTGAATATAAATAGATGCCTGCACCTTTTGGTAGTGAAACTATAGGGAAAATAATCATCATTGTTAATTTCGGTGACTTTGTACACACCACTTCTGTTTGTAAGGGGCAGGAGCCTGAGAGCAATGGAAAATGGCTTTCCCCTTGTTCTCTTGTGCTTCTGGTTTTTTCTGTGTGCAGTAAGTATACCCTACAGGATTCCGGGGTCCTTACATAAGCAGAGAGGAGTCTTTATCCACAGCAAGTACCTTCTGATTTGATCTTATAAGCGAAAGTTGTGTTTTTAGCTTGGGGGAAGAAAAAAGAAGGGGGGAGCAAGCTGAAATTTGTTTCTCGATTTTACGGGAGAGGAAAAAGCAGAATTTCCATGTTAGTTTTTTTAGAAAACTCATGATAATGTATGTGGCATTTTAAGTCTGCTTTGCTAGGAGTCATTTTGTAATTTTTTTCTCCTTTTTACTGCAGTGAGCAGTAACATAAAGATTAATATAAGGTGACTAGTTTTATAATGCTTCAGCTGGGCCCTTACACATTCATTGAATTCAGCAATCAAAACTGAGGTCAGAGGTAGCTGTAGCCTGCTATGTATTTTGACTGAAGTGTACCAGGTGGTAGTTAAGTGTAGAGGTTACTTTGAAAATGTTAGACACTCTAGTAACCTTACAGTCTCAGTAGTTTATTAAGAAAACATACACAAAATCTACGTTGTTTTGGCTGTTACAGTGCTGATTGTAGAATTTAATTTTCTAAAATTTTTAATGTGTATTATTTCAAGAATATACATTTCCTTATGCACTGTACTCTGAGAAAATATTTTCTGGTACCAGTTGGTTTGTTAGGTTCTGCTGCAACTTTCAGTTACTTTCAGCTCTTTAAGGTGATGTAAATAAGTAGGATTTTAGGCCTTGTATTACTAGGCAGGTTTTTCAGCCTTAAGTCTTTGAATATATTTATTTATGCATTTTTTTTAATGTTGGAGATCTTTGGGACTCAAGACTTCAGTCCATGCCATAATGCCATATCCAGAAGTAATACATTTGTATGTTGCTGTGACTTCAAACTTGCTTGTTTGAATTGCACTTGTGCTCCCTTCTGAAGTGTTTAATTTCCATTTTTAGCGTCTCTGGGCTACTGCTTTTCTGAGTGTACTGACATGAATTATGATTTTAGGCAGGTGGTGCACTTGCATTTGAAGTGTTTAGGTGGATTTTCCAAAATGTCATGCTGTGCAGGGTCAGTCTGTGTAAAGAATCTGTTCTGGACAACAAGCTCCATGTTTGTGTTGCTCTTGAGGAGATAAGGACAGGTCTGGATTTATGTTATGTTACCTTCTAAAAACACTGACAGGGTGAGCATTGTGTTTACTCTGAAAGAAACACCCCTTTGGATGCTCATTCCACATTTACTGTAACTTATGATCAGTTAATTGTTTTGAATCCACAACACAATCAGCACAAATATAACATCCAAAATTAGGAAGGATGGCACATGGACCTAGGCCAAGTGCCTTATGGGCATATCTGTTACAATTGCCTTAATTGCTTATATTTGGGGTTTCTTCTGGCTGGAGACTTTTACTGATACTTATTTATTCACACTTATTGTCTGTTGATTTTCCTTCATTCTGTCACTATTTCACTTTTTTTTCCTTTTTTTTTCTTTTTTTTTTATTTTGCTTACTGGGAAAGATAAAGACATATTAGGAAGGTATAAAGCTTAGGGGAATCTAAATGAAGATGCTTTCTGTATTTTGAGTGGAGTCACACCTCTCATACTCAGACCTGCTTTATTTATCCTTTGAATAAGAGAAATGGATATTATATCACATTTAAAAGGAAGAGTCATGACATTATTTTTAATTTTTATGTATCCTTCAGATGGGATACAGAGGTTTAATAGTGATATGAAAAATCTGAAGGTAAGGAACCTGAGCTAAAATAACTCTGTTCAATGTTAGGAACCCTTTTTGTTGTCTCACATTGTAAGAAAACCAAGTGTGAAATAAAGCAATTGGGGAAAAAAAAATCATATCTCGGTGACTTCTGATTTTTAGATGTGAAAATGGTGTGTTAAGCTCTGTGTGTGCAGGTGCAAGTTTTAGTCCATTTTCTTTGTGCATGTCAAGAGTAGGCTTTAAAAAACTGATCCCCTAAAATTTGAAATGAGTTTAAATTAGGTATTTGTGCTCCTTAATGGTGTTTGACTTAGAATATTCAATTAGATGAGCACAAAATTTGATTGACTTCCTTATGAACAGCACAGTCTCCTATTCTGAAAAGTAAAACCCACACAATTCTAATATTGCAGTGTGTCAGATTTACTTTGCATTGCTCTTCATGACAAAAGCAGAGACAATACATTTTTCTGTTTCCGCATAAATGGAGGTACATTTAACTTCTTTAACTGTAGAAGTTTAGTCTTAAAACTTCTGCAGTTGAAAGGGAAATAACATAATTCAATTCCTTTGTCATGTTATATCATCCTTTGTGATTTAAGTTTTCAGCTATATGTTCTGTGCCTACTCACTAGTTAACTTGAATAATTTGTGTTAGTTGGTGTGAAGTTGGTGAGACACTTTAATTTTCCTAAGCAGTGAAGAGGCTGATTTAGAGGCATGCAGGTCATCTGCTCTAAATTTGTTAAGCTCTGTTTTTTTCTCATTGGAATTGCTGAGGTATTTTAGTGATGAGGTTTTGGAAATATCTTGGATAAATTATATTTTGTGTTTGGATTACACAACTTAAAACATTCATATATGAAACTGTCTGGTGTAAAGACTGGGTGGATTGTTTATTATGTGAAATAGCGTCCAAACTTTTCCTGTGTTGGTACGTATATGAAACAAAGAAGTGTCAAATCAAATACAGCAGCCAGGGTGCTATACCAACATTCTGGGTGGTGGTGTTGTGTGATCATGTGTCATACATTGTGCAAAGCTCTGGGGAAGTGACATTATAAATATGTATTATAAAAAACGGGGGTGACCTGGGAAAATTAAGCTATAATTGTCTTAGTGACTCAGTGTAATTCTCAGTGCTTCATTTCTTAGTGCTGACTAAGATGAGTGAGTGGTGGGGAATGCACTCAAATGGAATTTCAGTATTATGTTAAAGGAAGTGGGAGCTTCTGACTTTAAGAACTGTAGGGGCCAGTAGGGGGTCTGCAAAAGTCTGAACTGTATTTTCAAGGTTTTGGTTTGTGTTTTTCTCGTTTAATGCAACTAGTTTGTATTTAAATCATCTTATTGGTAAAAGGGTCACTTTGGGAAAGAACTTGTCTTCAGGGGGTGAAGGCAGACTTTAAGTTCAGTAATTCACCAAGAGAGGAATGACTTTGAGCAATCATTAGCCCAATTGGTTTCTAGAATATTCTGCCATACATATGGGATGTTTGGGGGTTTCAAATTTTTTGCTATAATGCTTTTTTTACATGATGTTTCTATTTGCTTTTAGGTCTTGAGTTTAAACTTACCTAAGTTCTAAAAATGGGAAGAATTTTTTTGGATCATATTGGTGGCACTCGCCTGTTCTCCTGCGCAAACTGCGACACAATCCTGACCAACCGCTCTGAGCTCATCTCCACTCGCTTTACAGGGGCCACAGGAAGGGCCTTTCTTTTTAACAAGGTTGGTAACAACCTGGAGGGACTACTTTTGACTTTTGGAAAATGAATTTGTGGGATATGAATCTGTCATGAGTTCTTGGCTAAAGTGTTGCATAATTACTATTTTAACTTTTATTTTTATTTTGTTCTACTATCTTTAAAATCAGATTTGACATTTACTGTTGATGGGAAACTTATTTAAGTTAGTTTTGTTTGCAATACTGAAAGACTATATATAGTCTGTAGAAGACTGTATATAAAGGCATCAGGCCAAAATTTATGGAGATTTAACTTCAGAGACTTCTGTAATATGAACCTCAAGTTCACTCTGAGAGTATTTGTTGTCTGTCAAAGGGGTTCCAAAGGTGTTTTCACTTTTATACAGTTAAAAAAATTCTAGATCATATTTTGTTTAATTCCTGAAATGCATTTAAGTTAGCAGTAGTCTGGCAACTTAATTTGCCACAATCAATCACAATCTGTTTTGCAGATACTCTAATTTAGTTTAATGGTTTTCAATTGATCGGATTCAATAGACTGACATACAGAAGTCATGATTTTTGAGTGAACTGTAGGATTATTTATTTATCTTGCATAAAAACTTGTCCATGAGATTAAATGAAACAATTGTGATCGCCCCTTGCTTTCTCACAAAGTTCCTGGTCATATAATGCTTGGTGTATTTTAGTTTTGTCTTTTTCTTATAAGCCATTTGGCCACGGGCAGAGTTCATAGAGGCTTCAGTAGTGTCTTAACTATGTTTTGCTCTGGGATTTCTGATATTCTGAATCTTGTCAGTAGTGAGAGATTTCTTCCTCATCTGATAAGCTCTGGATCCTGGAGTTCGGCATAATGGGGTTTAATTACAGCAGTTTGAGTTCTTGCATTTCTGCAATCAGAAGCTGTACATTTGAAGCAGTCAGGGGCAAAGCTGGGAAAACACTGCAGTCCCATCTTTTAGAATCTGCATATCAGCAGTTTGGGTACAGTTCTGACATCCACTTCTCAATGAATTAAACGTCCTGGTTTTGTGACGATGCTGCAAAAGAAGTTAAAAGTATATTTTAAACTGCTGATATAGCACGAAAAAAGGTGCATGTTTCATATCTACATTCTCAGCCACTGACCCTGGCTTTTTCTTAGGTAATTATTTCAAAAGCACCACAAGGTTTTTAAAGAAAGTCCTCTTTTAATATTTTGTTTCTGAGTTCCAGGACTTGGTGAGCATATGAGCTGCTAGAAATGAGTTACAGACATTACAACTGGATTAATATAAATTCACAAGCTGTTCACTGGGAGTTTCTCACCCAGAGTTGAACACAGCACTTTTGCATATTTTGTGATAGCAATCCATGTCTCTCAGTTAGAATGTGAGGATTTTACATCATCGTGAAGCACATCTATATGGTGTTACCTTCTCATGAAGGAGGTTTTTTACACTGCAGATTTCAGTTCGTGTGCAGTGCCACAAGCTCTTTCCTTCTAACGTGCTGATAGTCATTTGCCAGGTTTCTGTAGGCAGACTAATCCTTTGTGTTCCCTATGCACTGTGTGTTTGTCCCAGGTGGTAAATCTGCAGTACAGCGAAGTTCAGGACCGAGTCATGCTCACTGGCCGCCACATGGTCCGGGATGTGAGCTGCAAGAACTGCAACAGCAAACTTGGCTGGATCTATGAGTTTGCCACTGAAGACAGCCAGCGCTACAAGGAAGGCCGTGTTATCCTGGAAAGAGCCTTGGTCCGGGAGAGCGAAGGCTTCGAGGAGCATGTTCCATCTGACAATTCCTGAAGAGGCTCCGGTCTCTTCTCCGGTTCTCTTCAATTGAAACTCAAATATAATAAAATCAACAAAAAAATCTGCTTACATACACTGTCACCTTAGCATCAGAGTCGGATTCATGGACTACAAAGTGGGAAGGATTGTGAGACTGTTTCAGATGGAACCTTCCTTTCTTTATTCCTTTTATATTTTACTTTCCCTCCAGCAGATGTTTGTAGAAAGAATGTTGTGCAGATGCTGTAACTTTTTCTCTCTTTCATTTACATCTGTTAGATTTGAGATTATATCTTCGGGTACAGTGAGTTAAAAGGAAAATATTTGCAGGATTTGTCTTTTGTTGGAGAGAAATTCAATGAGGTTTCTTTTTAGTTTGCACAAACTGATGTCAGCATCGAGTTATTTTAGAACTACAGATTTTTTTTTAAAGTATATTCCAACTTTTGGCTTAAGTTTTTAGTTAGGTTTTTGGTTTTTTGGGCTTTCTTTAACCTAGCCTTTTCACCTGGTTTGCTGGCTAAAGTGAAGAGATCCGAATTTGTGCTGAGTGCTAAAGGTTCAGTGTTGGTACAGCTTGGGCTGGCCCATGTGCCATATTCTTGTTGAGGTTGATTGGTAGCACAGAGCCCATTATTTCTTGTCATTCTTGACCCAAAGATGTCACCATTCCTTGTTTATTCATGAAGTCCCATTCACCGTGTAAACTGGTGTTGATTGGAAACTATCCTTGAAATAGGGCAAAACTGCTTGGCTTTTTTAAACTTTAACAGATGTAACTTTTGAGCATAGTAATAATATAAAGTAATAGCTGTCTGTTTAGTCTTGCATTGCTTACAAATCCAGCTGTGTTTGTAATGATAGGGATCCACTGAGAAACTACAGTTTCAGTAGCCTTTTTTCTTTTAGTTTCTCTACTAATTTCATTAAGTTAGACAGGGAATTGCAAATCTTAATTCTTCTTCAAGTAGCTTTCTTTAAACCCAGAACTTCCTATGTTAAACACAGCTGCTGTGTAAAAGGAGAAGATTGCCAGCATGTTTGTTCATGCATAGAGTTATGCAATCTGCATCTCTTGAAAAAATTAACTTAAACAGCTTGTTTTCAAATGCTGCTTCTGGTGTTGAAACCTTTGTCTTTCAACTTCGTTGAACTTTTCATTGTGATGTTATGTTTTTATCTCTCTGGGCAGCAGTACATGTCAGCCTAGTAGTAACTAGTGACAGATTCCTGCTTTGTTCTTGTAGAGGTCAGCTCTGTTTAAAACAGTGATCTTGCTTGCCTTTTCTAGCTAAAATGCTCTTCATTAACTTAACTCAAGGGTGCCCAAACACTGTCATTGTGTCTTAAGCCATAAGTTAGGATCTCAAGGGCTGAAATTTATTTGAATGTTAGATATGTATGATTTCTTACCTAAGATATAAGTTGGTTGTGTTTTTTTCCTTACTGGATAAATTGTGGTCAGTGTGAAATAAGTTACCCACAGATGTAGGAAAGGCAGGAAACCCCACCCAGCCAAACAGATCTGGCTTCTGACCTTTCAGAATAGCTTTTCTTCTCTAGCCACAGCTCCACATCTGAAACTAAGATGTGGAGGGTGACTATGCAGAGGATTTTTCTTAATTTTTTTTTCGTTGACAAGTGGCAAGTTGGACACCCCTGACTTGAATCTACTGCCTCTTTCATGTGAAGGTAGCTTTGTTCTAGAAATGTCACATAGAAAGAAAACAAGAGTAGATCACATACCAGAGCTGTGCTTGAATCAAGCTGCTTAAACAATAGTGTACTTGTGCCTCAAATGAATCAGTTTTTGCACTGAGTACAGTAGAACCCCATTATCTTGTACTTCTGTCCTTCACAGACCCCAGCCTGGAAGCGCCATTAGCATGGTTCTCTGCAGTACTTTTCTTGTACTTCTGACATTACAGTACAATAAAGTATGTTTTGTCCTGAACTGATTTTTGCTGTCCTTTTAGTCATTGTCACAGAGTCTGTCAGCCAAATTGTGTAAGTCATCTTTCATTCCTTGTGTTAAGTTTCTGCAGCACAGTGACAAGCTGTTGACAAGCATCCCTCTGTATAGGTGGCAAAAGAGTTTTGTTGATTTTGGAAGGTGTCAAGTAGAGCTACGTGCATACTACTTGGACACTTGAAAGCCTTCAATTAAGCCTCCTGTTAGAGAGAAAATAAGAAATGTCTCACTTAATGGAATTCTGGGTGCCAAATGTCTTTCCATGACTTTGAAAAGACAGCAAGCTAAGCAAAAATCTACCTTCTTCAAGAAACTTGAGATTTTGGCTTCTGAAATGGCTTGGGAATCAATGACTTGGGTATTATATATCTGGATTTCTGTGACTTTTTCCTTTGTGTTCAAATGTTAGGCAAAAACCTGCTAGCAGCTGGTCAACTTCTAAAGCTGTAGCTGAAGAACTGAGATGAGGATCATTTGGTTGGTGTGATGGAGACTGGGGCTCTTATTCGAATTTACATTACAACCATTTTGGTAGAATGTTGGTGTGAGATGCTAAAAATCACTTTTCACAAACCCTTTGATTTGAAAAACAAATGTGAGTTGAATTCTTAAAAATCCCATGTGACTTAAGCAAGTCCTCTGCAGCTTTTAAACAGTAGACTTTGGCTTGCTGTTTTAGCTTGCATACTGTTCCCTCCTGTATCACTTTTGATGGCTCTGGGAGAGTTTAGCCTCCTATACTTTGACTGCTCCTCCTTGGGACGCTTGGTATGTGAGCACAGATAAGTTATCTGTGGGGAACAAGGCCATTGGTTACAGCACATCTAGGGACAGAGGAGACACTGCCATTTGGCATCAGCTGCAATTTTGTAGTAGTGTAGTAGCCTGGGATTCTCAAACAAGGGCTGGCACAGGAAAATGTGCCACTACAGTGATCTTTTGTCTGGCCTGTGGTGGGGCATGAGGTAAAGAGAGGAGCAAGAAAACTGCAGTGCACAGCACCATGCAATTCTGGAGACCTCAGAATCTTTGCTCATAGGCTGCAGCTTGGGCCAGCAGTGGTGCTGTGACATTTGCATGATATGATCTCATCCTGTAGGTGTACTCCAAACTGAAATACAGTAATTTCACGATTATAAGCCACACCTGATTATAAACCGCACCTCTCAGTAGCCGGGTAGACCAAGGCATTTGTCCATATATAAGCCGCACCTGAATATAAGCTGCACTTTTTTTTTTTTTTTTTTTTTTTTTTGAAAGCGAGGATCCATGTGTAAGAAAGTAACAAATTAGTAACAGAATCACTGCCAGCTGGGTTTGGTATCAGGTGCTCAAGTTGCAAACAGTTTTCATAGACCAGTGAAGCCTTTAAAGGCAGCCCCAGGCACCCTCCCCAGCCGGCTCTCACTTCCAGGTTGGCATTTCACTGGGATTTGTCCATAGATAAGCCGCACTACTGGGGTAGGCTGGATTCTTCAAGGAAAACGTGTGGCTTATAATTGTGAAATTACTGTACTTCCTTGGTACTGTTTCAGCAAAACACAGCTTTGGGAAGTGTAAAAGATTGGATGGTGTGTTTGTGGAGTGTAAAAGCATTTTACTTATGCTCTCCAGGAATGTTAGAAGAACTTCGGAAATGAACATACATGTCTCGTGGCCCTGTCAGAAAAAGTGGCCTTACATGTTTCTCTGAGGTTGGCTGTGGTCACTGCCTCATCCTTATTCTTATGGGGCAAACTTGCCACTGCAGATTTGGGTCAGAGCTTTAGAAAAAAGTCAGCAGATCATCAGTGGATGAGCAGGTAAGGAGCAAAAAAACCTGCAGTTGAGGACACAATTGCCAGGTACAAGGATGAGGTGGCTTGGAAGGCACTGACATAAGTGTGGGAAGAGGCTAGGTGGTTGATGAACCCTATTTCAGACATGAAACACAAGCTACGATACTGGAGTACCATTCTGCAAAAGCCAGAAATGTGTATTGTGTTTCCTTCTTGGGCCTGCCTTCACTTAGAACAACAATAAATTTTAAAAACCCAGTGAAGTTTGCTTTGCTGTGGATCTCAAGGGCTTTGCAGACTCCCTAATGCCTGACAAAGATGAAATACTTCTGTCTTTTTATTTTGCTTGGGGCACTGGTAAGAATTACTATTCAATCCTGGTTTTGCAGGACTTAAAAGAACTGAGCGATTTTGAGGCTCCCCTCTACACAACCTGGAGTTAAAATTGCCTAAAACTTCAAAAGCTTGCTTTGAGTGGTGAGGAGGAATATGACCTGGTTGATAATGTTCCTGTGCAAGCTTTTTTCCTCTTGCAGGAAATCTGAAATATGACCAAAGTGAGCTCCTGTCTGTCTCGTTAATGTGTTGTGTGGCAAAGGCCTTCAACAGCTGCTGAGGAGCCTGGTTTGTGCAGGCGTGGAGCTCTTCCTGGTGTCATAGTTACTTCCTTCCCTACCTCTCTCTCGTGTAAGAATTTCTGGTACATGTAGGAAAGTGTATGAGGAGAAATCTCTTATTTGCCTTCCAGCCTTTTGTTTACTGATAGTGTTGCTCTTACTTGAATGGGTTACTGTGATCTCAGTAAAACTGCTGCCAGGCTGCTGCAGCATTTTTACTTAAAGGCCCTTCTGGCAGAATATTAGTGACTTTATCATCTCATCCCCAAGTCTAGGCAGAGGTTGTTTGGGAGTGATGCTTTACTGGACATTGTGGTCTGGGTGGAGGTGATGTGAAGGAAGACCTCAATTCACAGGACACTTCCATTGCTGTGCTGCATCTCTTTCCTTCTCATGCTATTTTAAGTGTGATTTGCTTTGCTTTGCAAGTCCTTTTAAAAAGAAGGTGACTAAGAGACAGCAGTCTGTGCCTCTTAAACATGGCATTTCCCTCTGAAGGACCTGAAATACTTACAATTTGGTAGAGTGCTCCGTGTGCTGCTCAGTTGGAAGGAGTGGCTGTGTTCCTGTGTGACTTTTTTCTGCAAAAATGAACTCCAGTGCTTGCCTAAGGTATGGCCAAAAATCTCCCTGCAATGGGAGTTAGGATATGAAGGAGAAACACAGAAAGTGTGTGTGATTCATGTTAACTAAACAGGTCACTCAAAGCATCAGAGGTGGAAGAAATTCTAGAGGTGAGCTTAAACCTTTTCTTGTTGCCTTGTGTGAGTTTCAGGGAAAGTGGAAATCACTTGGGCATTGCAGAGGATCTAAGGTCCCCTGATGAACAGAGGAGTAGGAAGTGCAGCACCAGGGCTTAACTTTGGTACAGATGTTGTGTTTGGATGAAGGTAGCTGGAACATGTTTGTCCTTTGAAGTAGGCTGGTTTTGTTCTCATTAGCTGAAGCATTTATTATTCTCAGGAGCTTGCATTTGTATGGAAGTGAAAGTAGGAGAAAGAATGCAAAGCTATGGCAATAGCTTGGATTTTCTAAAGCATGAGGGATGGTAAATGGGAGAGAAAAGGATGTTCAGATATTGTATTTTGGCTCTGCCCAGGAGAGAGATGTGTGTTTGTCTGACATCAAGATCCAGTGTTTCTGTCTGGGACTTGGAGATGTTTAGATACGAGATTTTGCTTTGTCCTTTTGTAAGCATTTGATTTGACTGTTGTAAACATTTACAGGTGTTTGAAACTGTAAGTTTACTGGAACAGACTGCAAGCCATGGTTGTTCGCACACTAATGGCAGATGTTGCAATAGATGCAGTTAGTGGAGTAGGGAAATCCCTTTTCTACGAGGGGAACATGAAGCAGAATGGTTCATATGAAGCTGCTTAACCAAAGAACTGTCTGGTGGCTTTCAGCTGTCTTTAGAGACAACAATCCTCTGTCCCTGGAAGAATTTGAAAATTAATATTCCAGGCACAGGTATACAGTGAGTATAAAATTAAGAGGACATTTGTTATTTTCAGGGGTAGATCTTGGCACATGTGCATGGTTAAAAAGGTGAGATGCTCTGAATTTGGTAGTGTGAACCCAGATTTATCTCATGGACAGAGTGCAGAGAGAGCCTCCGTGGTTATGCTCCTGTTGGTATTTGGCCAGCAGATCTTTTCCCCCAGTCTACCCATTTTTATCGTCTTTGTCTGGTCCGTAGTGATTGTTGCACCTTCCCTGCAGAATTAGTCCAGCTTAACTTGGGGAACTGCTTGCTTTTGGAAATATTAGATGGTCGCTTCTGCTATCCTGTTCTATACGACTACAATGGATTAGTTCTTGCAGCTCAGAGGGACCCCATGGATTGTCTGTTCAATGTCTCCCTGCTGAGGAGGGATTAGCTTAGTGATGTACTCAATGAGAGTGCATTCTTGGGATGGAGTTCCTCAGCAGGATTTCTTATTGTAGCCAAAAGTACATCAGAGAGGTATGATTTAGGTCACAGAAGTAGAACACTCGAAAAATGCCAGATTTCCAATGGATTGGGTAGCACATGCTTATCCTGTCCCTGCCTACATGCAACTTGGGGATGAAAGTGGCATGTGATCACAGGAGCACGGATGGCACCATCATCACCCTTTTATAATGCATGCATTGAACTTGGAGCTACAGCCTCCATCCACCATTCCTAACTCTAGACTGCTGGACTTGTTATTAATTTGGTTTATAAAGGCAATTTGAAAATGAACTTTCTGATGTGCATTTAAGTGGCAAAACTAAAAGAAAATGTGGTTAAGTATTTTTAATTGCTGGCTTCTTCATGATTGGGATTTGAACTGGGAACCAACCCCCTTTGGTGCAGTGATCACCACTACTGAAGCTCCAGGGCTGACTGTTGCTTGACCAGCAGCTGGAGGAAGCTTTTCAGTGAAGAGAGCTGAGCAGATGAGAGATGAAGGCTTTAGATTTGATGTAAAGTTTCAGTATGGGACAAGGAATTTTATTTTCAGTTTGTATGCTAGTTCTGCTTTGGTCGAGGCAGTTGTGGTTTTTTTGTATTAGTTGGGGTTTGTATTTTTCCCTTTCTGATATATGGAGTTGGTGAATTTCTTGCTCCATATAGGATTTTGCAGGAAGAAATGGGAAGATGAAAATTATGCTGTATTTCCTATCCAGGCTGCCGAACTGACTCTTGCTTCCTGAGCTTGGGAAGGTTCGGCTCCGTTCGTGCACCCTGTCAAGGAGAGATCAGCATGGTTCATGTGCTACATTCCTGGCAAAGGGAGGAGCAGTGGGAGGCAGCTTTCTAGCTCACCCTGCTTCACTTGCTCCATCAAGTTGCAGCTAACCTCAGGGCTTCTGGAAGCTTTGGCTGCTCAAAACAAACCAGAGGTACAGAAAAACAACAGCTTTTAGCACTCAGTCCAGAGCAAATTTAGGATGTAAAATTCTAGTGTTATTCCTAAAAGAAGACACAAAACCAATTCCCACTTAAAATTCACCTCAGCAGCATTGATATTTTTATGTCAAAAAGGTTGAAGGAGAAGGTGGGGGATGCTTGCCACAGGAAGCGAGGTGAAAGCCAAGGTAGAAAGGATGCTCTGCCAGAGGTTTTGCTATTATTTGCCGGCAGTGTTGATGCTTAGATATCGGCTCCAGGTGCCTTGGGGAAGGTGATCATCACTGGCTCCTTTACCTGTCTCCTTTCTGATCCCTTCTCTCCCTGTTCTCTGCAGCCCCAGTGGGTTGTCTTCCTCCTGCAGTCCGTGCTTTCTCCGCCTGTCACCTCCCCACTGCCACTGGCTCCGCTCCCTCCTTTCTGCCCTGCTCCTCGCATCCCTGCTGGATTTTCAGCCAATGTCCCTGTTGCTGTTCCAGGGCACCAGGGCTGCGGTCCCGCTGTCGCTGCGGGCTCCTGCAGAGCCGGCGGGG
>VRYO01002297.1:3607644-3753523 GCA_009812075.1 Sialia sialis
TTGGTGTTACTCTTTCTCAGCCAGGATATGTTTGCAGGATATGTTGAATGGTGACCTAGCAAGTGGAACCACTATTGAGACTCTTGTTGCTAAGAGTCTTAATAATAATGATGCTCCTGCTAGGAATTATCTGTAGGTGGGGAGTTATGCCATTGCTTATTTCTGTAGGGACTGGGAAGTTGTAGGAGCTGCCCCTGAGGGTTTTTCCAGATGTGTACCAGTTCTTATTTTGCCTTTGTCCTATGTTATGCTAACATCTATCCTCCCTGCATTCCTCCTTGTTCTAGGAATGCTTCTATCTGGAGACTGGAAATGTGAGTGCACAATAACAAGTAGATATTTTACCTGTAAAAATGCAAACATATGTCCTAGAAGGACAAAGTTGCTTCTCTATGAGAGCAGTTTGAGATATCTGAAAGAGCTGAGATGTGGCAGGTAATATTTTGGAATAACTCTGCAATGTGACAAACCAAGCAGGCCAGTTTGAGGTCTGCCTTATGACAGTGGCCTGCCCTTGGACACATCACACTTGTTTGGATGGCTAAACTGATTTGTATTAAACAAAAACATTTCTCCAATGTTTTCCCTTGAATACATCTGAGTGCTTTAATAGGCTTGGGAGATGCTGGGGAGCAATCAACACAGAAGCTGTTCTGGGAATCTCACAGCATTTATTCCTAGGAATGTAAATTTTCCTTACTCCCTTTTTATTCAGACATCAAAAGGATAAGAAAAACAAGACAAAAGCTGAGGCTAATGCAAAATATTTTTCTCTACCATTTTTGCCAAAGAAAAGAAGAATTACCATTGCATGTAAATAATCTTTTTTCCTCTTGCCTCTTCTAGATACACTTTCAGCAGTAATTAGGCATAAGGTACTGAAATGGTTTATATTTCTGACCTAACAGAAAATGCTGTAATTGTACCATTATTTTAATAGATGCTTTGATGTTGATTTGAAATTTGGGGAATATGACTTCAGATTATGTAGCTAAAGGGCACCTTAAATAATGAGCAAGAAGACAGGAAGAGAATTAATGTTTCAAGGGTCAGGTGTGCAGGAGTGCTTTTATGGATGTGCCAGAAAGCTGAATCCCAAGGCCAGGAAGGCAACCTGGCATACAGAGGAATTTGGACAATTAAACAAATTGATGACTTCTGTAATTAGGAGGAGTTTTAAAGCCCCCTTTAAAAAAAATTAAGGGTCTGGAGTGTTGGTAGGAGATCACTGTCTGCGGGAGGAGATCACTGTCTGCGGGATGCACAGTGCCCTGAAGAAGGAGGAGAGGTTTATGTGCAGCCTTGAAGGAGGATGGGGAATCACTGTGGTGCCTGAACACAGGTGTGAGTGTGCCAGTCTCGCTGGGCTCAGTGCTCACAGTCTCATGAACTAGGTGCTGCTGTTCCACTGCTTGACTTGGGCAATCTAGGGACAGGTTTTTAGGGGTGCAGCGAGCATAGAGACAAGTGAGATGTATGGGTTCATGCTTGGTCTGAAAATCAGGTGTTGCTGTTCTCAGACTAGCTGATTTTGTAAATACTGACCTTGCCAGTTGTGGTTCTTTGTCCTGGTACAGGAGTGCTTGGAGATATTCTTGTGAGAAGGAAATTTCTTCTTGTTTTTGCAATTTTTTTGATTCAAATCCCCTAGCTACCCTTCCCCCAAAGTGTATTCTGTGTATTCTGCCCATAAGGAGTGTACATAGCCTTGGCTGCTGGGTCACCTCTTCATCACCCTTGGGACATGAACCTGTGATGAAACTCCACTGATGCTGAGCTCAGAAAAATTGTGTGGTGGACCCTGAATGAGAAGGAGTGTAAAAGTCAATGCCAAGGCAAAGCAAATCCTTCCAAATCCCCTTTTGGCAGGCAAGAGTCTGACTAATAGCCGGATAGACAGGAACAGTCTCTGGGCATGGCTGGTAGGGAGTGGCTCTCAGTGCTGTAGTGGCTGCACTATGCGATGCTCCAGGATGATTTCCTGAGGGCTGGTGGCAGCAGCAGGGACTAAGCTGGCTCACAGTGGGGAGTCAGGAATTTTGTTTAAAAGTATTTATGCAGGCAAGTGTCATATACGTGGTGCTGCAGCTGTCTCACAGTGTGAAGCCTGTATCACCCATCTTCCTGAGGGATAAACTCCCCATCACGGCTGCCAGCAGCTCTGTGTTTCCATTTAATGGGCAGTGTCCCTGCACTGTTGATTGCCATGAAGGCCATGAAGGGCTTCTGGAGGGCTGTGGAAGTAGAAACAATAGGGTGTAAGTAGCTCCCTGACTGTACCTTCACCCTGTCTCCTGAAGCAGCAATCACTGTGTAACCTCTGTGATAAACCAGTTCCTGTGCTGAGGAAAGAATCCAGCCTGGCCATGAGAGGTCTGGCAGCCCTGTGTGTGTGACAGACGTTTACAATTCATACCCCATTATTTGTTTTTCACACAGCACCTCTAAGGGAGTGCAAAACTTCTATCCACTCTGCAAACAGCAGCAGAACCTGTTTCTCTCCCATAGCTTTTGTAAATCAATGGCTGCTCTTCTGACCCGACCCAGATCTGTACTCCAGTTATTCCCTGGTGGGATGGAGGGACCAGCAGCTTGCTCTGTGTTTGAACATTGTACACATCCTAAAATGCCTAAGGTATTATGCTCTGTACACAGGCTGCTAGTGTCAGAGAAGAGGCATAGGCACATTGGTTTTCAGTATCTGTGACGCTGTGCTTTGGAAATTGGGCATTTCACTGAATTACCTGCACTTGTGAGCAGAGAAATCATTTAATCATTTGTTGAGCAAGGGCATCACTGCAGAGAAAGGCCAGGAAGGCCTGGGCTTGGTGGTGTAGCCTGGAAAGACAACCAAGAGTGACACTGAATGAGACCTAATTCTCTGAGGTTACCTTTGGATGCTCATCTTTCTCTCCATCATTATTTCTGCTTAGAAAATACTTCCCTCATGGAAGCCAATGTTGTTTTACCACTACTTTTGCCATTAATGTTGGCTAAAGAAACACAGATAATATGAGAAGATATTTAATTTATTGTTTGTTTACTTAGAAGTTTTACCAGTGTGCTGAGATAGTACTCAATTATATCAATTACAATGATGCTAAAATTTATGGATAATATTATCTAGAGTATTAGAGAGAAAGGATCAAAACTAACACATAAGAGCACTTTAGGTGCTCCATCCCCAGGGTACCAGATTCAGAGGTGTTGCCTGACCCCCAGGAGAAGGCTGCAGTGTCATGGGCCCAACAAGTCCTTTGCTCCAGCAGCTCAGTGACAATGGTGGGAGGATGGTGATGGTGATTCCGCCTCTTCCTCTGCTGGAGTCCACCTGGGGCTGCTTCTACCCCATCTTCAAGGTTCCCCTCGCAGTGCTCCTCGGTCCTCAGAGCTGGGTCCACTGCACTGACCCCGCAGAGCTGTGCACGCCTTGCAGAGCTGCTCCTGGCCCTCCTGGCTGTGTGAGCCATGTTTCCCAGCCCCAAGGTCTGTTCCTCTCTTGATGGGTGCTGTGCTGCCTGGGGGGAGTAGTTCATAGCACCGGGGCTGCCAGGTCCCTGCACGTCCCGACCAAAGCAAGGTTCATAAACCTCCCTCTCCGGTTTTGCAACGTTAGCAAACGGCCTGAGCCTGTTTCTGGCAGTGACCAGCCTGTGTTTCATGGGCTATAGGCAAACAGACCCCTTCTGCCACCCCTTGGGCATGAGCTGTCACACGAGTCCAGCAAGGACATTGCAAACCCTCCTGTGGCTCAAGGCTCCTCATCAGGACCGAGCAGCTGATCTTCTTGGAGGCATTTGCTCTTTCCTACCTGGTCTTGCCTCGTGTGGGTCTGAGGGTGGCTTGTAGCTCTTGACTTTGGTGCATGGCCACTACTTGGTTTACATAATATTTTATTTTATAGTCAGTTTAATAGTTTGCACAATTAAGTGAATTCTTGCAGTTCCCAGGATTACACTTCTAGACTTGACAGCCTAGTTAAAAATTTCAGTAGGTGATGGGAGTGCCAACAAGGAAGGATTTACTCCTAGTATGATGGCCAGCATCTTTTATTGCTGTTGTAATAAGAGCAACAGTTTTTGTGCTCCTTTTTGTGACATACTGCAAACCTTGCTTTGGTGCCTGTGAGATTACAAAAATTACAGGTACACACTGTAATCTGCAACAACTGATCAAAACCCAGCCCAAATGTACACAGTTGGAAAGTTTCTTTGTTCAGCACACAATTAAAAAGTTTCTGGCAATTTTAGTGTGACTTCTAAAAATACTGTGTCATTAAAATCATACATATAAATTAAAGTTACATTAAACAGTCACGCATTACCACAAAACTTGGACACACAGAAATGATTTCTGGTTTCCAGAGATACACACAGACACAGCTGGATCCCATATAAGTGATTACATTCCCACTGGAAACCAAAGGGTATATTTCACGTTCACCTTTGGCTAGACCCAGTCCTAAATTGCTTCTCTTTTTGTAAGCAATTTGCACGTGTAAGTACTTCTTGCGTGCTGTTGTCCCTCCAGAAAGGCAGCTGGGAGCACTGCCCCTTTGGGCTGCTTGGCCACTGTGCAGCTCTCATCTCAGGAAATCTCCTGCTGCCAGTGTCTAAAGTCACCTCCTCATCTCCTCCATAGCAAAATAAAATTTTTCATCAGCATCCAACATGTATCATCCATTTATGCAGTGATTTGATATCCCCATCACTGGGGACCATTAGCTTTCTACCTATCCCAGCACCATCAATTTATACATAAGAGCTCTAAATTAAACTAAAAACTATGCAAAGCTACACTAAGTGTATATATTTTTGAAATATAACTCACCCAACTAAAAATTTCTACACTTCATTTGCTCATCTTTGCTTTTACCACGTTTTTCAGCTATGTGTTTCCTGTTTTACATATACAGGTGTTCTATCAGTCAGGATCACTATCAATAAAAGGAGGTATGTCCATACTCACCAAGGGAAACCAGATTTCTCTTATTTGGAGATGGTGACCACTTTAAAATGGATCAACATTTTCCTTGTCACCACAGTTTGTTAATTATTTTCTCTTATTTGAGCTTCAGTAATAGCAACTGTTCTAAGAAAAGGAGATTATATTTTTCCACACATCTATGCATGCATTATAATAAAGCAAAATAAAAGCAAGAAAGCAAGCACTAAGCATCATAAAATTAATAATATCCATAATTTGGTATTGTTACTTATTCTTCTGTGCTACCTATGAAAGACAAAACAGCAAAGATTGTTATGAATAATTATCTCATTTAAACAAGGAAGAAAACATTTACATCAATAGAACTTCTGATGATATTAAGGATCTAGTAAACTGCATCTTCACATATTTTTATACAATTTATTAGCTTATTTTTTAAACAGTTGCTCACCAATCTTCCATCATAATTGCTTCATCTAGTTCCATCTTATCTCTGTAACAGAAGAACTTTTTATTTTCATTTTAAAATATTACATTTACGTGTATACTTTACCATGATAGGTGTGTGTGTGTTAATTCTTTTTTTTCTTTCTCTTTTTCTCTACTCTAAGAAACAAAATGCTGGTATGAATGCACCAACCATGCATCACAGATTTAACTTTTTGCTTTCAGAGTGAATTCTGCCCCAAGTAAATTAGAATATTTTATTGTTAATAACTATCCCCTCAAAACTTTATAGGTACATACACAATCTGCCACTTTTCCAGCTTGTAACTTTTTAAGCATTGGTAGCAATTAGTTCACATTCTTCTATTTCCACCCTTTTCCCCTCTTTTTGATACCACTCCTAAATTTCTTTGCTGCACGTACTTCCACACACTTACGTGAGACTGAATTTAACAATACTAAATTTACTGAATACTGAATTTAACGCTACTGTATCTAATAATACTAACACTAAACATGAGCTGCTTCATTTTGTTGGTACCTCTTGAATTTGCTCTGCTAGTACCTCTTGACTGCTTTGCCTCTGACAACAGACAGGTATTAGTTGTTTTTTAATGGTGAGCTTTTTTTCTTTTTGTAAATCCTAACCCTTCTGGATTGCCTACAGAAGACCAAGAAAGAAGATGTTAATCTTTCCTCCTTGCTTCATCCTGAGGTAAAGCATTTATTCCATGCTTGGGACTCTTGTAACCTTTCTTGCACAGCCCTTCATACCTAGAGCTCATTCCCAGTCCTACTGCTGCACATCGCTGCTCACAAACTGGGCTGATATCACAGCTCCAGCGTTTTATCAGTCCTAACAGCCTTATTTTTCCCAAAACATCTTCTGCTAACTTGATACCCTGAGCAGCATTTGATATCCCTGCCCAGAATCAGTGCAGCAAAGTGGGAGCCAGGGTGGCTGTGGCAGAGCTCAAGCAGCCTCTGCTTTACAGCAGCCTGACTTGCTCCTGCTGGAAAAGCCAACTTTTCTCTCCGTGTTTCTCCCGTAAAGATAAGCAAACCCAAAATCCCTTAAAGCTTCACTCCTCCTGCTTTTCTCTCACCAGAGGAGCCTTCTCATTTGCCCCAGACACGGTCTGGTGCCCCAGCTTTGTGACATGGATGATACCTCGAGGGCTCTGCTTCCTATCTCCCCGTGCTCCCGGCCTGGGAGCCTTCCCCAGTGGCGTGCTTTTGGCGTGACCACGAGCCCGGGGAAGAGGGGGATTGCCTGTCCTAGGCCATGACAGGGAGGGCAGGAGCCCCAGGCTCGCTTCCCTCTCTTTTCCCGCACATGTCCAGCAGGCGGTCCAACAAAGCCCTGGTGGGAGCATTATCCCAGCGGGCCATGTTCTCCCCCTGCCTCCGCAGCTCCCTCCATATATCCACCCGCATAGTGCCTAACTCCCTCCTGGCCGCCGTATTTTGTACCACAAACTGGGGGGCTGCACGGTACTGCCACTGCCTCTTGCCCTGCCATCTTCCTTTCCTCCCTTTTCCCAGGAAGGGGCTCTGGGCGGTCACAGCAGCACAGGCGATGCTCTGCGGCACCTCCGGGTCCTGCACATCCCTGAAGTTTTCCCTTCCTCGGCTGCCCCTGCCTCTCCCGGATCCCCCTCTGTCCTCCCTTGCCCAGACGCTCCCTGCCGACTGCTCCCTCCTTCCCTGGGTGCTCCTGGCTTGGAACTGGCGAGGAGCTGGGCCAGTGCTGGTTGTTTCCTCTGGGATAACTTGTTGTGCCTGTGGCTGCACATTGCTCTCGCTTCCCGGCTCCACTGCTCCCCTCTCCCTTTTCCCAGCTGCTGCAGCACAGATAAGTGAAACAGGATTTGCTTCAAGTCTTTCTAGCCTCTCGAAAACCACTGACTGTGGGCTCGCAGGCTTATACTCCTCTGTGGAGGGACTGCCATCGGGATGAGCCCATTCCTTTCCATCCCAGTGCTCATCATCCCTTGGATGAGATGTTTTTGAAGGGGCTGTGACAGCCCCATGCTTTGCCTCTAATGCGGCTTTTAGCTTTTCCATCTCGATCTCACAGGCCTGGTGGTCTGTGCCTCTCTCCTTCAGGGCCCGTATTTTTTGCACCAGTAATTGGATTGTTCTTTGTGCCTCCTGTATAACTTTTGTACTGATGGCTACTTTTTCCTTCAATGCCTGATTTTCATTCAAAATGGCCTTTTTTTGCTCACACACCTCTTGGTATTGGAGAACACTTTGCATTTGTTCCACAGCCACAGCTCCTTCTCGAGTTATACTCTCCTCTAGTTTAAGCTGCTGAGCCTTTATTTCTTCTTTCAGTTTCTTGTTTTCCTCCCTTAGGCTCTGAATTTCTACCTGAGCTGCCTGTTTTTCTTCAGCTAAGCTTTTGGCAACTAGCCACACAGCCCATGCTCCTGCACATTTTAAGGATTTTTGGGAGAAGAGTTTACACTTGGTCATCTCTTTTAATTTGGCAAACTCTAGGTCAGCCTGCTGCATACTTCTGCAAGAGTTTGGACCCCAGGGGTTTGTTCCCCACTGAATAACCCAATTTGCCAGCTCTGACATATTTTTGTCTTCTCTAAAGGTATTTACAGACTTTAAAGGTCTGGTTACAAACTAAGCTTAAGCAGTTTGAAAGAAGATGGCAGAGCCTCACCCAAATCTGGGCTTGCTCCTGTTGTTTCCTTGTGTACTAGGAAACCTCCAGAAGGTTTTCTCAACCAAGAAATCCCCTAAGCAGGGATTTCTACCCCTAAGCAGGGATTTCTAATTTATCTCTTCTCACAGGCAAGACAGAGAGCTTTCTTTCCTCTGTCCAAGGATGTTTAGAGGCATCCCTTGAACATTTCTCTTCCTTAGGCCAAAGGAAGAAAGTTTTCAAACCTGCTGGATTCCCCACTTCAATTTTTTCAACCAAAACTGAGTGCTATGCTTCAGCAAGACACTTGAGGCTATGTGAAAACAGGGCAGCCTTGTTGCTGGTTGTCTCTGACTGCCACAGGATGGCACCCAAAAAAGGCTCTCTCAGAAGGGCTGCTCACAAAAATGCCATAAGGGCTCCCCAGAGGGAGGAGGGCTGCTGCCTTCTCCGCTGGTTCTGTGCACCACAGCTTGTGCCTTTACGTGGGCTGGAGAAACACACCTCACACAGGACAATCTGCTGTTTGACTGCTTCAGAGTTCTGACAGCCTGATCAAAGAGTGCTAATCAATCCACTTACAGTGCTGGATAATATTATCTAGACTATTAGAGAAAAAGGATTTAAAAGGGAACGACAATCCCTTATCAATACCAAACCCAACCCCTCCCTTGTCTGCTGTGCCTTTCCACGGTTTGTGCTCACCCCTCCACTGCCCGAGGATGGCTGCAGGCGTCCTGGCACAAGTCCTTCACCTCCAAGGAGCACAGTGCTGATGATGGAGCCCCTCTGTCTGCCTCTCCAGGGTGCTGCTGCTGGTGGGATTCTGCCTCCTCCTCCTCCTCTGCTGGAGCCCACCTGGGCCTGTCTGTGCCGCCCCTAAGGCTCCCTTGGCCCCGCTCCTCTGCCCCAAGATGCAGTGATGTTGGCAGGCACTGATCCTGCAGGCACAGCTGTGCACAGCTGGCAGAGCTGCTCCTCGCCCTCCCTGCTGCCTGTGAGTGGGGTTTGCCAGCCCCAAGGCTGTGTTCCCGTGGATGCAGCAGCTGACCTGGGGGAGTAGCTCACAGTACCAGGGCTGCCACTATCACCCTGTGCCAGACGTTTCAAGGCCCCACTGCCCTCCCCAACCTGCAATCTTCCTCCTGGCTCAGGGACAGATTGCTGTGCTACTGCTGCTCTGCAGAAATATGGTCAAGAGATGCTGCTGGAGACCTTTTGGCACCCCTTGGACCAGGGGAAGCAAAACTGAGCACTGATGGGTGAGTCCCTGAGTCCTTAGTCCCTGCATGGCAAATCCCAACCAAAACAAGGTTGGCCAACCTCGTGGGCAACATCTAGCATAGTTTGTGGGTCATGAGCATACATTGCACCACCATTATCCTACTTTATTCCCCAAGAGCTCTGTGCTCTGCTACAACAACCACAGAAATAGAGGCACAAAGGCCTTGTGCTTCACCCTGACCAAAAAGACCAACTCTGATGCTCCTCAGCATTTTCACCGGGAGCTGCAAGGAAAGCAGTGGGCCCTTTGAGGGCTCAGTGGGATCATGGGTGATGGCCTGTCCTGCCCTATGGCCAAAGAAATCCATCGGGAGGTGCTGGCAGCATGGGCGATAATCCTATGCAGAAACAATCCCTCGAATAAGCAAAAACAGAGAAATATTTGAAGTTCAGCAGTTATTAAAACACATAAATCCCTGCCTATAAACCCCACCGTCCCTACAGATTAATGCTTTGAGAGACGTCTGAAGCTTTGTAAACTAGAAGAGATAATAGGATTAAAGCTGCAATATGACAAGACAGCTAATTTTTAATTATTTGTAACTCCTTTCTAATTTCTACTTCATCCTGAATATTTAAAAACCTTTCCAAAAGTATTTCACAGGTTTCAATAACAACCTAGTAACTGAATGTGGCATTATAGCAATTTATAATCACTTCCCAAAATGGGGATCTAAATTAATCTTTCTACATCTCATTAGTTTAGCTATCAGAGATCTTTTACAAGATAATTGGCTTTCAGTGGCTTTAATTTAATTTAATTTATTAATATCTCACATTTATATTTCATAGATGCTGTTTTAATTATTGAACTGATACATCTCAGAAACATAATTCTTTTATACAGCATCAAACTTTTGCTTTTAGGGCTCTACAGCATTTTTAAGATGTTTTAATGATAAATAATAAGTCCTTGTTTGTGTTTGCTTTTAGAGTGGATATCAATTTACTTTTGCCTTAGGTTCTCACAGAAGAAAATTAGATCTTATTTTGGAACATCCTGTCTTGCAGATGAGGCTGCCTTTATTGTTAAACCAAAGCTTGTTCTGACTTTGTAATGCTGTAAAAGCACAAACAAGGGGAGGCAGGAATAGCAGAAAGAATCGGAATAAGGAGCTGATTCACAGCTGGCAGGTATTTGTGTAAATTATTCAGTGGGCAGCAGAGTTAGGGAAGCTGAGTCTCTCACAGTGTTGTGTCCCCAGTGCTGGTGGCAAAGCTGCCCTGCCTGGAGATTCTCCCGCACCCATCAGGTGCTTGCTCTTCCTGCACCCACACCGCTAGCTGGGTCTGGGGGGCTCCCCCTCATCCTCTTGGCTAATTAATCTGCAGCAACACAATGTATGGAGACTTCCAGCCTGCTAAAAACCTTGTCTGAAATGTCCTCACCAAATCGGTGAGGACAGACAGACAAGCACACTGCACAACTGACCCCAAGAACATCCTTCCTTCAGGAACCAGCCTAAAAATATATTCCCTCCTAGAGCAGAATAGCAGCATTGAAACATCTGACAGTAAATGTGATGATGATAATTGATGCTTAATGAATAATCCAGGGTTGCTTTAATATTTAACTTCACAGAATACCTTTTGTCCCCAGAAGCTAAAGCAATGTATAAAAGGTGTACTCTTCCCCTGGACCAGCTACATGACTGGCGAGCACCAGGCAGCAGAGAGGGCTTTGTCCCTTTGTCCTGCTCCAAGACCTGCTCAGAGAGAGGCCATCCACAACATCTGGGTTGGGACAATCCCAGACATGAGTAGAGACAGGGAGAACTCCTTGAGAGCAGCCCTGATGAGGACTTGGGGGTTCTCATGGATACATCACAAGCAGCACTGTCAGTAGGTTGAGGGAGAGGATCCTGCCCCTCTACCCTGCCTCACCTGGGGTTCTGTGCCCAGCTCTGGGGTCCAGCAGCAGAGAGACAAGGACCTGTTAGAGACGGTCCAGTGGAAGGCCGGAAAGATGCTCAGAGGGCTGGAGCACCTCTCCTATGAAGGCAGGCTGAGAGAGCTGGGGCTGTTCAGCCTGGAGAACAGAAGGGTCTGAAGAAACCCTAGAGCACCTTCAAGTTCTTAAAGGGGACCTATTTCAAAAAGGGAAACTCACTTTTTAATGGGCAAAGTGACTTTTAAGTGGATTTTTTTTGGGATAGGACAAGGGGGGGTGGTTGCAAACTAAAAGAGGAGCGATTCAGATTAGATGTTAGGAAGGAGTTCTTTTCTTAGAGACTGGTGAGGTACTGGCACAGGGTGCCCAGAGAAGTTGTGGATGCCCCATCCCTGGAAGTGTCCAAGGCCAGGCTGGATGGGGCTTTCAGCTACCTGGCCTAGTGAGAGGTGTCCCTGTGCATGGCAGGAGTTTGGAACTGAGTGACCTTTAAGGCTCCCTCCAACCCAAACCATTCTCTGCTTCTGTGAATTCACCTCGGGCCTGTGCCTGTCAGAGGCAGTGATCCAAGGCCCCAGAGAGCCGAGAACTTCCAGTCTCTGGTGGGAATGAATTCCCACCGCTCACCCTGCTCACGGAGGGGCCGCGGGAGCTGTCAGGACAAACCCCGCTCTCCCAGCCGGAGCCTGGAGATGAGGAGGGGGCGGGAAGCCCTCGCAGAGCCCCCCCAGCTCCGTTTCCCCCGCACCCCTCCGTTCGGGCCCCGCTCCGTTCGGGCCGCGCTGCGCAGCGCTGGGCTCGGCGAGCGGAGCGCCCGCTCGGCCGGCGGGCTCGGCTCGGGAAAAGCAGGAAAAGCGGCCCAACACCCCCCTCTGCTGTCGGCACACACCGCGGCACGGCTCCCCGCACCGCTGCTGCCGCCGCGGGTCACCCCCGGGCCGGGCTCGTTCGTCCAGCTAAAGCACAAAACAAGTGTGAGGTGAGCAGCAACCATCAGCAGCGTCTGCTCCTGTCATGTAGTCCTGAAACCTCTGGCCCTCGGGTAAAGTCAGGGTTGGGTTTAGACACACACGGATAAGAGTATGGCAGATTTCCTTAGTAATATCCCTTCCTACATGTCCACAAAACAAACAAGCTGCTTCTCTTCAAAGTTACTCTGCAACACCGCTTCTGCCAAATTTGCTCTTGCAAGTTGTGACTTCTTTGGACGCAGGGCTGGTCCCCCGGTGTTGGGCTTTGTTTGCTGGGTGTGGAGGGCAGGGGGCCACAAAACAAGGCAGATGGGTTCCTATTTTATTGGCATGTTGGCTTGGGCCAGTTCTGCACAGTGGCCTTTTTATTTTAGGTACATTTCACCATTTTAAAATAACTTTATTCATAAAAGAATGCTGCAGATCTTTCTTCTTTCTATCCCCACCACAAGTGCCCCATGCTGACTCTGCTTTTTCTTGTAAAACTTGCTGCAATGAGGACTTTTTTGATAATGCAGCCATTCTTGGCAGTACCCCTAAGTATTGGAGTCAGTGAGTTGGGGGTCTCCCACCAGAGGTCTAACCTCACACCTAAGCCATGAGAAGTGTCTTCCAATTGTATTGATCAGGGCCTGGGAGATGGCACCTCAGTGAGTCTTGAGGAGCTCCACCGAGCTCATGGTGCTACAGCTGCTGCAGGTCAGGCTGGGACAATTTTCCTTCCTCCAGGAGGCTCCTGACATGGCTCACCCACAGTTCACAGGTTCTCCTTGATGGCTTGTTATCAAAACTGTACAAATACAAAGTCCTTCCTCCTATTAATCAAATCAGAAAGAAGGTCAAAGTGGGTTCATATTAGATCAGTCAGAAGCAAACATTTCTGGTAGTTCAGTTTGCTCAGCAAAATGAAAGAACTTCCCTGAAAGAAGTCTGAAGCCAGCCAGGGCTTCTTTGTACTTGGATTTAACTCTAATGTCTGAAGCACTGGTGTGACTGTCTGCTGACTTGGGGTGACATTTGGAAACATTCTCCTTTAGTCCAAACCAACCTTTTTTTAGTGAGTAAATGATTGATCCTGTCATGACCCCGAGCTCTATTCCTATACTAGCTAGAGATGCCCAAGTGTCACCCAGGGTCAGCTCGTGACTTTGGCATCATGTGCTCTTGCCTCAGACAGGCAGAAATGCACGTGTATGATTTCTAGACAGCTAGGAGACTTCTCTTCCAAAAATACATTAAGAAATCCTCAGCTGCCACCCAGGTCTAGCTGTTCAGGAGCAGGGATGAGCAAGAGGTCCAGAACATGAGCCAAGGTGCGGATCTGCCCTTCTGTGTTTCCACCACTGTAGTGTGAGCATTTTTGTCAGTCTTGCCAAGAGGCAGGGCAGATAGTGTTCCTCATTGATTATAAAAGTCTAATCAAGGTCCCATTAGATGCACTCCAGTTAGGGACTGGGACAGGAATCTCACTACCTTTGGAAGATGAGATCCATGAAATAAAAAAATGGTCTTCCCAACAGCTCACTCTTGTTCCTCTCTACTAAATGTATTTCCTGCAGCCAGATCCCAGTTCTGCATACTGTGACTCCTGCTTCAGGGATCTTAAAATTCCTATTGATTTCAATGGGATTGGAGCTTGTCCCTGGGTTGCAGCTGTCCCTAAGTGCTGCAGTGGGGCTCCCCAGCCCCCAGGACAGCATATTCCTGGCTGTACCAGAGCAGAGTACATCATGTTTCGTCCTTGCAAAGGTTATTATAAATGGTTTTCATTTCAAGGGAGCTCAATTAAATCTGGCAATTCTTGCAACAAGTTCACTCTGAATTGTGGCTTGGAGACTTTGCAGTAGTCAAAAGATGAATGGATGGTGAGGGAAAAAGCAAACAACACCAGACATTTCCATGGTGTCATCTTTGCTGCTTATTAGCTGTGCCCTGTCACGTACTGAGCACTTGGAGCATTTCACCTGTCACTTCCAAGACTGTCATATTTCTCTTCCTAAGTTTCCATGTCTTTTAGGGAAGAAGCTGAGTACACAACTTGCCAAAGGCACTATCCCGTTGCCTTTGGGAGACCAGAAATTCTGAAAACAGACATTGCTGCACCTGAAACTGAACTGCAGCTTTTGAGCTCCTTCCTCAAGCCACAGGAGATCAGTCCTCACCAATGACTTCTGGCTAAGGACGGTAATGAAACCCACAGGAAATCAGTCTGGCAGATGCTTTTTAATGGGACCTGATTGTCCTGAGTCCTGAGAGTGGCCTGGTTTCTTGGGGATTACAGCTGGCCTTGTTTCAACTTTCATGTCAGCTGAACATGATCATCAAAGTCAGGTCAATTCTCAGAATGAGTGATCTCTGTGCAAGCCAGTCCTCACAGTGAAAACCAGCACGTTGCTCCTTTTTCCCAGTGCTGGTCCTGGCCCTGGGACTGCCTTTCTGCAAGTCAAAGTAAGACCTTTACTTTCCTTTCCCCATTTTCTCCAGCTGTAAAAATACACCTGTGGAGAGAATTATCATAAACCACAATCTCATTAAATTGTGCCTTGGTTTTTTCTGCTTTATTTGCAGTGACTCATACTGCAATTCTTGCAAATACAGGTCAAACAGGACACAGAATTCAGCAGCCAGGGTTCTGACTCTTCCCCATCCTAAATGCTGACCCATCAAGGCAGTGGGAAGGACTCTTCCATAGATGACCAAGAGACATGAGGTCCCTCAGCATCTCCTTCTTCCAGTTAAAGCAACATCAAACTGGATGGCTGGTTGCTGGTTCCCTGGCAGCTTTAGGCAGTGGGTTTTGTCCTTGGGGAGCAGTCCCACATCGTGTTTCAGCAACCTTGGTGCAGGGGCAAGGCTGGACCAAGTAAGGAATTGTCCCGGTTTCCCCCCTCCTTGTCTCCCAAGCCCTTGTGCCACAGCGCTCACGTGTTGTGTCTGGGAGTGGGTGACAGTTCACATAATGCAGACTGGCAGGTGACCAGGGGAAATGCAGCACGGGTCACGTCTCTGCAAGCCAGGCTCAGTCTAAGTCTCCCAAGATGCGTCACTAAGACTCTTAGGGCTAAATCCCTCCCCGCCTAAGTGCAGCCGGCAGCATCCCGGCAGAGGGATGCGCTCAGCCCCCACTTGTGCCCAGATGTGGCCACAGCTCTCTGCATTGGTAGCACAACTTGTAAAACTGCTTGTTTGTGAGCTCTCCTTAACCAGGGCTAAACCTTCCAGGACCCCAGAGCAATGGAAGAGATTTTACCTTTCTGTACCTGAAAGCAAGGTGTGCAGCTGGGGAGCGAGAGACCCTGCCAGGCTGCCTGCACATTGTCAGGAGGTTGTGACCCTCCAGCAGCTTAGAGGGGGCTGTGATCTGGGGAGTCTCACTTAGAAAAAACAGGTCTGGCACAGCAGGGCTGGCTTCACACCACCCTGGATGCAGTGAAGCACTTCTCCCTGCCTGTTATGGCTGAGAAAGGGACAAGGTATGAGTCCCTTGGGCAGAGAGGGCGTACAGCTGCATCGCCATGTGCCATGCCTTTGCTGGAGACAGGCACTGGCAGGGGGAAAGGCTGACCCTTGGGTGGCCATTCCCCATGGCAACTCTTTCACAAAAACAGCCAGCACTATCCAAGCTTCCCTCCCACATCTGTCCCCATGTGTACCCAGCCCTGTCCTAAGTCCACAGCTCTCACTTTTTGCCAGCCAGGTCCCATCCACCCATCCATCTTGCATTCATCTCTTCCTGGCCCTGTCTTTCCTTCTCCCCTCCTCTCCTGCAGTCATTACTAAACGGATCTCACCAGTCTCCATCCAGATCTCCTACCAGCTGGAGGCAGGTCCCCAGGCACATCCTAGGCAGGCCTATTTCTGCCCCATTCCCTGGATCCCCACACCTGAGAGGCTGATACCCTCCCAGAGCAGAGGCAGGACACCTCAGTGCCTGGCATGGCAAGTCACAGCATCTCTCATACAATAGTGAGAGGGAGGCCTTATCCTTTCTTTCCCTGTGAGAAAAAGCCAGGAATAATATGCACACCCCCTCCAGACTGAGCAGACACCCTGGCAGTATTGCCCTGCTGCCCACAGCAGCACTGATGTTTCATTGAAACCGACTTGTTTCACACAGACAGCAGCTTTGGAAACGTTTACTAATTAGTGCCAGAGACAGCAAAGCTGAGAGCATTCCTGAAACTGCTCATTAAACCCCCAGTTCCTTGGAGTCAAGCAGCTACCTGTTGGTTTCCCATGCACGGCAGGGGCAGGCAGGGGACCAGACTGCCCCAGCTCCCTGCCTGCCCTCCTGCCCACACTCTGGCCACTGCACTCAGCCCTCCACCCTGTGCAGGCTGCCCCGTTCCCACTCTGAGGAGCTGTGTCCTTCCAAGGTGGAGATGACCATGTGGTCAGTGCCCAGCAGCTGCAGCATCTCCAGCTGGGTGGGTGCTGGGCCCTGTTCCCTCTCCTCCTCAAGAATTTCTGCAGCAGTGGGGACCATGAACAGACCCAGCATCCCCTGGCTTTGTGAACAACGCAGGTGTGTCGGTGGTGGGGTGGCCTGGAGACTGTATGGGAAGATGTGATAAAAGTATGGTTTTCTCCTGAAGGCTCTGCTGTTACTCCCAGGGCTGCTCTGCTCAGTCATGGTTTCATTTCTAGGTACACACAGATCAGGGCTGGAGCACAAGAGGCCATTTGCCTCTATGAAAAGGTTATACAAATGTTCTTCAGTTATCTGGGGAAATAAGTGATCAAAGCCACCCTTCAGAAGTCACAGCTGTAGGACACTGCCGAAGTGCCTGTGCTTGAGACCAGCTGGATGGGTATTATTGCCATAAGGACATTGTTTTGGAGGGGGGTTTGTCCCATCTGGAGAGAAAGAAGCAAAGGGGGAGAGTCTGGCTACTGTCATCCACCTCCTATGGGAGGCTGGTGAGAAGGTGGGCCAGACCCTTCTTGGAGGGACATAGCAAGAAGGCAACAGGCACAAATTTCAGAGGGGACTTCTGGTTAGAAAGAAAGAAAAATGTTCACTATGGGGATAGAGAGGCCCTGGAACTGTTGCCTGGGGAGGTGATGGGATCTCTGCTCTGGGAAACACTTACAGCTCACCTGGACTGGCCCTCGGCTACCTATTCAACTTTGCAGGTCAGCTTGGCTCCAAGCAGGGGCTGGACAGAAGGCCCTGCCCAGAGCTGCTTTCTGATTCTGTTATCCACGTCCCCCACATGCATAAGATAATTCTGCAATTAACCCAAGAGTTTACTGATGCACCACATCACGAAGTGCTACAGCACGCATGCCATCAGCCTCACGATCTCAGCCTCCCCCACTTCCACGAGTTCCCCAGGCAGATGCAGTTCAGAGACGACCTGGATTTACTAGTCAGGGGAAACCATAGGAATTTCAGGAAAGAAGCTTTCATCCATTTCATGGGAGGTTTGTCAGCCAAGGTGTCTGAATCTTGAGATGTGTGGAGGAGATGACAGCAGAAGATGGTTCGGGGACTTTACAGTCTTGTTTCTGTGACACGGATGAATATGAGCGACTGAAAGACAGGTGCTGCACAGTGCTGGGCCCAGCTGCATAAAAAATACAATGTTCCATCCATCTCCACATGATAAACACATTAAAAAGGAATAAGGTGTGTCTCCAGCTGTCTCCAAGGCTTTACATGGGCCAAACTACATGTTTTTTTTTACCTTTTTACAACAAATGGAAGTAGAGCAGTGGGCTGGTTTCAGGGGAGAGAAAGGAGTGGGAGGCAGAATATCACATCCTATTTCCTCTTTTAAACACTTGGCAAGGGAGAGAACTTTCCATTCCCATCTGGCATAAGCAGACTAAACACAGGTTCCTTTCTGATAGCCATCTGCACTCTTCTGCTACCTTTTCCCATCAGTCTTCTAAAGACAAAATGCAAACCCCACACACTATTTAAAGATTCTCAAATTCAGAGAGTGCAACAAAATGATCCCTTTTAGTTACCTTCTTTCCAAGTCACAGAGCTTCTAGTGCCAAGCCAAACAATAACCCGGTTAATCAACAGGCTCAGGACATGAAAGCAACTCCATTTCCTATTTGTGAATGCACAGATGTTGTTTATCTTGGATCTCCCCTTGTTGTTCCTCCAGGATTAAATCACAGGCCTTTAGGTGGAGCATGAGTGATTGCTTTTCTATTGAAGTAGCTCACAGCAAGGTTTGGCCAGCCCTGCTGCTGTATCATCCTCCTTCCCCAACACTGGGTCTCTCTGCTGGACCAAGGGATCCCCACAAGAAGTGGGGTGTGTCATGGTGTTTGGGGGCATGGCTCCAAGACACTTGCTGAGATAAAACTGAGTTACCTCTGCAAGGACCTGCCCCAGCACACCCTCAGGATGGTGGGGCTGATAGTTCTCAAGACCAGGCAAGGCTGGGTCAGCCCTGGCACTGATAAGGGGGACAAGCTTCCTTACAGACACAGATGTGGGGCCTGATTCCTGTGCAGCTCCATGTCCAGCCAGCCAGCCCCACCTTGCAAGCTCCGCATGGTTTTTGCCAGGCCAGGGAGCACCATATTTCAACCGAGGTGCTGGTTTTGGTGGGGTGCAGTAGCTGGTGCTGCTCTGAGAAAGCCACCCTTGGTCAGGCCTCTGAGCCATCCCTTGCTCCCAGGCACCGCAGCTGAGCTGCAGGTTTTGACTTTGTCCAACCGAGAGAATCTAATCCTCTGTGAGCAGGCTTGGCCTCCCTGTGACCTATGGTGGTGAGACCATGTGGTCCATGGCCAGGTGAGTGGGACAATTGCTCCTTCATACAAACTGAGATGTTCTGGAGGCCCAGGCACTTCTGCCACCTGATGCAAACTCCAGCCACCTCACTCAGCCCTGGCAGGGGGGGCTGTTGGTTCTCCTGCCTGCTTATGTAGCCTTTAATTCAAGTGCAGAAGGCCATCCTCATCTTCCCATGCCTGTCAAACCACTGCAGAGCCACTCTGTCATGGCCTGATCTGCAAACCCTGCTCTAGGAGTGGCTGCACCAGAGAGGTGTTGGTGATGCTCGTGCACGGGGTCCATGGAGTATTTTGGGAGGCGTCCCGTGGGATGAGTGCCACTTTTTGCAGCATCAGTTGTGACTGCACTCGTAACTTACCTCCTCGGCTGCCAAGTGCTCCTTTGCAGAGTGGGGAACCATGGTGATAGTTTTCCATATTGCAGAAACCCCGACTGCAAGACTGAGCTGGTGGTGGCTGAGGCTGTGTTTGGAGACACCTTCCCACCCACAAACCCTCTGCTGCCGTCTGCCTACCGAACGGGAGCCTCCCCCCGCAAACGCGGCACGCAGGCTTGCTCCGCAGCGGGGACACGCCGAGCAGCCCCGGTGCGCGCCCGGCCCGGCCCGTCCGTGTGTCCCGCAGCGCGGACAGACGGACGCGCAGCTCTCCGCAGAGGATGCTGCAGGGCCCGGCCCGTCCGTGTGTCCCGCAGCGCGGACAGACGGACGCGCAGCTCTCCGCAGAGGATGCTGCAGGGCCGGGCGCTCCCGGCAGGGAGCGTGTCCCGCATGCGGCGGGAGCGACAGGAGGCGCAGGGTGAAGGAAGAGGGGTGGAGAGCCATGGATCGAGACCGCGGCAGCCGGCCGCTTTCCCTGCTCTCCAGGCACGCTCCAGCGTGCCTGACACTGGTCCAGAATGGCTCGGAGACCTGGACGAGCATCAGCTCGTGCTGCCGCTTCACGCTCCGGACGCAATTTTCCCCTAAGATGCTTTCTGCAGGGATTTCAGTGCCCAGGTTTCAGTGGCAGGAGGGGGGCCGCTCCCACCTATGGGCACAGGGTGGCATGGGGACACGGCGTGTCCTGGGTGCCCTCAGCAGCCGAGAGTGGTCCCCGGAGCGGGACAAAGGGGTGGGCTTTCTCCTGGTGCAATTGCTCTGGAGTCCATACAAGCAGAGGTAGGTGAGCAGAGAATTTGTCTCTTCTTTAGTGGAGTTACTGAGCTGTCTGGTTGCTATTTTTCAACAGTAGTGACAGATTTAAGATAAAGCCCATCCCTTCCGTTGCGGGCTGGCCAGACAATGCAGCTGCCAGAGGACAGGAGCCACCAGGCTGCTTCCTACCATGGAAGTACCCGGAGCTGTGCAAGACAAACCAAGGTGAATCTTCCTGGGGGCCTCGCTGGATGAAGGGCTGTCCCACTCCCATGTGTGTAACTGCATGGGATGTGATGAGCTGGGGCCAGGATCCTTTCCCTGCTGTTTTGGGAATGGTAGGAGTAGTGGTGGCTGAGGGAAGGAAGGAATCATTCTGCCACACGGTTATTCTGGGCAGCAGATCACAAACCAGGGATTGAGAAGTCTCACCTAGTGCGGGAACACAAACCTCCATTGGGGCTGTGTTGCAGCCTTTGGAAAGGGAGGGAAGAGCTGCCACTGAGTAGGCAGCAGACTTCAGAGCTGAGCTACTTTAGCTATTCATTCCTTGAGTCCCCATAGAAGCAATTACTGCATCAATCCCTGTCTTAGTGAGCTCTTGGAGCAGAAGGCAGAAGGATAACTAGTCTCTACTCTTAAGTAGGAAGCTGAGGATTTTATGGGATTACTTCTTGCTCCTTGACAGATGTAGGTCCTGTTAGGTCAGAGTTAAGGTCAGTGCTGAGCATCATGGTTTGATTTAATAGGAAAAAGTAAGAAACTTTCATCAGGACAGGGACGGGACAGGCTGATGACCACAAAGGGACTGTGCTGGCTCTTGCACACCTGTGCACATGCAGGACAGAGTGTAGATGAGCATTGCAGAGAGCCATGTGGTCAGAGTATCTCTCTCCCAAGTGCCTGGATTTGCTCCCCAAGCCTAGCCCTACCACAAACGCAGAGGAGCTGGATGCCTGCTGGGAGCCAGGCCACCTAGCACATCCTGGTTCAAGCTGTCCTCTGCCCCTCATCTGCAGTGTGGCCATAGCTCTTCCTAAGTCTGGCTTTCATCCAACAAGTAGAAGAGCTTGGGAGCTGCTGGGTGAAAATCAGTACTGCATTTTCATCAGTAATTTTCTGTCCTAGGTCCTTTCAACTCTTTTCAACAAAGCTGACTCTGCTGGGGAAACTCCAGGGGCTGCCATGGCCCTGTTCATCTCTCCCATGCTTTGTGGTGGGAACACAATGGTTTACCTGATCTTACAGCAGCCATAGCTAGAGCAATGGCTCAGTTCTATTGAGACAGATGAGCCTGGCATTGAGAATGTTAGTTCTTTTTTGGGGCAAAAATAGTATTATGAGTGTAAAAGCTTCTCCGTGCTGTGATGGCAGTGGTCACAGCTTTAATTACAGTGCCAAACAAGTACAACAGCACAGCTGAGATACTACATAAGCAATAAATTCCCTCAGTCAGCGCTTGTGTTTTTGTGCCTTCTTGATGCTTGGATTTCTATGTTGCTTCTCTCCTTCTTAGGAAGGGGACTTATCTTTGTGTTTCTCATGCTCCCACTGTCTCCCTGATGCTTTCAAGCAACCTGCCAGAAACTGGGAAGGGGTGATGTTGCCTCTAGGGTCAGCTCTTCTCATCTGACCAACAGATTAAAAAAGGGAAATAAATACCACTGTTAGAAAAATAAACGCTCTTAAAAAAACCCAAACTATGCTGTTAAAAAAAATACCCTGTTAAAAAAAATAAACCCATCAATAAATAAAACTCTAGGATGATGAAAAGGGGAAAAGAAGTGATTGAGTAAAGGATTCAATTTTTTAAATGAAAGATCTTCCATACACCAATTCCAGCCAAAAAGACATTTCTGTTCTCTTGACAGAATAGAAATATTACTCCAGACACTCGTTGTTCTCAATGTGTCCTTTTGTATTGGCATGATCTGGAGCCACATTGAGAGGTCACATCTTCTGCTGGCTTCCTTGAGGGTGCAGGGCACTCACTACAGCTCCAGAGAGTCCAGCAAGGACACATCCTCCTGCCATGAACATGAGGCTCTCCTGCTCATCCATGCCTTATCTGAGTGGAACCAGAGGCCATCAGGTTCAGCAGAAGGATGGAGAGGACACCTCCTTTTGCAGGAATGTGGAGGTGATGCTGATGAGACACCTACACCATATGAGGTCCACATCAAACCCCCTTTGCTGGGGTTTTGAGCCCAATTCTCTCCTGCTTTGTGGAATTTTACCTTAATGCAAAATGGTTCTGAGATTCTGCCCCTCTGTGGGCAACAGAGAGGGCCAGGGAAGAGTCACAGAGACCAGCTACGTGCCCAGGGAGGCTGCAGGCTATGTGGAGACATGTCCCAGGCAGGGCTGGGGGAAACAAGGACCCGGCGCTGGGTGAAACACTGGCCAGGCTGGACATGGGGCTAACAAGCTGTGCCACATCTAGCAAAAAAGAGGAAAAGAGAAGAAACCATGAAGAAACCAAGGCCATCATATTTTAGGTTTCTGGAGAAGAAGTTTCAGAGAAGCCATGTCCTCTGTCCTTTCCTCCTACCACCAGACTTTCCACTCTCCTCCTGGTTATCCACATATAGAAGCTGTCACCACCCAAGGAAAGGTCCCAGTTCAGAAAAGTCCTTAAGCATAAACCTAATTATCAGGACAAACAAATGCTGAATTGGGCCAGCAGAGCTGGATGGAAACCAGCTGAGCCACCCTGAGCCAGCCTCACCAGAGGCTCCAGACTCAGCTCCAGCACGGCCCCTTCCTTCCTGGGGGGTCATTGTAAAATAAAACCAGAGGCAACCTTGCAAAAGCAGATCCAATTCCCAGGCCCTTAGCAGCCCACCTGGGTCCATAAGTTCAAACTCCTCCACTCTGCCAGCTGTATCCATCCTTTTTGCTTTTCATCACAGAGTATGAACCCCTGTGCTCTCCAACCCCCTTCACAACCAGGCACACAGAGCAAAGGCCAAATGTTGAGTGGCCTTTTCTTCTCAATCACTCTGAAAGTCACTGTGAAATGCGATGCTATGTGGAAAGTGGCTGGAAAGAATGACACTGCAAGAGCCTAACTTTTTCCAAGGAAATAAATAGATTATGTGCCACAAGCATGGAGAGGAGAGGGTTTGTGCCAGGTCATGCACAGGTAGGGCCATGCAGGGACAGCCTGGAGTTTGAGCTGCAGTTACCACCTCTTAGGAAGATTTTGCTGGGCAGAGGCACACGGGACAGTCTCTGGTGGTGCCACCAAGGTGGCAGCCTGCAGGTGGCAGCTGTTTCAGCTTGTCTGCAGCATCCCTGGGCACGCAAACTATTTGCAAAGGGGTCATGAAAGGTGGTGAAGCAAAACAAGCTACTGCACACTGTGTGTGCAGGAATCCAGAACTGGAGAGAGGCTGACCACTTCTCAGCTGAGGAGGGGGGACTTTTATGCCTGGTGAGATGTCAGACAAGCCAGAGCTTGAGGCCTGGCTCCAACGTGGTTGCGGTGATGGCCTGGATTCAACTATTTCAAAGGGCACTGGACGGTCAAATCAAGCCCCAAATTTAAATTTGTTAAAATAACTTTTTGCAAAACATTAGGACAGAGAGAAATGTTTCCATGGTTTTGTTTTCAAATTCCAAGTGGGAAGAGTTTATTTTTTCACTAGGAAACTTTCCCCGTAGGATTCACAATGCTGGCCGGGAGACAAGAAACTGTGAGCTCTGCTCCCGAATGGAGGTGACCCCTAGGGTCACCCTGTGGTGGTCACGTCGCCTCATGCAGCCTCAGTTACCCCTTGGAAAAGGGAGGTGGGCATGTGCTTGGCTGCAGAGGATGGTGGATGCAGAGATAGCTAGTGTGGCCGGCTATTGTGCGGTCAGCTCGTGCCGAGAGGGATCTAAATCTGGACACGTAGTGTCTTGTATTTGTTTGGAGGCAAATGCAATGAAAACTCTTATGTTCCAAACAGGTTAGGGTTAAATATGGGGAAATTACCAATCTCTTTGGCTCTGTTTATCCTCAAGTGTCTTCTAGGAGTATAGTGATGGTCTGTTCTTCACCATCACTCTGCTTCTGCTGGATTGCTGCTGATCCAGAACGTAAGAGCTACCATTTGTTTGTCCTCTATTGGTTTATGCTATCCTGAAAAGCAAAATATTATAGAGATTTATAAAATTAACTGAAGATAATAAAAAAGGCACATGGGCTCATCTGGTTCCACTCACCTCAGTGCCCTGGAAAGCCCTTTACCCCAGCTGAGAGCCCAAGTGCTGTTATTCCTTCCCTCAAGTAGCTGGGGAGTCCCCAGTGTTTAATGCAAAAACACACAGCAGTGAAACAGGGATTTGGTGAACACTGAAATGAAGAAAGAAAGGGAAATCAGGGCAGGTTGAAGACCATTTACTAGAACTGGCTGAAAATAAAAGACAAAAAAATAGCAATTTGAAATGCTTGTATCTTGCTTGTATTGAGATAGCAGAGAAAGACCATAGGGGGTCATTCTCATTTGCAATCAAAGACTTTGAGCTGATCCCATTTTATTCTCTACTCCCATGCACTGCTCTGTGGCTGTGGGTCGTGGATGGCAGGAGACTCCTCTTGCTTTGCTCTCTGAGAGAAGTGAGGTCTTGGCATTTTAAGATCTGGGATGTAATGAAAACTGATTTCTTGGACATGTGGTTTCCAAGGTGGCAGCTCAGCAGCTCAAGGGTTAATTTGGCTCCCTCATTTTCAGCCTAGACATTGCTATAAAGGCTTATCCAATGTGAAAAGCTAGTTCTTAGCAAGGTGGGAGCTGCAGGTACAACAGCCCCTCCTGCTCACCTCTGCACACCAGCTTTTCACCCCCGGCTGGGGAAAGCACAGCAGAAGGAGCTGTTACAGGACAACTCCCTCGCATGGAGAATGCAGCCCCAGGCTCATAACACATCTCCCATACCTGGGATACCCAGATACCTTCAGCAAGACTTCCCCCAAGGGTGCAGCATTCCTGGTGCGCAGCTCACCCACAGAACCTCGGGCTGGTGGCGATCCATGGGCTGCGGAGCCACCCCGGTGCAGGGAAGCAGCCAAGCGTGGCTGATGGGAATCACGGGAGGTGCGCCTTTGCTTTCAAAAGGACTATTAACGCGCTTAGGGTTAATCACACAAATAAATCTCGCCCTGGCTTGGAGCCAAAGCGAGCAGTAAAAGCACTGATCCCCAGGCCTCCCGATGGGAATTGGCCAGGGCCAGGGCCCATGTTCTCACCTAGTCACTGGGGAGTAATCCGTGTACTCAGCACACAGACACCTAGGGATTTTGTTCTGTGTCATCCCCCCCATGCCCCTTGAAAGGCACTTACCCAGGTGGAAACTTGAATATCTTCCCATGCCAGCCCAGATGGCAAGGCAGTGTCCAGAGGACATGGGCAAAGGGCTGGTCTGAGCTGCTTTTTCTCAATGGTGGCCGGAAGAGCCATGAAGGATGGATGGAGGGGAGGGTGAGCCCCACTTCTGTCCCTTGACCTCCTTCAGGGACTGTGATGTGTCAAAAATTACATACCCAAAGGAATGACCTTCCCAAGGAGGGGAAAACCTTGAACTTCAAGTGCTAAGTGTAGGAGGGTGTTTAGAGAGACAAATCAGTGTGCCTGGTGCAAGAGAGATGGGGGGAGGTGGGGAGGGAGCATGTGTTTTTTTCATTAGCTTTTATTTTGTACGGACACCACCAGGAAATCCATAGCACGAGTGCATACGAGGGACACAGGCAGAATTGCTCTGGATGAAACATCCCAGGGAATTGAGCTATGGCCCCATCTCATGTCCCATGTTTTAACTGGACATGGTGGGAGATGAAAGCACTTGGGGCAGACTGTAAGGTTAATTTTTAGAGACTTGACTGAAGCAGCACCATGTCTCTCTCTTTCTCCAATAGTGGTCTCCTAGCCTCTGCACATACCACCAGGTACTGACCTGGGCTTCAAAAAAGAGTTTTATAAGTCAAGTCTTTGTGTTCTCTTAGTGCAGAAATTAGCAAGGACAGTCAACGTGAATGTGTGTGTCCCAGGGGATGCAGCAGGGAGAGGGGGTCTGGGTGGATAGGTCAGCAAAACAGGGAAGCTGTTTCCCCAGCACTTTGGAGACTTGGTTGTCCCCTCACTCCTCTCCCTGGCTCCAAACTTTGTTATCAGGAGGCTCAAGGAGGGCAAAGGGACTGTGTGCACCGAGTCCCATCTGATTAACCTTGCGGAAGGTGAATGGTGGCCCTTTGCAGGGAGCTCACTCATACTACCTGAATTTCTACACATTGGCAGGGGCTCTATCAACTCCTTCTGACTCATTTTAATGTGGCACAAAGCAGCAGCTTGCTGAAGCCTGATGTGAAACACCCCCATACGCTCACATTATATAATATGAATCTAAGAAGATTAAATTATCCGGTCTGAGGAAATGCATGCATGTATGGATGTACACATTTATACACAGTCTGGAGGGTAGCTGAGGGCAAAGCTTCCCTTCAGACACACTGAACTTGTGCTTTTTTTTGCACTTAAAAACAGAGTATTTGCCTGTGCATAGGCACGTGTGTGAAGCACAGCAGCAGCTGTGTGTTCTGCATTTGAAGGAAACACGAGAAGTGTTTGTAAGTGCGTGCTTGGTTTTCCACCATGTTGGCAAAGTCTGAGCAGCAACATGTAGCAACAGGTGGAATCCAAACAGCCCTGGCACTAAACTTCACCTGTCAGCGTATGGACACATACCTCTCCCTGGGAAAGCAAACAGAGGAGGAAACTGTCCCCCAAAGTCCTGAGCATCCCTCAGCAGCCTTGGAGAGCCTGGCTCATCCTGTGGCCAGGAGCCCTTTCCTCCAGGCATGTGCCTCAGGGCCCAGCCGCCTCCTCAGGCTGCATGAACACAAACAGATCGACGCACAAAGTCGGGAGTCACGCTGAATCTGGGGTGAATTTGGCCCAAAGATGCACTTTGCCTTCCAGAAGTTTCACATTGGGAGGGAAATGCAGGAAACGTGCTTCACCTACAACTGCCCAAGCTGCCCGGGCAGAGAACAGATTTGCCTCTCTCTCTTCTCCTGCGCCTTCCCGTCATTGATTCACATTATTTTGCTAAATATAACTCGGTCCCTTGAAACCGCTCGCTCAGCTTTTACTCCAGGCAGAGGTGCGGGGCACGGAAGATGCTGGCAGGAGCGGGGCTGGGCGGCCTCCCTGGCCGTGTCCCCGGCCAGCACCGCCACCAAGGGGATGGGTTTGAGCCCCGATTCGTGAGACCCAGCCTCAGAGATACTGGGGGTGCCGCCGGCGCGTCCCTCTGCAGAGCCGGGAGACCGCACCCCGCCTCGGCCCGGGGTGAAACAGCGGGAACGCATCTCGCCAGCCGCTCGCGGGGGGGCGGGGGGGCGGGACGGCGGGACGGACGGACGGACGGACGGACGGACGGAGGAAGGGAGGGACGAACACCCCCACACACCCCCCGCAGGCGGCGCGCGCCGAGGCCATTCATGAAAAAGTTGACGTCAGGCGGGCGGGCGGGACTGGGCCCAGGCCGCGCCCCCGGGGCCATTTAAGGCGGCGCGGCGGCGGGCGCGGGGCTCAGACGGGAGGCGGCGGCCGAGGTGTGAGGGAGCCGGGTCGGTCTCGGGCAGCGCCGCGCATCGTCCCGCCCGGTCCCGCACTGCCTGGGTGACTCTCCGCCACCCCCCACCTGGGGCAGCCTCTGCTGGGACTTCATGTCTGTGCTGTGCCCCCTGCCCTGGTGAGTGGGCCCTTCCCGGGGGGTCGGGCGGGGATGGCGGCTCTGCCGTCGCGGGGTGCTCCTGGGCCCGGGGGACTCTTGAGGCCGAGCCCTTTCAGCCGCCTCCTGTCCCGGGAGGAGCTGAGGGGGCCGGGGCCGGTTTGGGAGCAGAGGCTGGCGGCGGTGGTTCCCACGTTGTGCCGGGCGGTAGCGGGATGGATGCGGGAGGGAGTTCGCTGCACTTTGTGGCGCTGGAATTGCCATTAAGGCTGTCAGAGCCGAGCTGGAATTGGCGCCGCGCTCTCCGCTGGCCTGGAAGTCCCCGAGGTTGTAAAACAAGTCAGTCGCATCTAAAGCACACCGGCTTGAGAAATGAAAAAAAAAAAAAAAAAGAAAAACCAAAACCCCCGCGCTTGCACTTTATTTACTGTGGTTTTTTACTTCCCCCCGTCCCCGCGGGGCAGAGCGGGAGGAAGCGGAGTTGAAAGCGAAGCGCTGCTGCCGGAGCGTCCCCGGCTGTGCTTGAGCCGGGCTTTGGGGGGAGAGCCGGGGAGGTGCTCCGAGGGCATTGGATGTAGCTCTGGCTTACGAGGTACTGAGCTTTTTCCGCTGCCTTCCAAGGGGGGGCAGGAAGGAAGGGACCAGAAATAGACTGCCTACAGCCTCTGCTGCTCGCTTCGCCGCTTGAATTGTGTTCAGCCCTGCCGGAGCGCCTCAGATCACTGGAATGCTGTCTTTTGTCTCTAGCTCTGATTATCTGAGGTCCGCTGAAATGACTGAAGTGATGATGAACACCCCAGCCATGGATGAGATCGGACTAAGCCCCCGCAAGGATGGGCTGTCGTATCAAGTAAGTGTTTTTCTGGCAGTGGAGCGACTAATCCCGTGAGGAATTGCTTGGGCTAGACTGTAAGCTTGGTCTAACGTACCTTTCCATAGCCTGACCTAATAGCAGATCTTGTAGTAGTAAGAACTAGTCAACAGACTGGAATGTTTGCTTGGCAGGAGATGGTTGTCTAAAATATCACTTGCTATCAGTGTGGGTTGGCAAAGGATTCACTTGTTTTGAAGTGACCGAGCCCCTGCTCATTCAGCATTCCCGGGGCTCAGTGGGAGATGGGCTAAAGAAGGATTCATGGCATTCACTGGGTGGAGGGGGCTCCTGAGAGCATACAGCTGTAAGACGGCATACAGCTGATCTGCTGAAAGCAGGAGGATGCTCTTTATATGGTATCCACATCTTTTTGATATAGTTCTTGGTTTTCCTGACTGTTGTGCCCATTTGAGAGGGTTAGCAGTCCTCTGTAAGATACAGTGAGGCCGGACACAGCCTAAATGAGCCATGAAATGTCACTGGAGATATCAGTACCTGGAGGCATGAGTTGCATTCATTCTGAAACTTCTGAACAATGTAGTTAGCTATTAATCTCTAGATCACTGAAGAAATGTTTTCAGTGAAGAAGTGGTCTTCAGCTAGATTGAGCCTTAATCCTTTAGTCTCAATATCCCTTTCATTTCTTAGCCTGCAGTGAATTAATGTACAGCTTAGCTTCCTAGCTCCGTGGTTGTCTTGACTTCTAGGAGACTCGCTGGTGAGATCTGACACAGATGCTGAATGCTGGCAGATGACTTGCATCTGCTCTGTGCATTGGGTGACTCTTACCAGCAGATCCAGATGTAGGCTTCATCCTTTGCAGATGTTATACAACCTGCACAGAGGCACTTGCTCCAAGTGTGCATTCAGATGTGGTGCTGTATGTTTGCATATTTGTGTCTGAAAAGGGAACTCCAAGGCAGCAGCAGTGCACTGGAGCATGAAATTGACTGAACTTTGGGCCCCTGCTCAGGCCTCCAGCAGGAGCTATGGCTGTGTGGAGGAAAAGGGGATGCATTCCTTCTTTTAGTCAGGATTCTGGCTCTGGATAATGCAAGTTGTTCGGTTTATAGGTGTGCTATGCTTCAGTACTTGAGTTAGTGGGGAGTATGCGGCCTCTTTCCTGTCTAACAGAGTGCAGAGGGAATGACAGTCATTAAATCTGAAGCAATCAAAGTAACCTGCATGGGATGTCTTAATGGGTCACCTTATGAAGAGGCTTAATCCAAACAGGTCAAATGCCTCTATTTACCCATCCAAATTCCCAGGGAGAAGCAGAACTAGGTGTCCTCTTGTTCTAATGATCACTTCAGTAATGTTCTTCCCCAAGTGCTCATGACCTTGATAAGTCTGCTTGGGCCAACTGGGGAACAGGACTGTGTGGTTTTGAGTGGATCACCTGAACATGTGAGTCATAAAAGCTGACTTCTGTGTAGGGCTTCTGCATCCTAGATCTATTCTCTTTAGTGGTCTAGGTGCAGATAATTTTTTTTCAAATGCCTGTGAGGAACTTCACCTTGGTGTGATGAAGAGGTGATGGCAGCAAGAGTAGAGGGGTTGAAATGGAAGACCCTTATGGCACTAGCAGTGTGTGGGCTGTGTATGAGGTCTACCTCTAAATCAGGTTAGTGTAAAGAGGATTTGGGGAGCAGGATCCAGCCTTCCTTCTCTGGCTGCTAGGCTGAGAATGTCACAGTGTAAGTCAAGGTAAGTTGACACTGCCCTTGAAGGGTTGAAAGCTCAAGTGAGATGAGCAAGAGCAAACCTGATGCTAATAGTACCATGAACTTTTTGTTCTACCTCAGACTTTGGCAATTTGTGCCTCATCTTGCTGATGAAGAGAGTTTGGTACATGGAAAATTGTATGCTTGTCTGAGCACTGTAGTGCAATAACTTAAAACCAGACGGGGCTAATGGAGCATGACTGCTCCTACACTGAGGCTTGTTGTTCTGAGCTGCAGCATCTTCCTCCACTCATCTGCAGAGTCAGGCACTCGCAGTGTAACTGCCCTTGGCTGGCTATGAGAGGCAAAAAAAAAGTGGAGCCAGAATCAAGCTTTTAGCTTCAAATTTTTGTCTTGTTCCTTTAGTAGAACTTGAATTTATTTTACTACAGAGATGACTTCAAACTGGGGCTCAGAATTTTCCCCTTCAAGCTGTGTAGAGCAGGGACTGCCTGTGAGTTGGTCTGTAGGATGCTGCCTGTGAGACTAAGGGCTGCTTCTGCCACCAGAGGCAGGCATGATACGATCTGGACCAGAGGAGGTGATAGAGTCCAGCAGCACTGCTGGAATTCTAGAGCACGTCAGTACTTGCTGCAGACCGACTTGTCCTACTAAGAGAACTGTTTCTAAGTCTTTTTGCTTTTACTTGGAAATAAGCTGAGGAAGCAAGCTCATACCCTGAGTATAAACTTCATCAATCTGAAATCTGCTCTGTCTTGTGGAGTTCACTGAACTTCTCGGCTCCCCTCTGTCTCAGTGGTTATGAAAGGGAATGTGGGTTGTTGACTTTTTCCTTCTGCATCTGCCGCCTGCTGGGCTGTCTGTCATATACATCAGCTGAAGGTCTGCACTTTCCTCCCTGGTGAAGCACTGTGCCCTTTGCTGGGCTGGTCATCACTGTATAATAGTGTGAAGACTCAGACTGCAGAAAGAATACCAGTATTAACTGGGTTGCCTCCATAGGATTAAGGCAAACATGCCTTAAGCTAGCATGCTAGCTTCAAAGTCATCTTCTGTAAGACAGCTTTTATTGCTGTATTTGTGACAGCAAGCTGCTCTCTGATCCCCCCAAAAGACGGTTCAGCCAACGGATTTCAAGATCCTGAGCAGAAGTGAGTGGTGAATTTGGGGCATGAGTCTTAGAACAGGGCAGCATAGACAAAACAGAAGATGTGACTGAAGAGATGATGTCATGCTGGGTCTTATGCCTGCAGTGAGGAGCTATTTCTGGATCATTAATAGATGTCCCATAATTCTCATGGGATTTACTAAACAAAAAACTCACTGAAATGCAGCTGATGGCTCAAGTTGCCCCTGCTACAAATAGATGTGGCTATGGAGGGCTTCATGCACTTCCTGCCTGGCAGTGTCCAGTGAGCCAGGCTGTTTCTGCTGCCAGCCAGAGCTAATGCACTGTTTGCTGTTTCCCAACCCTAGAAATACCTGTTCTTTGAAGAGCCTGATCAGCACTGTGCCAGCTTGTCCTCTGTGCTGTCTCCCAGCAGCATGAACAATGCCACTGAAACTGAGGCTGAATTAATCATTTTGTGGAGCTGTGGTCAAAACAGTACCTTGACTGGAATCCTGCATTCTTGGAAGTGGAGCAGGGTCTGAGCACAACTGAAAATGCTTTAGCGCCCAAAGTATGTGTTCTGAGCAAAGGCAGGGTCCTGAGTGTGCTGCTTTGCTGCAGGCTGGCTGGCAGGTGACTTCCTGGTCTGTTAGGCTCCCATGCAGGAGACTGGCCTGCAGAGGCTGAGCTTGCCTCATGCCATCAGCTGAGGTTTGGTTGTCATGGGGAGCTTGAGCTCTTTAAGTCATGATCGCATCATGCTGGGATTTCTCTAGGTTAATCACAGCCACAGCTCGGTGGGAATCACGTCAGAGTGGCTGAATCTGGGTAAATAGGCTTAAGGCTCTATCCAGTGGCTGTGCCAAAAGCTTGGTGTTGGGGAAGTAATTTCTGGTGAGTGCAACATGTCTTCCCCAGCTCTGGGGAAGCACTGGCTTTCCCAGGGAGCTGAGGGGCTTGAGCTGTGTCTGCTGGATCCCTCCAGTTAAACTGGATCACCAGTATGTCACTGGTCTAAGGGCTGTTGGCTCAATGGAAATTTAACTTCCTCTGTAATTGTTTCCTTGTCAGGTGCTTCATGTCTGTGCAGACTTGATTTGTGCAGGGGAAGTCCTTCAGAGGTGCTGCTTGCTGCTGTGGAAGGTTTTGAGGCTGTGAAAAGGTGGTGATAGCAAGCATGTCTGCTAGACAAGATTAGCAGGCAGATTCAGTGTGTATTCCAGGGTCTGGGACATCAGTGAAGGCAGAAGCAGGATATGGGATAAACAGATACAAAAGCCATCATGCTTGGAGCTGTGCGGTGCAGAAGTGTTCCACTGAAATCCAAACTGAGGGCAGCAGCTCATTGGAACACCTTGGAGCATGTTTTTTCCTCCCTACTTTGATGCCTTGTTACTCTGAGGGGAAATGGTTAGATGTAGGATGTTTCCCTGACATCATGCCCTGAAGCAGGGCAGTATTTCTGTGGCTTGGGAGTTGTTGTGGCTCATCAACCTGAGTCACAGCTGCTGTGTACATACTTGGGGCTCGTTCTCCAGTCATGACTACGGTGTGAGTAAATGTATGCATTGTAACTGGAGAAGTCCTCCAAAGAGGATACGGACATGACTGAAGTACTGCCTGAAATGAGCTTGCTGTGCCTCTCAATGGCACTGAAGTTTCATGTCCAGAACTTCAGTTCTGATTTGGAATATTGGCTTGATACTGCTGAAGAGGCACAAAATTCAGCTCTTCAGTCCAAGGAGGATGTGTCCTGTACCTGAAGTGGGATGTCTCCCAGTGTGGACTTTGTAGTCTTGTATGGTACGACCACAATCAAGCAAAGCTTTCTCCCAAACCAGTGACTTAAATTGGAAAGATGTCCTTGCTTTAGTCTCCCTGTAATACAATTTAAATAGTTTTCAGCTCCATGGGAGGGTAGACAGGCATTTTAACTATGGGTGTTGGTATGGACTACACATGTGGAAGTTGTTTTGAATTTACAAGTGTCACTTGGATTATGGTAGTGCTGAGCTTATCTTCTTAATTGCCTGACATCTCTCCTGCTTTTGGTGTTTCTCCATCCCTTTGAATGCTGAGAGGGTGTGGGGCTCCCCAGGGCAATGAAAACTTTCTGTTCTTGTTGCCAAGACTTCATCCAAGGATAGTAGAGCTAGATCATCTGAAACAGAAGCAAACATGATCTTCCTAAAATCGTTTCAAGCTTTTTTTTCAAGTTCTGCTTTTCCCTGTCCTTTCCAGTTGAAAGGCAAGAATTTGGTTGATATGTATGTGATCTGGATAAGTTCAAGAAGACACCAGTTCCCAGACATAAATCCAGAGGGGCCTGTAAAAGCCAGTCTTGCTGTTAGCAAGAAGCTGTGTTGAGTAGTGATAAGAAGCAACATAATGTGTCCTCTGTGGCTCTGGAGGTGTTGGATGTGTCTTCTCTCCATGGCCAGGATCTGGGGCTCAGCTACAGGGGAGGTTTTGTGCAGCCCTTTGTGCTGTATCATGCAAGTGAAGTGTTGGAAGATGCCTTTGAATTGCTGCTATATTTGCTTTTTAGGCAGCCATCACAACCAGTTGGTTGTCACTTGTCTCCCATCAGGTGACCAGGACCACCAGGGGAAGGCATCTCCCTCAGCCACGTGCGAGGTGGCTTCCTGTCACAGATGAGAGGGAGAAGCTGACCCAAGTCTGTTCCCTCTTTGTGGTGTGGGAGGTGCAGAGCCTTCTCCCACATTCCTGGTCAGGCCCATGTGAGCAGAAAGGTTTGGAGGCAGGTGTTGCTGCTGTCCTGGCTGCTGTGCCAGAGAGTGCAGAGCTCCCAGGTCAGAGATGAGTTGCTGCATTTCCCAGTGTGGAGCTTGCTGCAAGTCTGGGAGGTTTTTTCCTTGCCATTGTCTCTATCTGGAGTGGGACCAGATTAGGCCTGTGAAACCCAACAAATGTAGCCTGGCACTACTGGAGCCAGGACAGGGAGAGCTGGTGCTTGCTTATCTCTTTCTGTGAAGAGGAGGCTGTTGGGTTAACCTTCTCACTTGGCTTCCTCAGATGTTCAGTTAGTCTTAAAGACTTTTTTTTTTTTATTGGGCCCGTGTGCTTGGCCTGCTGTCACCCTGCCCATCACACTGGAGGAAATCTGCCTTTCTGTATTTTTTCCATTGATGGTCCACACCCCTTCAAAGTGCAGTTGCAACATCTCCCTCCGTGCTGCCTCAACGATTAAAAAGCATGACTTAGTGGAAAAAATCCTGACCTCCTTGGGTTTGGTCTGTCCTGCAGCTGTTTGAGATAAGATTGTGCTAAGGGTTTTTTTATTAAAAAAGCTGCACACCACATTTTGTGGATATTTGTTTGTAAGGAAATGACTACTACTTAGTTTCTGGAAAAAAAAATCTGGCAGAGTATTTTCAAAGAAATTGCTCCAATTTGACCTAATGTGCTTAAAATAATAGCAGCCAAAGTTTAATTATTATACTGCTGTTTTTCTTCCATAGGAGGCTGTTTTCATGACATTATCAGCTTATGTAACCTCTTGAACCACACTTTTTTTTTTTCCATTGCAACCTTCTAAACCATGTAATGTCAAGGGTATTTTTTTCCCTATCCTGGGTTTAGATAACTTGATGCTTAAGAGCCACTGACTATACTTCCAGTTACGCACTGAGTGCCTGAAACTGATTTTGTTTGGCCAAGCAGAAGCCACAAAGCTCCAAAAAACAATTGCTGTCTCAGTGGTGCTGGGAGTGACTAATAGCAAGTGACTCACTCTGCAATGCCCAGGTTGATGTGGCTGTGTTCAAAGGATCTCAACTGCTCTTATGCACCTGAAAAACATGGATGGTGGTAGCTGCACTCTTGCAGCACTGTCTCCAGGACCAAATGCAAACCAAATGCAGGATCAAGTGCAAACAGCCCCTGATTTGTTCATTACCTTCTGTTACCTCAGCTGAATTTGCATTAGGTAGCACCTGATGCCTTTATCAATCTGATTGCCACAAAGCTTTGGGTGTGAAGGAGAAATGAGGCTGAACAGTAGAAGACTCAATATTTCCAAGGAGGTGATGCTGTAGCTAATAGTTGCTAGGCTGAAGAAGGAGTTGATAGGATATTACTTCACTTTTTGTGGCCAGGGCTTCCCAAGGTGGTGGGTACCCACATGACTGGCACAAGGAGAATGAGGCTTCATGGTTAATGCTCAGGGCTCCTGGATGGTGACCCTGTTTTTGTAACTGGAACCACAAAGATCAAAGCATATCAGATCTTGCTCTCAGGCTGAGGCTGGCAGTGCTGCTCCCTGCAAGGATGCCCTTAAATGCAGATGATGTTCAAAGAAAAGTGCATCCACATGACTTCTCACCTGGCCTATAACCTCTAAGGGGAAAATGCACTTTGACATTTCCTTCTTTAGGCTGTTTAAATGCAACTCTAATGTGAAATGGGCACTCTTGATAAAATTGTTTGAAATGGCAGGTGGTGGTGGTTTTTAATCTTCTGGCTACTAACCAGGAGGTCTGATGTAGCCAAGTGGGTTTTATCATCCAGCAGTTCCCTTCTGGATGAGCTGGGGTTTGAAGCTGTTCCCCTAGCAAGTTACCCACAGGTAACATAGCCTTTTCTGTTCACATTGCCATTGAATCATGCAAAGCTGCTGCTAACACTGCACAGCTGTTTTTTTCCTTTACCCATACTTTGCCTCACTTTCTAGTAGGATCAAAGTATGCATCACTGGCACTACCAGTGAGTATGGGTCCTGGTGCTGCTGCACTGCACGAGCTTGTGCATCCATGTGGCAAACAATGGGTGGGAATGGGTAAGGTGCACCTTGAGGGGCTGGAGATCTGGGAGTCCTTGTACTCGCTGCATGAGAAATGTAGTGCATAACTGTGTGCTGTGCCCTTTCCTGAAGAAATATGGTCCAGTCCCCAGCCCTTCCATAAAATGAGTGTGGGGTTTCAGTGCTGATGTATGGTAGCTGTAGTAGCTGCAATAATTATCTCTAAAATGCAGCTGAGCTATTTCAGGCTGGCACTGGAGTGATACCAGACACAGGCCCATGCTGCAAGAGTCTGGGCTGCTCTAGCCCTGGGTGGCCATGAGCCTTCTGCCTCCCAGCAGCAGAGCCTGGAGAAGAAGCCTGTTCTCCTGTGCAGACTGACCAGCAGCAGGAAATGAGAGCTCAGATTCCTGATCAAGATAGCTCCATGTGCAAACTCAAGAGCATTAATGCAAAAGCAGAGGTGGGAGGGGGCAGGGATAAATATCCAAAGGGGCAGGTAGCTGTTTACTGAGCGCTATCCAAGCAAGCGTGTGCTTCAGGAGCTTCTTGGGCAGTGCTCATTTCCATTATTTGGAGACTTGGAAAGGTTATTTATGAGTTCAGGAGTACTCCCATCACTCAGTAGTTGACTCTGTGTCGAGACTAGTCTGCCCTGGAGACCTAAATGTCTTGAGTTGGGCTTTGGCTGAGACTGTGTGAGTGCAGCCCCTCTCACAGACTGTTCCTTGGCTCTTTCAGATCTTCCCTGACCCCTCAGACTTTGATCGTTACTGTAAGCTGAAGGACCGCCTGCCCTCCATCGTGGTAGAGCCCACAGAGGGGGATGTGGAGAGTGGGGAGCTGAGATGGCCGCCCGAAGAGTTCCTCGTGCAGGAGGAGGATGAGGAAGAGGAGGAAGAAAACTGTGAAGACGCAAAGAAGGACAAGGAGCAATAAATGGCATCTGAGGAAAGGCAAGGGGCTGCACCCTTCTGAAGGAAGAGCCACACTTTCTTTGAAAGTCTTTTTAAAAAGACAAATTCAATTTTGCACCTGCGAGATCTTAGTTTTTTTGTATTCTCTGTATTGAGAACTGAAGCCCTCGGTGTCACCAGACCTCCTGAGGAAGGAAGGAAGTAACGCAGAGAAATGTTTGCTGTTCTTGAGATCATTATCTGTATTTTTCCGAGGCGGAGGCAGCAGTGAAATTCCAAGCACATGGCAGAGGGTGACCACACGAGGACTGCTGGAGGGGGGAGCTCGGGAAAGGGGGAGGAAAGTTGGAGGTGGCAGCGTTTGGCTGGGAGCTGCCTCTGGCTAAAAGCATGAGAACAGAGCCAAAATATCTCAGATTTGCCTTTCTTACAGCTTCCATTTTGTGTGTTGGGGGATGGAAGGGTCCATAGCGAAGCATGGCTAAATGGTCTAGTGACAAGGGGCCTGTAGCTCTCCCTGGTTCGGCACCTCCTAGGGTAAGGTGAGCGTCCATAGGAGTAGTCTGGCTTCTTGCTCTCGCTGTTGAGCCTGTTTTCCAGCCACTTTTCCCAAAGTTACTTTCTCCCCCTGTTTGCCTTTAGACTCTTCAATGCTGAGCAGCTATATTTGCAGGGTAGCATTAGGCTGCTGCTTGTCATCTCTCCTGCAATGCCCTAGCTTATCTTGCAGGTGGTGAGCATGAGCTGATGTACATCGGATGTAAAAAGGTGCTTCTGTCTGCAGCAAGAGCTCATGTAGGTTTGAACACCTCAGATTTTTCTCTCCTATTTGCTGAGGCTGCTGTGGGTCGTCTTGTCTTGTAGGGTGCCTCAAGCCCGAGGGTGGAGATTTATGCCTCCTTGCCTTGGTGTCCTTGAGGTTTGTTGGGTTTTGTGTCTCTTAACTTGCTGGTCAGTGGGCTTGAGAGGGCTGGGGTAGGGGGATTCTTCTCCAGCTGTGTACTGCAGGGCCTCTTCAGTGCAAGACAGCCTGGTGAGGAATGCTGTGAGGGGGGCTGCCAGACCTGGGGGTCATCCAAAGATGAAACACCAGATGTAGTGTGGATCACCAATGGGGTTTGCAGAATGGGGTCTGCTGGGAGAGGATTAGCCTGGGTGTCCTGATGAGACAAGATGCATTCCTGCTTCTTAGCAAGGGTAAAAGATTCATAGTGGTTTTAATGAAGTGCAGACTGGCTTGTGAAGTCTGGTTTTGTCCTCTCTTCATCATATCCTGCCTGAAGGAGAAGGCCAGTCTGCTGCCAGACAGGGTAACCTGCTGCTTTCCTGGAAAGGGATGATCTTGCAGCTTTGGGGACCAGCTTGGGAGCCAGTCAGTCTTGGGAGATAGGATGAGAACAGTTACCACCTAAACCAAATCTGGGGTCATGGAAGAGAAAAAGAAATGTCAAGGCCTTAACCAAACTTCCATAATAATACCAATGCCACCCCCCTTTGCTTGTAACTTGTTCCATTTTTAAAATCTATTTGGACATGTGTGTATTTGTATTTTTAATACCTCATGAGTAGTTAAACGCTGGTGGGGTTTGGGAACTGCTTTTAACATATTGGCAGGATTGTTTTAGTCTTGTCTTGCTTGTGTTTCAACATAATGGCAATAATTTATCAGCTCTGTGTAACTATTTTTGGACAGATCAGAGTTTGGAGATGAGTTAGCACAAAGCAGGAGAAATTCAGTGTTCCTACACTGCAGCTGGCCTCTGGTCCAGCCTTGCAGACCCAGTCAGACACGGTCCCTGCCCACCTTGGTGGATGGTTGGTCACTGAATGGCCATGGTGCGATGGTAGCATTTTCTCTAGCAATGGATTCAGCTGTTGTGTCTGTAACACTTGTTCTAGTCTTGCTGTCTTACTGGAGTGAGCTTGTACACCTGCATACCAGCCAGTTGTCTTATTTCTAAGTGTTACTCTCTATTGGTCTCTACCGTCTGTATGTATCACCAAGTCAAAGCTCTGTATCAAAGATATTACCATGTGGGCAGCAGTGAGATGGCAATCCTTGGACTTCAGACCTGCTGTGTGCCCTGAAGACTTGCATATGTCTGCATCCTTTTTTGGAAGTATTGTGTATATTTCTATTTGTTGTTGAACGTATATAAAGAACAAAGCACTCCAGTAAAACTCCTCCTGTTGTATGATATACATCCTATATTTCTGTAATTCTTTTTTGAGCCTCAGGGAGAAGCTAGCATTTTTTTCAAACTACATTTTTGTCACTGTGACAGTTGTAAATAAAGTTTGAAAATGCTTTCCAAACATTCTGGCTTTGTTTTTACTGTGAAAGTGGATCGGGATGGTCAACCTTTCCTGATCATGGCTATCAGTTGAACCTGGGGATGCTGGTGCCTGGCCTCAGATCATGCCCTATGGCATTGAAAACCTAAGCCAGCTTTGAAGGGCAGCACCTTTGCTTGCCATTTTCCTGTGGCTGCTTATTGCTGTGTGAAATAAGCTGGGGCAGCAATTTGCTGCCCCAGCTTATTTGTTCCCGAAAAAAAAATCTATATATCTGTCATCTTCATCTACCCCCTTACCTAACCTTACAGAACGTGAAGTAATGGAGAGTGGAAACTATTCACAGCTGCTGTTAGTCATGTTCCCTGTGCATGCTCTTCCCTGCCCTGAGCAGCACTCATGAAGACAAGTCTTGCCTTGCTGTGTGCTTGTAGGGTCTCAGCTGAGCTACTCAGGGTTGTCTATGTTGGCCCTTTTGGGTCTAGAAGTCAGCTCTTCCTGAATAGTTTCCTTGTCACTCACTGATGGCTGTGTGCTGCAGTTTGTGGTGCTGCTGGAGGAAATGGCATTTCTGAGTGTGAGTCTGAGCTTCTCTGGTACCAAGGCCCTGTTCTGGGTGTAGGAGTCTGACTGTGCCAAGATTCAGTAATTCAAGTTGTGTACTTAATTGGATTAAATTTTCCACTAAAACCTGGTGATAACAAGCAAATAACCTGGAATACTCATATCTTTAAGGTACATGGATAGATGTTCCTGTGATTTGGCAGCTAACACACTAATCTGACCTCGGCAAACAAGCCCAGCTGAGGCTGGAGTGTTATGTTTACATGTGACTAGTTTAAATACACTAACTAATGACCCTTCCATTTAATGCTTGAACTGAGGGCATGCTCAATGTGAGCCCCACAGTTCAAAGATTAATTGTATCATTCTCAACCCTCATGGATATTTTATGCCACAGGAACAAATGCAATATTAAAGCTGACCTCTCCTTTTCCTCAGTCAACCTCTAGCAGAGGTGCTTTAATTTCTTCCTCTCCTTGGGCACAGAGTTGCTTGCCTTGTAGAAGCTGCTGCAGGATTTCCAAGATGGTCAGATGTGCTGATCTGAAATCACTGAAGACATTTATTCTTGACCCAGAATGCTTTTGTTTACCATACAGCACTGTTTAGGGAAACTGCAATGGTATTGAACTTTTCTGCTGCTTCCTTGTGCTTCACACTAACAGGTTTTCCAGGCTCACATAAGAATGAATCCTGATGTATCATCCTGTTCTGGGGTGAGACCACAAGGGTTGGCCTCTGAGTGGGACTTGCTCAGCCAGCAGCTCTGCCTTGTGTCAGCCTGGTGCAGTGCTGCTGGGAAGGAGGCTCTTTCCTGCTCCTTGGCTCCAGCTGTTGTGGCCAAACTGGAACTTGGATCATCAAATGAAAATGGACTTTCTGCTGAGTGGGTGAGCTTTAGTCATCCAAAAGTGATGGGTGGCATAAAGACCTTCCTTTGTGCACAGAACAATGTTTCTCCTGGTTCCCATTTAAACCTGAGGCATTTGTCCTCCTCAAAGCTTTGCCCTGTAGTTGAAACTGATGACAGCAAGCTGTGCACTGCTCTCCTGCTTAGTTCAGCTTGTGTTCACTCTCTCAGATATTTCATTTGTAGTGTTCGGAGTCCACCCACTTCGGTTCATCTTCATCAAAGCCCACAGTCACCTGAACCTCTGCACATGAACTGCTGGCATCTGACTTTGTCTGCATTTGGGTGCAGGCTGGAAAAATCCTTGCTCTGTGGGAGTGCAAAGATAATTTACCAGTGCTGCATGTGGGGAGCAGCCACCCCTAAGATACAGGTGCCCTTGGTGCAGGTCAAAGTCGTGCTCTGGTGTAGTCTTTATCATTGCAAGCAGCTGGAGAAGCTGAATTTTGTTTCAGGTAGCTGTCTCCTTCCAATTTTAATCCCAGTAGGAAGTTCCCAGCTGATGAGGACATGGAGTTTTCGTCCTGGTGACGCTGATCTGCTTTGAGATGCCTTGAACCACAACCAAAACTAAAGCAAAATCCTCCAGTAGTCACCTGGAACAAACCAAAGGATGTGAGGAGCAACAGCCTGTAATGCGCGTGCTCTCAGCTCTCAAAAAGCAATCCGGAGGACCATGCATCTCTATATAAACAAGAGGAGAAAAGTTCTGGGTGTTTCATGGCCCAAGCGATGCCTTTCTGCTTCTGTTTGGACAGCAAAAATCTGTGTCTGGATCTGAGAGGAGCACAGCAGAGTTTAGTTATGTGCCTGCCTGGTGTCCCCACGGTCACCAGCGTCCCTGTCAATGTCTCTGCAGCAGGAGAGCAGCATGTGGGACATCCCTTGAGGCATGGAACATCCCTTGAGGCATGGCCCATCCCGGGCTTTCCTGGAGGCCATCAGTGTCAGTAGCACAGTCTCATTGACTTTGAGCCACTTGGGTTAAAAATGTGTCAATTTCTACAGCCACAGTGATCTGCCAAAGGTCCTTGTGGCTCCATGGTTTCATGCCTGAAGGACTGGAAATGCAGCCAGGACAGACCCTGGGGCACCCACTGACTTCTGCAGTTCCCAACTTTTGCTCAGTGGAAGTTCATCGGAAAGAAAAGATGAGTGGAGCTGTGTCATGCTGTGCTGATGGCCCCAGCATGAGCTGAAAGCCTGGGTTAGAGGGTTGGGTGCCAGGACTGAAGACAGACCAGCTGGGGAAGAGATTCCTTTATTCTCTGGTCTCACCTTCCCTATAATGGCTAAAAGGGGAAGGATTAGGGTCAAAGCAAGAGAAGTAATTTTTTTTTAGACCTTTTCCCATCAATGAAGAGTTTTTTCTCCAACACCAAGTTACCAACTCTGTGAAAGTTGTCTTGTGCTTTATCCATGTTTAAACACACCCCCAAATCCCATGCTTGGGATCAGCAACCTGTATGTTGCCCACCAAAGACAGGACAAGAGATGGAAGAAAGCAGTGGCTGGCTGGCAGGGGAACAGCGCCTGGAGGGGTGAACCTCCGCCCACCACAACAGGCAGCTGAGGCATAACAAAGTCAAATCCACTGTTCTGAGAGCCCTGAAGGGTGGGAACACTGCACAAGCCACAAAGGAAGCATGCACTGAGCGCTGGGTCCCTGCTAGAGCTGTAACCACACAGGGTTACCGTAGCAGCGACCATCAGCTTCATCTGATAAAAATAAGCAAGGAAGTCAAGTGTATGAGAGGGAGAGGATGTCAGAAGACAAGCATCAAAATGTCACAGCAGCTCTGCTTTCATTTTCAGTGCTTCTTTCTTTATTCTGCCCTCAGCCAGTTCAGGAGCCCAGGTATTTCCTGCCCTATCTGTCCCAAACGTCCCCGTGCCCAGGGGTGCTCATGGGCACATGTTGTGTGCACAGTGCCCTGCCACAGATGCTGGGAGCCTCATGCACACAGCCTGCATCTCTGCTGCAAGCTGCAGGGATGGAGCAGCAGCCAGAGCCTCATCCAGCTACAGCCAGGCAGCTCCCCACCTCCTCCAGGACTGCACTGGCTGGAGCCTTTGGCTCTGGACTGCAGAGGTGGAGATCAGCACAAGGGGAAACACAGGAATAAAATCCCAGTGTGGTCACTGTCATGTAACAGCCTGCTCCTGCTGCTGTCCTTGCAGAGGTGAGGAGATGGTTCAGGTTTGTTGCTTTCTCCAGCTGTGCCAGGGCAGGGAAAAGGGCTGGCTGTATTGCTGGGGTTTGAGCTCTTCCCCACAGGTTCTCTGCATTCAGAGGTATGAGCCAGGCAAGTTACAATCAGCTCAACAAATATTTGTCAAACATGAGCCTTCCTGAGCTGTGTTTGACAACTCTTTTCCACTGCAGTTGTTGCCAGCGCTGCCAAGCCTGCTGTGGATGCTGCCCGCAGGGGTGAGGACTGACCCCTGCTGCCACCAGAGCTGCAGCCACATTTCCCCCGCTGAAAACCTGCTTTGTGGCCGGATGACAAAAACGCTGGGTCCCCCGGGGTGCAGGTGAACTGACTGAAGATGGGCGGTGATGCAAGCAGCAGAGATGGAGCTGCTTTCCATGTTCCCTCGGCTGGGAAAACCCTTTCCAGGTCACCAAGAAGGCTCTGTGCATGAGATTTGCCTCTCTGTGCCCTGCCCAGCTCCAGTGCCCACAGCTTGCTTTACCTTCTGCTCAGCCTACTGAGTAATTGGCACATTCTGACATTGATTTGGTGGGTTTTTCCAGTAATGTTCCAGCTGCTGGGATTTGGGATACCATCACAAGAGGGGAACACAGAGGCAGCTTTAGGGCAGGGTCTCATGCATAAACGTGGTCTGACAGTAGGACTGGGGAGCTTTGCAGGGGCTCTTCAGTCCCTGCCAGGCTCAGCAGATCATGCTGGGGCTATTATCCCCTGCTCTCAAGCACAAAGGGACTTTGTAATGGGCAGTCTCATGACTGTGTCTATCTGTGGGGCTCTCAGCTGACCCAAAACGGGATTTGCCCAAATCTGCAGCTCTCTGATGTGGATTCCTGGCTGGGTCTGCTGTGGGTGCCTGTGTGTGGAAGAGGGAAGAGCCTGTGGGCATTCACATGGGGCCGGGGAAAGTCATGCTGCATGCTACTGTGCACCCCACTGGTGTTCCCAGATGGGCTCGCAAGCTGACTTGGCCCATTCCAGGGCCTTTCTCAGCTGCCTGTTTGCTGCAGCACGTTTCACAGACTGCACCCTATCTATGTGCTCCTTTCCATACAGAATCCTTCCTAGTTTTTCTCAGCAGCAGCTCAAGCGATTTCTCCAGGGCTTCCTATCTCTGCCTCCCTCGATCTGAGCAGCTAAACCTCTGCAACTATTCCTCTGTAAAATAGGATTGGCCATAGAATGCATGAAGTATAATATTTAACTTGAATATTTTGTTCTTTATACGGACTTGCCATCAGTGACTTTCCATACCTGTCTCTTCCAACAAACCTTAGATGTTTGTCTGCAGGGAAGGTTCCTGGTGTGATGCAGCTGCAGTCACTTTTGAGGAAACCTGATCAGAAGAAATCTCCAGAACCATTGCTGTAAGAAGGAATGGTTTATTTGACTCAGACCCTGGGAAGAAACGACCCCAAAAGCTCCAGCTTCTGTGATGCCACCTCCCACCCTGGCCCTGGGCTAGTCATGCTAAGCTGCCTCCATTGTAGTTAAAATCTGGGTGTTTAGTCTGAGGTAGTTGTTAGGTCTCCTGCTGTACTCCATGGAAGGAAGTAAACTTCTCCAGAAGGTGAATCATTTTAACAGCCTATCTGGAAAGAATGTCCTCAGGCCAGCAAGAAGATGGAGATAACCACGTAGTTGATTAGAGAGGTGGAGCAGCTCTCCTATGAGGAAAAGCTGAGAGAATTGGGATTGTTCAGCTGGAAAAGAGGAGGCTTTGGGGTAACCTAATTGCAGCCTTCCAGTACCTGAAGAGAGCCTACCACAAGAAAGATGGAGAGGAACTATTTAGAAGGGCCTGTAGTGACAGGATAGGGGGAATGGCTTCGAAGTGAGAAAGCAGGTTTAGATTAGATTTTAGGGGAAATTCTCTACTGTAAGAGTGGTGAGGCCCAGGTGCAGGTTGCCCAGAGAAGTGGTGGATGATCTATTCCTGGAAGTGTTCAAGGCCGGGTCAGATGGGGCCCTCAGCAACCTGCTTTGGTGGAAGATAACCTTGTCCACAGCAGGGGGCTGGAACTAGATGATCTTTATGGTCCCCTCCGACCCAAACCATTCTATGTTTTTCATATTTGCATGCCCAGCTTTCAAGCAGCTGAATCCAGATGAGCTGAACTTCACCCTTAGTTGGGTTTGTACTTTCACCTTGTTGGGTTTGCCCCTTCACATGTCAATGGCACCATTTCTACAGTGCAAAAAGATTAATACATCCAGGACCAGCCATTCTGTGTGCACCCAGTGTACTAAATTTTCTGGAAAATTCACATTTCTTAATAAATAACCCCAAACCAGCAGGACATCAGTCCATGAAGTGACACAACCAGGTGAAAAAAAAGCCAGTGGCAAATGGGAAGAATGAGGAACACACAGGAAGGCTGCAAGAAGACCATGGAGGTAGAAGGAGAGATGGCAGGGACAAAGCACATGCAGCTAGTTCATGAACTGTTGATGAGGTTCATCCCACCTGATCTGAGCTTTGTCTGCAGCACAGCTGTAGGGCCAGACCTTGTTTGCTCCCACAGCAAAAACCTCTGGGTGTACATGGGCCTGCAGAGTACCCCATCTTTCTGTGTGTGTCAGAGATTCACTGTAACAAATGGCAGACAGGCATGATATACTCACCAGGAATCACATCAGTGTCTCAGGAAATATTCCCACTCTAATTTTTCATATTAAGATGTTGTGGATTTAGGTATTTCTCTTCAGCATTTTTCTGTTCCCACGCATCAGTCCAAGTGCTATCAGTGGTGGCTCACCTGGGCAGGTTGGCTGGACAAGAGTCTCCCCACAGATTTCAGGGGGGTGCTGGTCTTTCAACCTCCTCTGCTGGGGTCTCACAACCAGTCTATCCCACCAGGAAAGAAAATACAGGGACAGCACTGTACTAGAGGGAACAGCAGCTTCCCTTGCCCCTCACAAAGCACAGGCTCCATAGCACCCTTGGAAACATTTCATAGAAAGGCAGAGCACCCAGCAGCAGTGGAAAGCAGCAGCCTGCTGCTCGTGCAGATGCAACAGTATGTGACAAACCAGCTGCGAGCAGCACAGATGAAAGGCACCATAAAAAACATGATAGGAGAAGCACAACAATGAGAGCACAGTATTTTCACTTTCCATCTGTCGATGCCTGCCTAGCAGTAACTAGAAGGAGAAATGAGAAAATGATGCCTCTAAAGTTTTATTTCATGCCTTATCTGCCTGTTACATAAAGGCCCAGTCTACAGCTACTTCAGTGATCAGAAGTAGCCTTCTTAACCCAAAGATGTGTGGAAGAGCTTCAGGTTTAGCCCCTTTTTTCTTCACTTGGCTGTCCTGGTCCTCTGGACAAAAGCAAGTCTTGGGAAATAACTGCCAAAGCTTTGCCTGTGACCAAAACACAGTGGAGGACTGGCAGAAGGACGAGTAACCGACAGGAGCTGATAACAAGCTGCCTTTGCTAATTACTGTTTTTAAAGTCCAAAGTCACTGGAAAAAATGAGTAGAGTTAGATTTCACACACTAACGACAAGAAGAAAGTGCACTGGAATGTCTGAGTCACCACTCTGAGCACTCCTAATTACACAGAGATATAGTTTTCATATGCTGTGTTACATATTGCAAATGTGTGCAGAGGCTTGGAGCAGCCTGGTGTTTGTCATTATGTGTGATGTTTACCAGAAGATTTGAGATGACCCAGTGGGCTGCAGTTAGAGGGGTGCATTTTTTGTGGCTGATTTTATTTGTTTTACACAGACTTGGAGTGAAGTCTGAAGTCAGCAAACCAAAATAGCAGCTAACAATTTTCTTGCACACGTGGGAGGTGGGTTTTTACCCCAGCCTACACGCTCGTGCAATGTGCCCTTCACCCTGTGTCTGCACAGTGCCCCGTGGCACTCTTGGGAGTGACTCTAACACACGGGACAGGTTTGCTCTGTGTGTGTGCCAGCCCCTTGCTGGCAGCCTAAGGGGCATTTGGAAACCAGCTTTGGTCCAAACTCCAAATTGAGATGATTCCACAGGGCAGGGCAGGCCTGGTCCCTGCTGGTAGTGAGCCCTTGGGGAGAGGCAGGGGTCCTTGAGGGAGGTCTGTCCAGTGTCCTGGTGGAGAAAGGCCAGAGGTACATCTGCCTCTGGTAGAGGATGCTGCTCTGGTAGCTCCTGGACCAAATCTGCCATCCCTGGGTAGGAGCCTCAGCCACCCAAAGGCACCTCAGTAGACAGAGGGTACCTATGCACAGGCTCACACATTCCTCCTTGGTCATCACACGGGCTTCCTGGGTAATCCCAAGGCAGATAGCACATGGGCCATGTCAAGGGACAAGTTTCCTGTGGGGCACCTAGACCATGAGCTGCAGAGCCAACACAGTCTGCCCTGCGAGGTGTAAAGATGTCCTTTCACTGAGTGACCTCCTGGGATGCTGGTCCCAAGGCTGTGGACAGAGATAATTCCAGAGACAGTGCCAGCCCCCAAAACTGAGTACACTGATAGTACTTTTCCTGGATTACCTTCGCACTCATGTGATTAAATTTCCCAACAAATAAAGAGCTGAGGCCTCATTAAAAAAAGTAACCACACCACAGGGCTTGTGACAGGTGTCTCCAGCACAATTGCTTCATAAGTGTAATGCTTTGGAAAAGTTCAGCATGGAAAGAGTTAGGACCTCAGTTGCGTAATTCTTTTAATAAGTTTTTTTGCCATAAACCATATGATAAACAGGCAGGAACAGGGGCAGGAGGATGGGAAGGAGGAGGAGGATGAGGGGGATGGAAGGCTCCATGTACCCCCACAGGCTGTGGAGGCTGTAGGTCGTTAACTGCTGGTGACTAATGTTGTTATCTATTTTTTTACCCCTTTGAAGTGGTAATGTTTCATCTGTGGTTTGGCCTCTATCCTTTTGTTCAAAACAAGCCTTGTTTGCCTTTTCCTTCTTATCCCCCATGATTCCCCTCCCCTGGGATGGGAGGTATGGGTGGGGAAGCTTACTGATTCCCTGAGGGTGAGGATGTGCAGTCCCACACAGCACACTGGAGATGAGGGGGGAAAAAAATGCAGTTTATGAGATTTGGACCCCAGGTTTGTATCGTCTCCAGAAGAACTGGCCCCCTCTGCAGCAAAGACCCCAACCCATCCAGTTTCACTGCCACCAACATTTTCCCAGCCAAGGAGCAGATCAGAGAGAGGACTCCATTCCACTGCAAGGAGGGTTTTTTTAAAATGTAACTGCGAAAATAACTCCTGATGGCTTTCTGCTAGCCCAGATTCCCAGGAAACACCGTGGTGAGGACTCTGTGCCTCCCCCCTCCCAGGCAGGGGCAGCTGATGACCAGAGCCAGCAAATGGCTGCAGGAAGCTGAAGACACAGGCAATTGTGTGGTGGCCAAGGCTCTCTGAATGTGCTAGGCAAGCTGGTCCCAAGCTACTTGGTTGAGTCCCCCTGGGCCTGGATTTCCACTGCACCAGTTTTTTTAGCACATTAATCTATTTTCCATCCCATGCTGGGGATGGTGCCTATTTATCAGTGTCACCATTACCCCCAGAGGGAGAGGTGCCCTGTGGCACCATGCACCAGCAGGAGGGCTGGAGGTGCCTCGTCTGCTTTCCATCAAAGTCCTGGGCAAGCTGGAGGGGCTGGGCAGCTTTGCTGGGCAGCAATTGCTTGTGCTGGGATGTGCCCCTGCGTGCTGGAGCACCTCAGCCTCTCATGTTTGCACACAAGATGCTCAGTTCCCTGTGAGACCAGGGTTTCCCTGTGGTGGCAGTGCTGGGAAGGTGTGTGAGCATGCATGTGGGGTCACTGGGTCTTCCTCCTGCTCCCCAGGGTGTGCCAGAGTAAGGCAGGTCTGGCTTCTTCTGGGGAAAAATTCTAGCCAGCTTGTGTGGTGTAAGAAATTACCTGAAACAGAGCTGAGACACAGTAAAACATGAAAAATATAATAGAAGCTTTCTGGTAATGGCAGCCTGGTGTGTTTTATGGTGGCAGATGAGTGTCACCAGACAGGCAAGGGGAGCCCTCTCCCAGCTCATGTCTACTTTTTCCCTTTTGGAAAGGCGTTGTTTTTATGTTTGACATCTAAACACTTTTCTCCCAGCTGCTAAATGAAGCTCTGAGTGCTTCACTCCTCTTTTTGAAGGGGTCAAGGAGGGAGCTGAAATGTGAGCCCAGATGCAGAGGTGCAAATTCAGCATCAGAGACTACACTGAAGGAGCCACAGCTCTTCCTCCTTCTGGAGAGATAATTAATCCCCTGAGGTGGCTGCTGGCTGCTGTTTGGGGAACCAGCTTGCAAGTCAGGGACTAGAGCATTAAGGACCAGCTATTAGAGGCAGCTGAGGGTGCAGAAAGGGAGGAACATTTAAGATAAACAAGAATTTTAAACTTGGGGCCAGAGTGGCTATGCTTGTGAGAATGGAATGGAGGGATCTAATTTCTAAATAAGTGCCACCTCACCTCTGCCTTGTGCCAGCCTCCCCCACCTCCTCCCCAGTAACAGGCTCTTTACCACGATGCATAAGGGAAAAAAAAAATGAATAAAAAGAGAACAGGGAAATTCTTGAGATACTTTCCGATGGAAAAAATGTCTCCACTTATCACTCAGTGTCAACAGCAGCAGACACCTGTGCTTAAACACCCAACAACAGGGACAAGCCAAAAGGTAACCCAAAGCCTCTGCTTCTACCTCCTCACGGGCACAAAAGCAGGACAATGGATTTGGACACTTCTCCAGTGACTACAAAGCTCTGAGGTGGCAAAGCTGGCAGCATCCAGGCCAGGAAATGCCTGCAGCCTGGCCTTATCACACAGTCCTTAATTAGACTGTCACCCACTTATCCCTCCCTCCTCCCCATCCTCCCTCATGCTCTTGCCTCATGCTGTGGCACTCCCTGCCTTCTGCTCTGGCCAGCCTGTGTGGGAAGCTCAGGAAGGTGGCCATGGAGCAGTGTGGTAGTGGGCACTGGCAAGCCTGGCACCCTGCTCTGTGAATGACAGGGTTACTCGCTCTCGTGACGCCACAGCAGGGCACACCTGAGCCCTGGGCTGCCCCTTTTCACCTGCTGGCTATGCCAGGCCCTTCCAGTACTGCTGCTTTTGGGGATTTCTTGGTCAACCCATCAAAGCTCCTGCTCTTCCCACTGCCTCATCCGTCACTCTCCAGCACCAAGACATTCCCTCATTCCCTTCCTGCCTTTCTTCAGGTTATTGTCCATGGAAAAGATCACAATCTTGGGGAAGAGGACCTCCAAACATTACAGCAGCCTTCTGTTTTTGGGTCCTATGCAATGCCAAGTTTGGTAGGAAGCCACTGCAACCTGACAGTCTGGTCAGGAGAGCATCTGCTTCCCACCTGCTTCCCATCCCTCAGTCCTCACCCCTTTTCCGGTGTGATATTGAGCAAGCTGCTGATTTTCTACATTAATTTTGTCATTAATGATAACTTTTCAGCTTGATTCCTACCTGTGAAGAATAGAAATAATAATATTAATAATGATAATAATAATAATGTTACTAATAATGAAGATCATTCATAGAATGTACAGAAACACCCTGAATGTGAAGACAGAGAGATGGCCAATGATTAGTGAATGTATAATCATAGAATAGTTTGGGTCAGAAAAGACCTTTAAAGATGATATGACCAAACCCCCCTGCAATCAACCTACTTTGCCAGACATCACTGCACATGCCTCCATCATGTTTCTTCCTTTTTTCTGTTGCAGCTGCATTCTTCCTGGCTTGGTCAGTGCTGATGCTCTTGAGATGTTTTCTAAATAGAGAAAATTATCTCACACAGGCAATAGGATTTAATTTATCCTGTTAGGAAGATAAATCTTGGTTAAGGTCCATGCATCCCACAACATCTGAGCCACCAGAATGGAAATTTGGCTCACACCTGCCTCCGAGACCTGGTAGATCCTGGCTGATGCTTGTTAGCTGAAGTGCTTGGATTTGGTGTGTGCTTGCTCTCAGCACCTCTTACAGCAATGCAGATGTGTCAGTGGGATGCCTAAACCTGACCTTTCCCAGAGCAGGTTTAACTGTTTAATCCCATATTTTTTTGCTAATAGAGATCAAAACAGTGAGAGTTTACTAGCATTATTCTATCCATTGGAAAATTGACTTTTTCTCCTGTTATCCAATGTTTTCCCCCAAATCCAATCACCAAGCAGCACCCGCTAAGCGCTGCATAATTCAGCATCATTTGGTGCCTGTAATTCTACAATTACTCTTCAAGGCTCATTTGCTTCAAGGTCTTCAGGCTGTAAAGTCATGGGAGTGTGGTTAGTTGATTTTCAGGAATGTCTACTCTCTGGCAGGGGCTGGAGGAGGAAAGAACTGGAAAGAAATGCATGCAAATTCAATGACATAGCAGGAACTTTAGAGGCATTTCAACACAGCAATATCCACAGGCAAAGGAATTGTAATTGTGCAGGGGAAATACAGCCTCATCAGCTCCTACAATTTTATCAGGAATCTGGTAATTTCCAGAGTGTCCTTAAAAGCCCAGCTGCTGAAGTCATCTCATTGTTAGGGAATCTCGGCTTCCTTTTAAATGAAAAAAGAGCATTTCCAGTCCTTGTTTTTTTCTTTTTCACAGAGAAAATCTTTAGAAAGTAAAGTAAGCTGAAGGTTCAGACATGGAAGGAAAAAAAAACTCAGGTCATACCAAAACTAAGCAGAACATTAATGCAAAGGTCCATGATCAAAGACATGTTTACTTGGAGGGGATTTTTGCTTTTGGAAAAACTCAACGCCAAAACAAAACCTGTCACCATTTTTATCTGAACATCTGATTTGCAATCACTTGTGCTTGGTTGTCCCAGCCTTCTGTCCTTGCTTGGAAAAGCCTTTGGTGGCTCCAGGATGAGGCAGGAGGAGATGTCAAGGCTCTATCCTTGCTCTTTTTCTTTCTCCTGTCCTGTGACCTGCAGTTCTCCAGCTCTTGGGGCCATAGAAGTGCTTGCAGGGCAGCTGGACCCTTCATGGGAGGAGTCCTGAGGAGTGCAAGCTCCAGGACCAGTTAAAGTCTCCATGTGGACATGGTGGAGAGGGAAGGGAAGGGAAAGAGAAAGGCAGCTGAACAGAGGAGTTTGCCTTGACCAGAAGACATCCCCTTCTTTTCCAGGTTGTTATATGGACCTGAGGTGGGACAGATTCCTAGACAGAAAGCAAAAAGACTCTTTGCTTTTTTAAACAATGCACCTTTCCCTCAGAAAATGGCTTTTTGTTAGAGGCTGTGAGGTTTTACAGCACCTTTCAGTAGCATGAGTCTGTCCCCTCCTTCCTCAGAGTGGTCACTCAAGCAAGACTGGAGATACAGTGAGACGTGAGGAAACTTGATGTTTATAGAAGCTCCACTTCATCCTGGATCAACACCCAGAGGTTTCAGCATTTATTTTGAGTGTGTTTGGACTTAACTGGGCCTCCTAGCTCTTGGAGGCAAAAAATGAGCTCTGCCACATCCTGTGTTCTGGTTTCAGCAGGCCCCTGGCAATGCAAGCACAGTGAAATTGGCAATTCCAGCCCTCTGGAACAGCCCTCTGGCTACCCAAGGCACTTCCCCAGCTGGTGACTCCAATCCTCCCCCAGCAAGCTGTCGGCTCTCACAGAGGAGGTTTGTGCACAGTGCGCTCTCCATGGCTTTGCTGTTGGTCCAACATCCAAATCCCCAGCTTCCAAAACAGGTTCTGGGACTGCTGTGTGAGTTCTGCAGGACATTTGTGGAGGTGCAGCCATTGTTATGTGATGAACTGTTGCATGTGAAAAGCAGGTGGAGTAGTCTGAGCCCTTTCCTGTGGTGCCTCTGTGCCAACAGCAAGGGCTGCGTGGGAAGGACTCCTGCACACCCAGTGCAGCACTGAGCTCTGATCTCTTTTGCTCTTCGTATTCCCATGAAGTTCCTCTCTCCGTCTCGCTGCCTGTGCAATTCTGCCAGAGGTTTGGGTTCATACTGCTGCCAAAAAGTCTCGCTGAAACCTAAGAGTGAAAATATTTCTGTTTCTGAAAGGTCCCACGTTGCCGCTGACAAGGAGTGAACTCTTTCTTCCCATAGACAAAACCCTAAATGTCTGTTCTGGCTCTAGCAGACATTAACTTCAGCCTAAGGGAAACAGCAACAAATCAGAAAAGCCAAGTTTCCTGCAGAAAGCCCGGTGTTTGGCTGGCCAGTAACTGAGTGTTAATTCCAGGAATAAAACAGCTGCTATCCTTGCACACATGCAGTTGTCTTGGAATTGAAAGAGGAAATAAAATGGGGACGGGAAATAACAACAAAAAAATTCTTCAAACATCATATATAAAACCATGCCAAAGCTATAGAGCAGCAGAAGTTCTCATTCAATGAACTGCTTGATAGGCCAGCAAATACTGCAGGTAAAATTCTAGGTTCTCTGAAGCTGAACTCAAAATTGGAGGCTGGCTCTTTCTCACAGACCAGGCTGTGCATGTGTACCCCATTTTGCCTAAAATCAGATTGGAAAATTTGCCTTTTGCAATCTGTTTTCATGCTGTTCATGGGAAATGCTGAGTCCCAATCCATTGAAAAGACAGAGATGCAGCCTGCATCAAAGTCAGTGTGGTCCAACAGGTACAGGGAGGCTTCAAAATCGAGGAAAAAGTAGTGACTAAACAATTTCCACTGCAGTTTGAGTTGAAACAGAGAGCTTTACCTAGGTGGGGACTTGCACAATCCCCATCACTTTATCATCCTGGTGCTTTGTCCTCTTTATTGCATTCATTCTTGTGCAGCACCAGGAGGTGCAAGTCTCTTCTAGCACAGGCAAAGTAAATAATCAGAGATTTACTGAAGTCTCTTAACCTGGCTGTCTCCCCTATAAAAGGCCTTTGTCTTCAGCTGTGGCTTACTGCTGATGCACAATCTTTTTTTGGTGTACCTCTCTTTTGTCTCTGCCCCTCTGTGTTTAGTGGAGGTGCTCTGCAACACTGAAGAGCAACATCCTGAGGTAAGCCCCAAAATAGCTTTTATTCATGCTGTGCTGCTTCTTACTGAGGGCTCCTGTGTGCACAGGAGCTATTTCTAGTTTCCATTTGCCACATCTGCTTCCCCCTCCTGTCTTGTATTCCCCTTTACTCCCAAAACTCCATCTGTGAGACTCTCATTTTCTTCTGTCTCCTGATTCTGCTTTGCTGTCCATCCCCTGTGCCATGTGTGGCCTGGGTGGGGTGGGCTGTTGGGGTGTGCTGCCTCTGTCTGAGACTCTGCTGGCATCCCCTCCTCCTGTAGGAGGACACTCTCCTTGCCCATGCAGAAGGCACTGGACCTCTTTGTGGCGTGATATTGGTCTGTGTGCATCAGAAAACAAGATGGCTCTGGAGGAGGGATGGCTTTGGACCAACTGAGAAGCTGACATCACTCAAAAGCCTTTGAAGCTCCTGTCACTGGGTCTACAAAGCCTTTGGAGTGTGTTTATAGATGCAATCTTACAGATTGCCAGAGGGAAAAGATGTTCCCCTGTTCTTTTTGCCTTTTCCACTATCAGAAGACACCTAGGGAGGGAAAAGCTGTGCTCCCAGCATCTGACTACCCTCTCTGTGCTGCTCCATGGCAGGAGGTGGGAAATCAGCAACATCACTGTGCTGTTTGCTTTGCTTCCCTGCAAAGTGCCACTGCTGGCAGGGAAGCCGTGGCTGGGGCAGCCTGCTGAGGAGCTTTGCTCTCTCCTCTTCTCTCCCCAGCAGCCTCTTGCCTTCGTGGGAACAATGGGAAGATGTGACTGGAGCCATATAAATACTGACTCACCTCTGAGGCTGTTGCACCAGACAGGAAGCACAGGCAGCCCCAGAATAGAAATTCAGTCCTCTCTCTGCTCCTGGGTAAAGGCTGCTCCCAGGGAATGCTGCCTTCCACACCCCTCCTCGTGGGGCTGAACCGCTCTGCCCCACACTGTGCTCTCCAGGCTTGGTGCTTTGACTGGACCATGGTCACCAGGAGGTCGTCCCCTACTTGGAGCTGGCAGGCAGGTGGATTTTGGAATGTGCCTTGCCCTGGCAAGTGATGCTCCCTAAAAGGATGAAGATATGTTGGGAGGGTGTCAGGAGCCTTGGGGAGATGAACAAGGAGGTGACCCTGGTTTTGAGGTCAGATCAGAGGGGAGGCTGAGCTGTGTGTGCCTGTCCCTGTTACCCCAGCTCTGAGGTAGGCTGCTTGTTGCCAGAACTGCAAATATCCCTTTGACCTGATAACAACTTACCCTCTCCAAACTCATTTTCCCTTTTGCACCAAACAGTAGGGCTTTAGCACATGGACTTGTAGTTGCTACTGGAGTGTTGTTCCCTCTCTAACACATTTACTGGGGCATCTGTTGAAATCCACAGACCATTAGGGTGTTGATCCAAGTGGGGATGCATACCAGGTGGAGACTTTGGATGTGCCAGACTGCAGGACCTCTACTAAAGCAAAACTTTCACGCCTGCTTGCTTTAAACTGCCGTGAGCATCCTGAGTATTTCCCTTGCTCCCTCTGCTCACCCTTCGTACTTGGTATGTTTTCAGTTGCTGAGAGTGGGCATGCAGCATCTCATTGAGGCTCCAGTGACTGAGACCTGCTGCTCCCTCTCCTGCCGCCCAGGAATCATGTGACAGTGCTGGATTTTGGATGTCAGAAGATTAATTTGTGCTGGGCACACGCTGCTCTGTGGTAAAGAGACAACACTGTGTGGGTCAATGGTGCTGAGCAGGCACAGAAAGTGTGGTGGTGCAGCAGGGTATCATGTGGTGTTGAGGAAAGCCAGACCCTTCCCAGGAAAATCCTGCTGGATCATGGAGCTGTACTTATTACACTGAGTTCTTTGCAGCAAGTGACATCTCCCAGTCTTTGTGCTGTAATAATAATCTTTATATGTTGTAAGTGAAGTACCTGCAACACTGGCTTCTGGTATAAAGGCAGGAACCATGTTGTGACTTTATGAGAAAGTGTTTGGGCTGGGAAGGGTCTCAGTAGAGATGCTTAGAAAAGACAATTGCAAGAGAGGTGTTGCAGTATGAGGGTATGAGTTTCCCCCTCTGGGTGAAGAAGGATGCAATGTCTTCCTGGAGGATATAGGCTGACTTCCTAGCTCAAGGACCATCAAACCTCAAAGTTTTCCTGAAGACTAATGCACATTCAGGGTCTGGGTTTGTGAATGGACTCTGGAGTTGTAGTCATGTCCTTACTGACAGCATGGCACATCATGCCTCTGCCCAAACACAGTCTCTCCATCAGTGTCTAAATTGCTTTAGACTCTGCTGGGTTGGAAGGAGAGTTCAGAGAGCTGGGAACAGGCAAAGCTGTTCCTTCCTTTGTGCTATTGACAGGTATTAGCACATTTTTAGCTGGTATTTCCTGGAGTTTGTCCTGAGCAGCTAAATGTAAGTAAAAATGGGAAATTTCACGTGGAAGAAGAAACTGGTTTTGGTAAGCCACAGCCTGGCATCTTGGATGCCTCTAGGCAGCCCTTTGAAGATCCATTTCCAGGAGCTTTCACTGGCAATGGGGACATCCTGACCTGAGTTGGTTACAGCAGACAAAATTTTGCTTTACTTCCCTGACCATCTTCTGTGCTTCTGTCTCATTTCCATTGCTATTCTTTAACCTCAGCCACTCTCCAAACAGTGCAGCAGTGATGATAACATGCTGCTTTCATCTGCAAATCATGCCGGTGTCTTTTGGTGGAAATATCCAAAAATGCTGCTGTGGTGCTGGTAGGGAAAGGATGTCAGGCCATTCCTCAAGTCCTCTGTTCAGTTTTTGGGTGCCTCATCCCAAGAAATACATTGAGGTGCTGGAGGTCCAGGTAACAAGCAACAGTACAGGAGGAAATGACCTCAGGTTGCATCACAGGAGGTTTAGATTGGCTGTTAGGGAAAACTCACCAAAAGGGTAGTCAGCCTTGTACAGGCTGCCCGGGAAGGTGCTCAGTCACCATCCCTGGAGGCATTTAAAAGAGATGTAGATGTGGCACTTAGGGACTGGGCATTGCTGGGTTAGTGGGTGGGCTGGATAATTTTAAAGGTTTTTTTCTAACCTAAGTGATTTTATGATTTTCTGCCTTGGCACTCAGGACCTGAAAGGCTTTCCTTGAATGTGGAGGTAGCCAGGAGGGTCACCAAGCTTGCAAAGTTTCAAGACAAGAACAAGATTTTCTGGCATTTCCAATAACAATCTCTGACCATTATTTTAACTGTTGAACTGAGAAGGGGTTGAACTTGTAACTTACGTGAGACTGAAGGTGAATCTGGGTTTTAGCAAGGGTTTGTAGGATAGTGACCCTCTGGGAATTAGGCTGAGATAAAAATAACATCACTGCATCTTCCTGTGGCTGTCTGAAGTTTCCAAGTTACATCCCTCCTTATTTTCAGCTTCATGCCCCAGTGCTACTGATAATTCATGTTTCCAGCTTCTGTCATACACAAGGTTAAACATGAGATCTCTTGAAACGGTGAATGTCTTCTTCCTGCACCTCAAGGTGATAAGTTAGGGGCAGATATGCTGAGAAGGAAATTCCTAAAAAAAAAATAAAATAAAAAATAAATTTGAAGATGAGGAAATGTGTTTTTACACTGTGCAGGCTGAGAGTGAAGGAGGAAAAGCAGGGTCTGAGCTTCTGTGAGGCAGCTGGGAGCTGCATGGCTCAGGAGGCTGGGTAATGGGCCATGAAAGTCCTTCACCTCTGGGTTCAAAGTGTTCATCCAGGCCAGTAGCAGGGGAATATTGTTGCTCTGGCAGAGCTGCTCAGTGGTTTCTGTCAAATTTAAAGGACTTGATTCCTCTCTGAGGAGCCCTATTCTTGCTGCATCAAGTGCTTAGGGAAGCAGGAGCTGTTTTTGGCAAGACTGTTGTTGCCGTGTTGGAAATTACCAGGCTGCAATTAGACCAGGTGATACAGGTGTGCACTTGTGACTTGGGCACAAAAATCTTCTCATCTGCTTGGTGCCAGGTGAGAAAATGTGTGTGCTTAACTCAAAAAAAACTGAAGAGATGGGCTGGATATCAAAAAGCAGTAACTGGCCAGACTAGCAGGACAAGAAGTGAAGGAGAGTGAATTCCCATGGGCAGATCAATCCTTGGTGATGGTAGCTAGGAGCCTGGAAAACTGTCCAAGATTACAACCAACTCCCTGACCATCCCTTCCTGGGAAAAGGGTGACTTCACATGCAGTGCAAACCATTACACGCTTATCAATACCATATCAAAATGTGGCTGTGACAGACCCTAGAGAAATCAGCATTCATGATCAGAGAATTTCTGGCTGAAGGACCAGTCGTACGACATCCAGGAGGGAAGTATGAAAAGCACTTCCTATTCAGGAGAGGGCAGGGGAGGTGGCATATGCTTTTGGTGACTTTGCAGGCATCAACAGTGACAAAGTGTAAACTTCCCAAGTCAGGCTGCACTCAGCTGGAAGTGGTGGAAATGCTAAAAGATTGGTGCAAGCTGTGACTGCCTCAGCGGCTCTGGGCAAGGAGTGAAATAATTGGCTTGACCTCAGGATAGGTGCCAGACAGGCCGTGCTTGAACACTGGCTTGTTTCAAGAGACACCAGAAAAAAATGTTCAACACAGCCACCGATGGAAAATCTACAGGAGGGAGCTCTGGAGCCCTCAGAAAGATGGGACAGCAGTTAACTGTGTGCTTCACTGATGAGACTGGACTAAACAGAGCTTTTGCAGGAAGACTGATGAAAGCTTTTGGGAAAAAGGCTCAGGAAGAAGAGGGAATATCCCTGCATTTCCTGTGCAGATCTTGAGAGATTGCAATGCTTTACTCATCCCATGTGTTTTAGGCAGCTTGACAAGGAGCTTCAGGTGTTGCCTCAAAACCTGGTGCAGGCAGCAGTCGCATCTCTGATGCTGGGATTGGGAGGGTTGGGTGGAAATGTCATGGGCTGAAATCCTTCTGTCAGCAACCAGAGGGAGGATTGGAGCCCTTAGGTTTGCCTTAACATCTGGTGCCAACTCCCCAGAGCTGCTTGGGGCTTTCTGAGTCTGTGCATCACATCATTGCAGGGACCTTTGTCACATTGCTTTGGGCTCGGTATCTGCACAGTCTACCCCTGTCTGTATTGAAAATAGGATTACTTTTTACTTTCTACCTCAAGAGGCAAATTGTAATCCGCAGAGCAGGATTTAAGCCATTAAGGCATTCTTATTAATTAGTCTCCTGAAAGTAGAAAAGGCAGAGAGGTAAGATGCAAAGCCCCTTATCTCTGGGGTGGGCTGTGCTGGAGTCCTTGGGGGCTTTTCTGTTTGCTCTGTTTCTGAGGTAAGTATGCTCACCAATGTCCTGTGGGGGAAAGCAGGATTTAGCAAACAAAGCCCTGAGAAAAGGGAGAGCCAGAAATAGAAAGGCTGTGAATATCAAAGCCCCAGGCAGTATCTTCCTCACCTGGAAGAAGCTTTCCTTATTACAAAAGCCACCCTCTGACTGCATCTCTGATGGCTCCAAGCAGTCAGGGGAAAACAAGGCCGTCAATAGGCAATTTTTTTTTTAAAGCCACAGTAAAGACATATGCATAAAAGAAGCAGCAGGAGGGAAGATGGGAAAGGGAGGAGGAAGAAGGAAACAAAGGGAAGTTGTAGCCAGACCTTCCACTGTCTGAAAACAGTCTCGGGGTTAACCCTTTAACAATGCTTTGAGCATCCTCATGTCCTAAAAATCTGCTTATTAATCCACAAACTTGTGCATAGGTGAAAACTCCACTGGCCAAATTTGGACCATGTTTTGCTGAAGAAATAAGAAATACTCTGCTTCTGGTTGTTTCAGTGGTGAAGAGAAGTTTTGGGACCAAGGAGAAAGTTCCTGGGACATAGCTTTGGATGGCTGAAAGGCAATAAATCACTGGGAAGGAAACCTGGGGGAGATCTGGCAGTGTAAAGGTAATATCTCACATGCCCACGTTAAGTATATGGACATAAAGGGCTCTCTAGAGATGTGACAAGCATTAAAGGGTTAAAGACTCTCACATACTTAAGTGGTTCCCAGGGAAGACATCCTGTAACATTCCTCTTCAGATGTTAATCCGCATCTCGGGATTTTTAAAGAGATTTTTTTGTATTCGGAGGGAGTAATGGAAATTCACAGAAAACAAGAAAACATGAGAAAGCTCAAACTAATTTCCAGGAAATTTGCTATTAACAGGTTTTGATTTTGCAGGTAGCAGTAGTCAGACACAGTATGGAGGTGCTTTGTAACACCCCAGTACTTACTCTGTTAAAACCCTTCTGATAAATTATGTCTTAAAAGTGTTATTATCTGTATTTAAAGGGTTACAACCATACTTTTTGTGTCTGTGGCCTCAGAGGGACTGCCCCACAATGGCTGCAATAATCTCTATTCCCAGGAGAAGGGTTTTCAGTTCCACCTTGGAACTGCAAGCTCCAAACACAACCCTTCTGCTTCCACTTGTCCCCTTCCCAACTCTTGTGGCCCTGTGGTGTCTGGTATGTTTTTGTGTACACTTCCAGCGGGGAATACTGCATGTGAGAAGGAGCAGTGTGGGGCAAACCAACCAAGCAGAGAGAAATCCCACAGAAAGCTCCAAGTGGATGTTTCTTGTGGGCAAGTGGCTCGCTCCATTGGTTTGATCCACAGATGTTACATCTCTTGTTGATTATTTCCAACAGAAAGTCACCAGGTAATTCAGGACCTGAAATAAGGGGCAGGTGAAAGGCACAGGAGCACACACCTGTCTTTTGGGGTGCCACATATGTTGTTAACCTGAATAACACATTTCTGATATAATTTAGGGGCAAGTAGGGCAGCTAAACACAGTCAGAGCTTCTCAGAGTGATGAGGCTGTTGAGGAAGTGTTGAGTAGAAACAATGGGATAAACTGGGCAAGGGGAAATGTAGGTTGAATTCCAGGAAAACATTTCTTCACACTAAGGTCACTTGGGCTGGGAGAGAGGGAAGTGGCAGCTCAGCCGGTTTGGGATGGCTGTGGCTTTGGGGGTGCTGGGAGAAGAGAGATCTCTGCCTCTGAGTGCTCAGGACTGGAAAGGGGAAATGCCCAAATGCTCCTGAGGGTTTTCACTTTGGCCCAGCAGCAGGGATGGGCTCTGAAATAAGTAAGAAGGAAAAAACAGGGATTAAGTAAGGAAAAAGGAGTGGCCTTAAAAGAATTCGTTGGAAACCTTTACCTGAATAGGCAACAATCACTGTCCAGAAATATCTGCAGAGAGAAGAGAGAAAGGGGCCCCTTTGGCCAGGAACCAGGCTGGTTAGAGGTCCCTGACTGGGGTGAGGCTCAGGCTTGGCACTGCAGTGGTGCTTTTGGCAATTTGGACCACAACAATTCTCTGCACCCCCTGTCCTGGTCAGGTCAGCACATCTGGAGAAAATCGTGCCCCTGCAGCCAGGTTTTCTGCTGAGCTGGAAGTAAAACCTGTTGCTCTAAATGGTAACTAGATGGGCTGCAGTGTGGGTGTGTAAAGGTAAACCTGTGTACAGGTATGAAGGAGTGTGTGTGTCTGAGGAGAATGTAGATTTAGAGATAAAATACAAAGGATAAATATGGAATCACAGAAGAGTTTGGTTTTTTTTCCACTTAGCTTTTGGCAATATTCAGCCCTTTGTGCTGAAGACAGTTTATAGTATATGAACAACAGGAAATGAGGCTCTGAAATATTCCCTTGCTTTTCTGTATTGTACCTTGCTACAAACCCTCCCACCCCCCAAAACAACATAACAAAAACTGATTTTCCTTTTGTTCTTAAATATTACGATGGGTATTTTTGGATCAAGCTTTTAATCACCCTGTGAGGATTGTCTGAGTGGAGATGGACTTCGTGTGTCAAAGCTTGACTCCACCTTCTGAAAGGTTGCTGTCAGAGCACAGGACAGAGATGGGACACTGAAATTAATTGTGTAATAATTCACCTGCCAGTCAGACAGCTCAGCTGTGTCCCAGGTATAAGTGGCACCACAGTTACTAGAAATCCTCTTTCATTCTTCTTAATTTTTAGTTGCTAATTCAGATGCCATCTGAAGCTGCAACAGAAGAAAGCAAAAGGACTACCATTCTATACCCAAAGAAATTACTTGGGAGAACTGTTCAAGGTATATTTGTACACCTGGGCAGTGTGAATGAGGCCACTGAAATATTACCATTATCAGAACTGCAACCAGCAAACTTCAGAAAACCATCTGATTATTTCAGTCCTTCTCTGAACTCCTCAGAAGAGGAAGCCAGATGGGAAAGGAATTTATCAAGGAATCTGGTGATATTGGCATCTGGTTTCCTTCTGACCTGGGGACAAAACATCTGAGTTAATATTTGAAAGCTGTTTTCCTGCATGAAATTCTGTGGTGAAGACATGGTCTCATCCCACTGTATGGTATAACTGGCCTTGAATTCAGCTTAAGTAAAGATGTTTCTGCCTGAAATGGTGTTGGGGGGTACTCAAGCCTCCTCCCTCTCTGCAGAGTCAGGCGGAAGAACTGGTTGGGGTTGTTCACTCCCAGGATTACTCAAGCCATCATTTCTGCATTCTATGTGGGACACCATTGTTAAGTCACTCCTTGGTTTGGCCTTCCTAGGCTCAACGGAGCTGTGGTGTCAACACCTGGATGGTCCCAGCTGGTGATGGGGCAGCTCCTGGGTGACACTAACTGCTAGCCATGGGTCACAAGCATGCTTTTTGTTAAAGACCTTTTGCTGGCACCAAGAAGAATGAAGTGGGTGCCACTTCCATATGAATATGCTGGCACTGCTCCAAGCCCCCTGCATGCAGGGATGTGAGCCAGGAACAACCCATATTAGAAGAGATTGCACTGCCTGGGAAAGCATTAGGGCAAATGCAGGTTTCACATTTTCTGCCACCAGTGGCACCAAAGCAATGATATGAGTGGCAAGGCATTGTGTAGAGTCTACCCACCCTGCCAGACCCTCCCTGCCTCCCCAGCAGCCTCCTCAAGAACCCACTGCGACTTCAGACAGGGCCTGAAACAAGTGATGCAGGAACAGGAGAAAATCGAGGTGTTGAGAGATACCTGTCACCTTAGCTGGTAGCAGAGTGTAGATAAATGCTGGTGGGCTGAAAACATGGTGATAGTTTGGGGTGGCTCTGGCTGAAGCCACAAAGTGGGTCCTGGTGCAGCCACAGAGAACAGGCAGTGTTGGCTGGGTGCTGCACTACATCATCATTGCTATGCTTTCTTGCAGGAAACCTTACCCTTGCCTGCCTCCCTTGCTCTTCTCCTCCACACTGCAGTACAGTAACTTCACACCTATAAGGCGCACTGGATTATAAGGCGTACGTCCAGGTTGTCAGCAATTTTCTGTACTTTGTCCATATATAAGGTGCACCAGTGTATAAGGAACACCTTTTTTTTGCAGCGAGGATCCGTGTGCAACAAAGTAATGAATTAGTAACAGAATCGCACAATCGCAGGGTTTACTGGCAGGTGCTCAATTTGCAAATATTTTTCACAGATTGGCGTAGCCTTTAAACAAAGCCCCAGGCGCCCTCCCCGTGCCGTGGGCCCCAGCACTCCCGCCCCAGCACCGGCTGCCGCAGCTGCCCTCGCGGCTCGCACTTCCGGGTTGGCAAATTTCTGAACTTTGTCCACATATAAGACGCACTGGCCTATAAGGCACACTTCCGGGTTTTGATCGAAATTTTAGTCAAAAAGGTGTGCCTTATAGGCATGAAATTACTGTAATTCTGCTTTGGTGAGGTGGAACTTGATTTGCTTCTAACAGCAGAGGAAATCCAGCAAGCACTACTGAAACTGGGATGAAATATGCTTGTTCTGTAAGGCTCAGTGAGTGACTGAGATACTTGGTTGCCTGGAGATGCTTCAGATGAGCAACAGGGATAGGAAGTCCCTACCAAAAAGAACTCAGGGCAGAGATCCAAACTGTGCTTGTAAGATCAGTGAGTATAGAAAAGCCAATTTGATATCGCACGAAGTTTAAAGCTTTGGCTTCACCTTCGTGGAAGACCTTTGGAGGGAAAGGGAAGAATAGGAAAGAGAGATGAACCAAATATCCAACAGGATAGGAAATTCTCATGCCCCATGTAACCAGCTAGCTGGTGGAAACAATCTCTTGTCCCCTCTGAACTGAAGAAAGCAGCCCACTGCAGCAGGATTACTAGAGACTTGGAGATTTGCAAAGGAATGGCACCATTTAATCTTGCTTCTCTTTCCATTTTAAATCAAAGCTAAGTTATTCCATTCTCCTCAAACCACCAGACTGAAGTTCCAGTCTAGTTTGCACCCGCAAAACCATATTGACTTCAGCATGTGAGCTGAATCCAGCCTTTGGCCCTAACCCCCACAGAAGCCAAGACACATCATTTCTGGGTTTAGCCAGATCATGTGAATGTACACTCACAGTGCAGCCCTGGACATTGGGGGAGGAGTTTTTTGTTTGATTTCTGATATTTACTTTTCCACCAAGCTGGTGCATGGAGAGCTTGGTGCCTGAAACAAAGTGAGCACAGGGACTCATTTCTAGAGCCAGCTCTGCCTGGAAGCAGCCCTGAGTTTCCTGCATAGTGGGGTGAAGGAGCCCTGCTAAAACCACCCTGTGGCCCTGACAGCAGGGAGTTAACCAGAGGAGCCAAGTGGCAGTGGCTTCTCTGGAACATTTTCTTCCACCATGAAGATCAAAAAGCTGTGATTGTTTTTCTACTTCCCAGTGTAGTAGGTGATGTTGAGCAAGGAAAGCTGAGTTCAGGCAAAGGATTGTATTCAGGCATCTAGGGAAGAGGTTTTGGGAATCACAGTCTCTGACTGATAAAACTGAGACTTTGTTGGCCTGTTTTCTTTCAGAGAGATGTAGCACATGTGGCCCCTGTGTGACTGCACTCATAGAATGGGCATTTGCCACTTAAGATCAGGGCATGGATGTGTTGGGCTAGGAGCCTGGACACAAAGGAACCCACCCTGAAAACCTTCCCATGATAGCTCAAAGCATAAAACTAGAGAAGGGTGGAAAACCAACTATTTTCAATCCTGTTCTCTGTTTTGGTTTTTTGGCCTTTGAAGGAGTCTGTGTTTCCTTCATCCAGTTACCCAAAGACTCTCAAATGTCTTATGCAGCATGGAGAATATGTTGAGTACTGGTCACCCAAAGGTCCTGACTGCCTTGCTCTCAGAGTTTCACAGAGTGCTTGCACTGCAAGAATGATGAGTTGACAGGTTTTGATCAAGTACCCTGTTTGATTGGGAGGTTGGGCTGGACTGACATGTCCCCTCTGCCACATATTACCACTGAATTCCTGGCCCTTCTTAGTGCAGTGACAGAACTCTGAGTTCAACAGGATGGAAATTCAGCTAAATAATTTAAAAGTTACTATTTATTTCGTGATTTCTTGCAGGAAGTGTCATCACTTGTTGGATCTAAGGTCTATACAAGCTTGTGTCTCAGATGCTTGTAGTGAGAGGCTGGAGACAAGGGCAATTACTTTTTTTAACCCCCTAACATGCTTGCTATTGACTTGGCAGCTCCAGCATTTGAGTAATTCTGTTCATTCTGTCCTGTGCTGGTTATCTCTTTGCTGATGGTGAGATGATTTGACATGCAGCAAGGGCAGTACAGCATTTCAAGCCTCCTTGCCTCAGCCTGCCTTCCTCTCAGCATGGTGAGCAGAGTTATCTCCCTCTCAGACTTTGAATAGGGTGCTTGCAGAACAAGCCCTGAATACTTGGGAATATTTAAAGCAGCACACTTCGACGGTTGGGGTTTTTTTCAGCTCTGCACTGACATTCCTGTGTTATTGACCCCCAGAGCTTGTTGCTTTCATATGAAGGAGTGCTATGAATGGTTCAGGAATGTGATGTTCCACTCAACGCTGTCTCTTATCAGCACACATAAGGCTGCTCTGTCTTGTGGAGAGATTTTCCATTGCCATTAGCAGCTCGTTCCTTCTCCTAAAGCTGCTTTTCACTTTATATATATCCTGCCTGTTCCCCTCCCTGAAGTGCCCATCCATCTCAGACGGCAGCCACCTCATTTCCTTTGAAATCCCTTCAGCCGTGCCTGCTCCTGCCTAGGGCAGGCTATTCCAGCTTGCTCTGGGAGCACTCAAGGGATGTCTCTCCCCCGCCATAAATTGTGGAGAGAGCTTTCTCCGAGGCAGTGGCAGTGTTGTGCTTCAGAGGATGCTGATGGGCCGGGGGTCTGGTGCGGGGAGCAGTTCTCTGCAGCCAAAAACCAGTCCCAGGCACACCCCCTTAGCATGGTGGTGGGTGAAATTGTATCTGCAATACGCAGGTATAAATATATAGGTGGAAAGCTGTAGGGAAGGATGTCTTTACAAGCCTTGCCAAAGGTGCTCCAGGGGCCAGACTTAGCCTTCAGCATCAGTTGCGGCTCAGTTACCACGGTGTTAACCACGTGGACATGTGGTGGTGCTTGGAGAACCTGACCCCAACTGATATAGACAACCAGGCAATAAAAAAGAGAGATAAAAATAAAATAATAATAAAAAAAGCCCTTTGGTATTTGTTTAAGAGATAAGATAAGATGACAAAAATGCAGAAGACAATTGTTTACACATGCGCACAGACACATAGACCAGGAAGAAAATTCTTTTCCAAAAATAGCTGCTTTTTATTTATAGACTTTTTTTTTCCTCCCCTTTCTTCTGACATGAAGCAGAACATTTACATAAGGGGCAAAGAGATCTGATGATGAATAAGTATTTCTTGAGCAGACTAAAGTCCTCATTAGACCTGCCAGCAGGGACAGATGTCTGGGCCCAGGGATAGCACCAGAATTAGCAAGTATCATTTAACTGTCTGCAGTCTTCAACTAGCAGTAGACAATCTCCTAAAAGTTCAGTGGGACTTTATTTCAAAGCATCAAAATTATGACAGGCCTGGCTTATTCTGTTTAAAAAGTTTGATGGGGCAGAATAAAAGGCTTAGTTTGTGTCTGAGCTACACCTTATTAATTGTAGCTTCTGCTCCCAGGCCCTTGACCACCTCCTGACCAGCAAGAAAAGTGCAGTGGGAGTTTTTGTTGAGTCTGGAGTGCTGGACTGTGGGCTCAGGGGCTGATGATGGCAGAGGAGGAGGACACAGATTACAGAGGAGAGCTCTGCACTTTGCAGAGTAAAACAAGATGCCACCACAGGGCAGAGGATGATGGGAATAGGGGCAGGGAGAAACACGTTCCTTAGCTTTGTGTGCATGTATTTTTAGTCTCGCAGAGTACAGAACCAAACTTTGGACAAAAATAGCTATCCACTTACATAACATCCTTGCTTGCAGAGCTCCCCTCCCCGAAGCCCTGGGAGGCTCCTGGAGCAGGGGGCTGTCAGTCACAGCAGCCGTGACTCAGCGTGGACACACATCCCAGCCCTGCAAAGACAAGATCTGCAGTGATTTCATGGCATCAGGCCTGTGACAGCAGAGGCAAAGCAACATCCCAGCTCTGTGGTCCCAAGGATGAGGCAGGGTGTTGACCAGGGCAGGGAGATGCAGATGGGGCAGCTCTTCCCCTTTTTTCCTATTTGCCCATGAAGGAAGGATGAGGGAAGGGTTTCAATTCTACGGGTTCCTGGTTTTGCTTTGTTAGGGTTTCTTGAACAGTAGGCAGTGAGACCTGCTGAGAGACCTTGCTCCCTATTGCCTTGCAGTGGGAGTTGTTGGTTTGACATGGCCCAGTTTTAGTGTCACTGTATCCCTGCCACTGCTGTGACTGACTGCTCAGAACTGAGATTCCAGCTCCAAAGCTCTGGAGCTGAAGAGGTTTGGAGTCACAGTTCACTCTTTGACCCTCTCCTTAGGACAGAGACATACTCATGCTCAGGGGAAAGTTGCCCGGTCACATCCCAGGCCCAGTCATTCCGGTGATAAACAGGGGAGTGTGGTGTCAAGGATGCTCATTCTTTCCATTTGCACTTTGAACATGCATGGTTAGAGATTAGTAATGTGTCATCCTTCTTCATCCTGTTTTCCCTTGGCAGCCATGCTGTAAGTGGATGAGCCCGGGCAAGTAGGTGATACTGGTTTGTTTGCCAAAAGCAACATTATGTGGTGATAGCATTCGTTGGCTCAGAAGGACCAGTTCTGCTGAACGTGCTTGTTTTGCAGGGCAAAGGTACCAAGGTGGAATAGGTTTCAGTTAAAAATAACTGACCTCCCCATGCTGAGCCTAAGCATTTTTTCCTGGGAAACCATTTGTAACCACAGATGGTCACCAGATGCAGTGGTTATCCAGGAGATCAAAGCTGGAAGCCCATCATGGGGAGCAGTTGAATTCTTTCCTTTCGCTATCAGACCTTCTCAAGTGGAACATCTTCCTGGTTATCCACTGGTGTGAAGGGAAATGTTTGGGGGGAATATGTGGGAGCACTGGGCAATGAGAGGCGTGCATGGTGGATGTACGTGTGCATGGTTAGGAACAAACACTGCTGATGGATTCTGAGAAAGCCAGGGCTGTCCACCGTGTCCCAAAATAGCTCATGTTAACAGGTGGCCTTACACTGCATCCATACTCTGTGATGGAGACGTACAGCCCTGAAACGTAATTTGTTACGCAATTTATCAAAACAGCCATCCTCCAGGGGCTTTAGGACCTTACAGGGAAGAGACAATGAAATATGAGGGACAAGCTTGCTTTATTGAGATAAATAGTAAGTTGTTTTCTAATGCCTTGGAGTGAGTTTATTTGGAGTCTTGTGCGACATCAGAATACAGTGGTGCATTTATAGAAAAGTTATCTTTATCTTAGCTGTGTGGAGGCATGGTGCTAAAATATCCATATTGTTAGTGGCTGTGAAGAAAGTACCTTCCAGCTCCCTGTCTCTTCAACAGCATCAGCTTTGGGTGCCATGGTCGGTCAGGTCCCCCTGCCATTCTCGCAGAGGCACATCACATGCAGGATGCAGAGATGGTCTGGGGTGTGTGGAGGGGGAAAGCACGGTCTGGCAGCTTGGGCAACAGACAGATCTGCTTGCTGCACTGCTTTTTGTGATGGCATCACACCAGGTGTACTGCTTGCCCATGGGCTCAGTGCTGTCACTGAAATGTGAGGGGCCCTTCCCTGTCTCAGATGTGATGGCAGGCTCCACTGCAGCTTTGGGGGCACTGGCAGTGGCTCCTTATCTCTCCTGCAGCAGGGCTGAGCTGTGAAACATGCAGGGACTGTCACTGCTTCCCTTTTTCTTCAGTTTCAGCTCGACATATCTCACCTTGGCAGATGCTACTTCCAGCTAATTTTTAATTCTTTTATTTAAAGGTACTCAGACATTTCTGAAAATAAAGGGAATAAAAATGCAGTGTTTTACCCCAGTTAAAAATCTGGCTAGCTTTTTCTAGAATAGATCTAATACTTATACTGCTGGGAATTATGAAATATGTTGGGATCTGGTCTACTTGCCAGCCCAGTACCTCTGGGTTATGCTATGTCAAACCTTGGAGGACAGGAAAGTAGTTTGAATATGCTCATATGGATTTTACAGAGAAATTCCCAGAAGATTTTATACGCTTTAAGCAATTCCAAGCCAGGGACTGAGTAAGACTTTGGCAGCCAGCAAGTCTGTATCCAAATACCTGAGTTGGAGGCAAGAAGAATGTCTTCCTGTGCTCTTAGTGCTCATCCTGTTAATATACAGACAAAGATCAAACAAAACGCCTGAGAATATGAATACAAGTGTCTTCAGAGCAGAACCTGAGTATGGCACAATGGAAAGGTGCATCGAGCATAAAACAAAACCCAGAATTCTCATTCAGTGAGTGATCACCATCCAGAACGAGACCTGAATGTGGGAGGGAGAAATGGTCTGCAGTTATGCATTTGGTGGTAGTGCATTACTACCTGCATGGTGACTTAAGGAGTTAAAATTCCCAGAGACCTCAGCGCATGTTTTGCTGTACCCTCAGTAGTCTGTGTTGGATCTTCATGGAGATCGTGATTTGTCCAAGTTCCATAGAGGCTTAAATCTGTCCTGCAAGCTCCCTTGATACCTCTTTGTTGGAGGAAACAAACCCTAAAGGCCTTTGAAAGCTCCTGCTGACCACTGATTCCTTTTCTCCTGGTAGCTTTCCTCTAACTCTAGCCTTTTCTGCACAATTTGCTGTTCTCATGGCCTGGCATAAGTCCAGCATTCAGGAGGGTTTTGCTATTGATTTTTACAGGACCAAGATGCTGCTGTAGGTGTTTTAAATCACCGCTGTAGCTGTACAACCTGACATCTCTGCCTAGACAGGCTGTGGGAATTAAGTGAAGCATTTGCCCCAAAGGCTTTTCCCCACCCATCTGGCACTCATTGTGTCTGTGAGGACTTTCTGTCCCTGTACAATAGTCTTCCCTAGGATGTTCAAAGTATTAAAAGCGGGCAGGTTTTCATGCAAAAGCAAGTCACAGGCAGATCTGATCCCTAGCACTGCTTTACAAACAGGAGAACTAACACGGAAATGTAATTCCCTTACTCCTGTTGAGTAGAACCTTGAGCACCTGCAGGCTACTCAGGGGACAGGTACCACCAAAAGTGGCGCATGTTTCCTTTACATAAAGCCCCACAAACCAAAATGAGCCTTTTTCAGCAGAAGAAAGGCAGATAAATACGTGTCAAGTCTTGTTTGTACCCACAATACCATGCACATGTTCCGAACTTTTTATAGAAACACTCTTGGGTCTCTGGGTGTGTGTTGGTTTGGGTTTTTTTCATCTGTGGGGATTTGTCCCATGAGTTGGTCCAATCAGCTCCCAAAATTGGGTGATCATGAGAGGCTGTATAGTGAAAATAACTCGTGAGAACTGAAAAAGAAAAACGCTCAGGACATCCAGGCTATTAATAAAAGCTAGTGTTGCAGATCCCGATATAAGTTTGCTGCATCAAGGACACTGAATTTGCTACTCAAACTATTTTGACTCTTTTGGCCAACAGAGCACATGAGCTCACGTTGAACTTGTGATATTTTGGTGTCCGCTCTGTGCACGAGGAGTGAGTGCAAACCTGCATTAGGGGCATGGGCACAGCACCATTGCATTGGAACGCTGCGGAGCATCCTGTGGCGCCTCTCCCTTGGAGGCAGAGGGTTCTCCAGTGATTTTGGCATGGCAACACCTGCAGGTGGCTTTGGAGAACCTCAGCCTACAGCATGGCTGTGTTTCTTCCCCTCTTTCCCATGAACATATACACTCCTTTAATCCAGAGCCAGGAGCTTCCTACTGCTTCATAAAGTACTTGCAGCATCAATTTCCAGTCTTTGCATTATGGGAGCAATAACTAACCGAGCTGTAATGTTTTCCATTGCGTATTTAATTCTGTATGCATGGCGTGCCCTTGCCAGAGCTTGGACTGGCAATTCCACGGCCTGGGAAATGCATGCATGAGGTATATCTTTAGTGAAGGATCCCAGTCAAAGTGATGCCTTCTCCACCAAAATTTTGAACATCGGCGCACAAACAAATTGCTGTGCTTCCGCTGGAGCGCTTCCATAAATATAGGAAGAGTTTGCTTGACTGTGATTCACATCTTCCAGGCAGATCTCAACCCCCACCTTCCGCTTCCCTCCGTATTGTGCTGATGCCAAGTCAGCAAATGTTCAGAAAAACAGGATAGGTCACAGCTGTAAGCCAGCGATGGCATCTTGTGCATTGGGCTGTTGTTGTTTTTTTTAGCGTGAAAGGCTGGAGTAGTGCAACACTGAAATTGCATTGGCTAAGATAATAAATGGATCAGACAAATATAGCTGGGCATATGCTGAGTGTGGGTATGGGTTTTTAATTTCCCTTCTTCAAACCAAGATCTATAATAAGATGTTTCCTGGCTTGTGTGTGAGTATTTTTAATGGCTTTTTTTTTTTTTTTTTTTTTCTCACTGGATATTTCTGGACATGGCTGTACTAGCCAAGCCCTGCACAGCAGCTACAGTGAAAATTGTTTTATATCTCTGAGCTGAGAGTACAGTAGGTGCCATAAACTGTTCTTCAAGTCTGTTCTGTCAACGGGTGAGCACATTAGCAGCCTTTCTTTGCAGGAGAAAAGCACAATTCTCAGCTGGCTTCTTGTTGCAGCAAACGATGGGGGTGTGCTTTTATTTTATCTTCCTCTGAAGTCACAACAAGTAATGGATTTACTCCTTGATCTTCTCCTTTGTCAATCCCAAATCCAGTCCAGTCTGGACTCCAGCTCTTCTCTGAGGACCAGCAAATCCCACAGCCATGCAGCAGGCAGGGGATGCTGCAGGATGAAGGGGCAGAGGAGCTGGTAAGCTTCCCACAGAATCATGCACACACACACCAGCAGCAGCTACAGCCATGGATTTGCATGGAGCCACACTTCTCATATGCTTTGCCGAGCCCATACTGTGCCAAGCTGAGCTAATTCAGTTTCATATTCCCCATCCCTGTCCTACACTACAAAGGCAGGATGCTCAGAGAATCATCCTGGGCAGCAGCATTTCTCCATCACTGCAAGGGCTGGTAAGTCACCTGTGGATAAAGCAAAGCTTTATGGCTGGAGTGAGTCATACATGGTGACCACTATTGTGCTAGACTTTAAAGTCCCTGCCAGTGGAGGCAGTTTGTTAGAAGCCCTATGAAATGTGTGAACTTGATTAAAATTCCCTTATCAGATGTCATCTGAATGACGAATCTCAGCTTTCATTTAAACAAAAGGAACTCACATCTGGCTTTAGCAGCTTTGACCTAGGTGGCTCAGAGCCCCAAAGGCATATCCAAGGTATGCTCTTATTTTAACCCACAGGATTTATTTTTAAAGTTCAGCATCATGGCTGGAAGAGGCCTGAACTGCAGCCATCTTCAGATTGAAGCCAGCTCCCAGGTCTCAGGGAGGACATTTCTAAGCTTCCCGCATAATACTTGAACTTCAATTTGACATGAGTCAGCAATGGAGTGATGTTGTGGGAAAGGCAAACACTGGACTAAGGACATGTGTTCCACAATAAAAGATCAAACTAACTCAGCCTACTGAGACTGAGGGAAGGACATTTCTCCAGGGCACAAGCCAGCTGAGAGAGGGAGAGGTTTCTGCTAAGACACTTGCATCCCACTTCTATGGAATCAAGTATAGGATCATCCCTGATTGGGAAGGGAGACAACAGAGTAGTGGAGCATTAGCTCCTGCTCTAAGCCTTCAGTGGGGAAATACAGTAATTTCACAATTATAAGCCGCACCTGATTATAAGCCGCACGTCGGGCTAGCCGGGTAGACCACGGGATTTGTCCATATATAAGCCGCACCTGAATATAAGCCACATTTTTTTTTTATTTTATTTTTTTTTTAAAGGGAGGATCCATGTGTGACAAAGTAACAAATTAGTAACAGCATTGCACCAGCATGGGGTTGGGGTGTCAGGTGCTCAAGTTGCAACAGTTTTCATAGACCAGCAAAGCCTTTAAAGGCAGCCCCAGGCACCCTCCCCGCCCGGCTCTCACTTCCAGGTTGGCATTTTGCTGGGATTTGTCCATAGATAAACTGCACTTGATGATTAGCCGCACTACTGGGGTAGACTGGATTCTTCAATGAAAAGGGTGCGGCTTGTAATCGTGAAATTACTGTACTTTACTCGTGTATCTCTTCTCCTCATCTCAGTGATGGGATCATTATCATCATTCTGCCTCATGAGCATCAACAGAACAAGTAATCAGACCTTATCATTTCAGGGACATGTCAGTCCCTATGATAAGCAAATTTATAGCTCCAAGTGGATGCAGAGTCAAGAGTCAGCAGTAGCTGTAGGAAAAAATGAGCATGAAAGTGGGTGGGTGGAGGACATCACCCTGATCAGTTCTGGCCATCTTCTGCAAGCAATAATGCACATTCCTCTTGGACCTCTGCAGCAGTTAATGGTGGGTGGGGAGGAAAATAGGACCCAAACATTTCCATAGGAATGCAATTCACTCCTGTGCCTTAAATGCCAGCTCCCACCATGATTTGGCCACTTCATCCCTAGTGTGATCCCAGCCCTGATGAGCTAAGCCCTGACAGGTCCTCTTTCCAGGGTGCACATGTAGGGCAGTATGTCTGGAATCAACTCCACAAAGGGAGCCTATCCCCTGCCTTCCCCCTGTGTCCAGATGGGCCATGCTCAGCTGCTGGCCTAAGGAGTGCTGGGAGCAACTGCAGGGGCAGCTGCACTGCTGAGGAGCATAGCCCTTCTACTGCACTTGGAAAGGGGTTGTCCCACTGCTGGTGCCACCACGGCTGTGCTGCCATCCCCCAGGCCCAGCTCCTATTCACTCAGACCAGCTGCAGACCTGGCTGTGTGTGCCCAGGCCTGGGGAAAGTGCTGCTGCTGCTGCTCCTGAAAAGATGGCTCAGCAGTGGATGCTGGGCAGATTCTGCCTGTAGGGAAAGGGCTTTTTATAAAAGCTGCCTGAGCTGGCTGATGTGTGTGGTTTTATTGAGGGTCTGCCCTGCTCAGCCTGCACTGCAACTGCAGCTGCAACAGAGGCAAAACTCACATTATCCTGCAATATATTGAGAATTAGCTCCCGTTCCTTGGACCTCTTGAGTACCAGGTCTGCCTGGGCCATGTTTCACCTTTGTGCTGAAACATCCCATGGCCAGCAATCAGGAGCATATTCTGTCTGCATTCAGCTCATTTCTCACAACCTCAGCATTGTATCTGTCCTCATTTATGATCCTAGATCTACTAGGTGGAATGGCCAGGGTGTCTCATGGCAGGGGGGAATCCTGGGCTGCAGGGGCATCCTCATCCTGCAGCTGGAGGCCGTGGCCATGGCAGTGCCTCTGCTGGGTACCAGTATCCTCTGCCTGCAGGAAGAGCACATACCTCACTGCCCCAGCAGGCACCTTGCAAATGGGGTTTTGCTGACAAAAATAGCCATGGTGCTTGTGCTGCTTCCCTCCAACAGTTCTCGCTTCCCAGGCATTCCCAACACATCCCTGCATCCAAGCAAACCAAGGCCCAGATGCCGTGAGGGTCTCCCAGGTTATGCAGGGGCTCACAGGTGTCTCTGTGTCCACACAGACTGTTCTTGGCCTGTCTCTTCTTATGCAAGTGGTGCAAACCAGGAGTTAAGATTGCGTGAGGCTTGCTAAACAATGCAGAGACACCTCTGGTTTGGGAGGGTGCTTAGGAAATTCTTGTTGAAATCAACCCACAGCTGACCGCTTTCCTCCTGTGCTGGCTTGTGTGCCGAGTCAACGCTTCCCATTTTCCTCAGATCTGGCTTTGCAGATGTGCATGGACACCTCCCCCCAGCCCGAGATGAAGCAATGCAACGAGACCATTGTGTCTGAGACAGCCTGCACACATAACACCTTATATAAACACTCATGGGCTTCGTGATTGCTGCTGCTGCTGCCACAGCATCATCCCTTCTCGGCACATCAATCACCACCTTTCCCCAGGGAATATTCCGGTTTCCCAGGAGGTTTTGGAGCTTAATCACACGCCATAGCAGACGGATGGTGCACGCAACCATCCCTCAGCCCTTCCTAGGCTGACATTGAGCAAGATGACCCTGGAACTGGCTGGCAGTGGGACAGCGAGGCACAGGGCAGGGGGCACTCCACGGTGCCTCGTGTGCCTGAGAGGAGATGGGAGAGGCTTTCCCTGTCCTTGGAGCAAGTGGGGCTGGTAGCAACATCCTCCCTCCCAAGCCATGGTGGGAGAAGGAGTTAATTCACCCCTGACACCAGGTGCTAAAGTGTTTGTTCTGGCAGCCAGTGCCAGGCAGCAGGAATACACTTTTGACAAAGAGATATTAAGTAAAATGGAGTGGTGACCCAAGGAGGTGTAATTAGCTGTGCTGTCACATAGGAAAGGACATGTTTGTACAGATTATTTCCAATTTCTAGCAGCACCTGCTCACTTGCTTTAACCAGGTTTCTCAAAATAAGGACTAATTAGCACTTCCTTGGAAGCCCAGCTCTCTCCAGGCAATGGCTTTACCTTTCAATTGGTGGTATTCCTTCTGCAGGAAGGCACATTAATTACTCTATCAGGAAAAGCTAATGGTAGCAGGAAACCATTTTTATTACTAAAGCTAATTCAAGGAGAAGGCAGAGCTCACTAGATCTGGACTTTCTTGCTCATGCCAGGCATGACGGCTGTGCAGTGACTTTCCTTCTCTGCATCCTTGGAAGAGAACAGGAGCAGGTAGAGCAGAAAAAGCACTGGCAGCCTGAGCCAGTGGGGTAGCTCCTGCATATCTGTGTTTGTTGTCGTGTCCCTTGGAGACAGATGTGTGACCTTCCAGACAATAGAAGTCCCTATTCCCCAGCTGACCTAGCTGAGCTTCACACATAATTAAACATGCCTTATAATATTATATAGACTCCACTCTGTAACTCAGCATTGACCTATTATTTTATTAAATGATCTCCACTAGTGACCTTAGGAGAACTCATTGTACATAAAAGCTTTGGGGGTGGAGTGGTGGGAAACATCCACAAATGCTTTAAATACTGAATTTTTTGTCTCTTAATATCTATTAATGCATAGCCTCTATTCTGGTTGCAGTTCTGCAGATACACTTCAGCATGGTGTTGATTAAATCTGGTGCCAGTGCAAGCCAGTATCAGACTCAGGCCCAGAGATGTAGCATTTTAATTACTCTAGGACCACTTTGCCAGCTGGGACCTTTTTAAATGGCACTGGTAGATGTGTGAAAAAGCAGTTGCAGGAGACTTCTAAGGGAAGAAATTAAAGTTAAGGCCCTTTATCAATGCATCCAAGAATTTGAATACTCTTCCAGGCAGTTTTGCTTGAGGTCTCCCTATGGATCTCAGTCCACATCCACAGCAGCAGGAGCTGAGCAATGGGTTGGACAGCACTGAGAGGAATCCCCTGGCAAGAAAGGATCATCTATTTATTGTTTTTTCCCATTTATTCTTCTCAACACTAAATTTGCAAAATAAGTACAATCCATTGGGTTTTGAAGACCACTTGAATGCTTTGCAAAAATGTGATGCCTTTTTTTATTATTATGTTATTTTTTATATTCTTGGTTGGTTCATTATATCCAATATCTCAGCAGACCTGTCAGCTTACAGCAGACATGGGGGACTGAAATGGAGCAAGTCTTACCCTCAGGGGCCTGGAGAACAAAGAAACTTGGGAGGAACCTGAGTGCTATTGGTGGTAAGAAGTGCAAGAGGACATAAGAACTCTGGTTCTCCTGCCCCAAAGGGCTTTATAGCATACCAATTGCCATGAATGAGGACAACTTCTGGTACAGGCTGATGAGTAATATTTTTCCTACTGCTGCTGAAGCCACTGGAAAAATCTGGTTGATCCAGGATGTCACGTCAGGACCTAATTCCCATTTCTGCGAACACCCACATGCTCTTGTTCAGTGCTTAATAAAAGGTAAGCTCCAGTCAATGGGAAAATGTGCTTAAGAGCTTTATTTTCATTCTTAAGGACTCTGCTGGGTCTGGCCTCATGCAACGTGTCAAGCACTCATTACCCTTATCTTTTATTGTTTCAATACAGACAGTTGTGTGAGAATAACCCTCTCACCACAAAGGTAGGGATTTTTTGGAGGGGAGGCCACCCTATGCATATGCACTTACTAATAATGTGGTGTTTGGCTGATGTTCTGGCTTTCTGCTCTGAGGAAATAAAAAGGGAGGAAACATGATTGTCTTGGAGCAGGTACAAAGCTTTGAGATGCCTGGCTTGGAAGAAACTGCAGAAAGTGTTTCCCTTTGTATTACAGGGCCTGGCAGCCCGGTGAGATAATAGAAGATAAAGCAAATTGTACGACAATGGAAAATGCTGAGCTCCCTGAGTAATTAAAGGTTGTGTAAGACGGTCGCATGGCTTGCAAGGATTATTAATGCAGTCACGTTTGCATTATATAAAGGGTAATTAAAATGCAGCCTGCTTACCATTGATTACACCCTTTGCCTGGCACAGCCAGGCAGCAAAGGTGGCTTGGGAAGCAGTGACTGCCAGCAAAAGGAGAGGCTGTGGGGTGCAGGATGCCCAAAATTTTGGGACCACTGCTGTGCCATGGCTTTGGACAAATCTCCCAGCAGACTGCATCCTTTCTCTCCCTGTCACACAGACAGGAGGGTGCCTTTTCATCCCACCATGCCACAGTCACTTAAGCTTCCTTATAAGAGCTTTTTGGGATCTGCCTAACATGGGCAGCAGTGGGGTATAAGCAGTTCCCAATAGATACCCAAGCAAGCCATAGATTGGTGCACCTGAAGAAATTTTGCTGAGGTAACCTGAGGAAGCTGGGAGGTGAGGGAGGAGGGAGGCCACTGTCAACAGCCAGGGCACAGTTGGGAGCCACCCTGAGCCCTAAGAAGGCTGCCTTGCTTTTGGCTCTCCCAGCCCATCTGTGGGTACCACTCAGGAGCATGGGGTTGCACAGAGCAGAGAAGGGCAGCTTCCTGAGGCAGTGCAGAGAAGACCAGGCTGAGGATGCCAGCTGGTCCCACCGGCATTCCCAAATCCCAGTTTCATTAGCAATGAGGTGTGAAAGATGGGAGTGGACATGGTTTTCTGGCAGCTCCACCTCCAAGATGAAGGGCAGCTTCACTCACATGATGCTGCACATGAAAGTTAGTACCAAGAAGAGCCTGAAGCGATGTGTTACTCGTTTTCCACTAGCCCCTACAGCAGGGAGAGACAGAGTGCCCAGACCAAGGAGAAAGGAATGCCAGCTCCCTAACATCAGCTCCTGTAAGCCCGGAACCCCTGGCTGCATGTTCTATGGCAGAGGGTTCCTTCTGGTGCTAAAGAGGAGCTCAAGCAGAGCTAGGGAGGCCTGGGCTCTTTAGGATACCCTGCTTCCTGGAACTCTGTCTGCTCCTGACAGGACAGGCAGAGGAGACACCTCAAACCCATATCCAAGGCTGTTGGGGTGCTGTGAGCACACTGTGTCTCGATGCTCCTGATTATTTTTCTGTGTTCATGATTGTTTCCCTGGGACTCCTTTCCTCAGTGCAAGGGTGCTTCTTGGGCAGTGACAAAGGCAGTGTCTCCAAAGGAGCTGGAGATAAGAGAACAGGGTAGAATGAGCTGGACCTACTGTTTTCTCCATGCAAATATGATTGGCATTGAGCTGCTAAGCCCAGTAAATCCAATTATGGCTGTAGGCAGAAATGTGTTTAAAGAAAAAAAGTCAGGCTGGTGTAAATGAAAATATAACTGTGTGCTGTGGAATTGTTTGAGCTTGCTCTTTGTTTTTTACAGTCCCAACAGTTTACCAGCTACAAACATGTGGGATGTGTATGTTGAGTGATGTTTCCTGTGAAGCCATGGTAAACTACACCTGCCCTGAATTATGGGACAGTCAGCCAATGCCAAACATTTTAAGAGTTAAATACTTCTGGAAAGTCACTTTTCATGTAAGGGACCTGAATGCCCAAAACCTGAGCTCCTAGATATGATAGCTGGGAGTCTTTAGCTTCCCTTCTAGCCAGTCCTGTCCCAATAGCCCTCCAGTGGTTTGTGAGAAATCACTTTTAAATACACACTAGCATTCCTTGCAATTCAGGAGACCTTTTTTAAAGACACCTGAGCTACACAGAGAAATGCTGTGAGGTGAGGAAGACACAAGCTGAGTTTGAAAACCCTGGTTACAGATGGATGTCTATCCCAAATAATCACCATGAGCTTTCCCTCTCTATTTTTGTAATTCCCCATCCCCACAGGTGATGTGCTCTCTCTTTGGCTGAGAATCAAAATAATTTCTTCCAGCTAAAAAGCTGCAACTGGAATCTGAACCCAACAATTTCTCATATAAACTCAGGCAAATTAAGAATAGAAGTTCTCCCAACCTCAGCCCTACCTTTGACACAGTTTTAACCCATTCAGCCTCCTCCATGCAATCCTGGGTAACGCTGTTAGCATCTTCTGCTCCCCAGACCATCCTACCAGGCCTTCATCCCACCTCTTCTCATGGGGAGGAATCTGTCTGTAAAGCTACAGACTTCAAAGCCATTTTTTTCCTCTCCATGGAAGGAATTAATTGCTTTAACTGCACATGATAGAGGGTGAAACTCAGTAACTTTTTGATTGGCACATCTCACTTGTGTTTATTGCATTCTGTCATGAAATCTCATTATTGGTATGAGATCTATTTTGCCTGTTTGGGTAGCAAACCTGTGGAGAAGTCAGGAGACATGGATGGCTTTTCCAATGTTGCTACCAACTTTGCTTGGCTTGCTTTTAGATGCTTATCCAAAATACGTTTTGTTTCCCCATCTGCAAAACAGAGGTTGTTGCTCAATCCTCTTTAAAAAACTTTTCTGAGAACTTGGGGTAGAAATCAGCCAGTAGGCTCCAAGTTGAGTGAGTTTCCATTTTTCAATCCCATAACAGTTTTAATTCTGAGCTTTGAAATAAAGAGAATTATGGAAATGTTCTTTTTTTTTTTTTTTTTTTTTTTTTTTTTTTTTTTTTTTTTTTTTGCGGAGGGGGATGGGGTGGGTGGTTTTTAAAAGCTCTATAATTTTGGTATGGTGGGAGAGTTAAAAATAAATTCTTGCCACAAGACTTTAGCCTGGCACTGGACCAAATCTTGAAGGAAGCAATATTGCCTTGATTATAATTGTCAGGCTTTGGCATTTGTGTCGTGGAAACCAAGCACCAGGGCTCAGGCACGGGGCCTCATCCCAGCCATACTCTGCTTTCTCATCCCTATTATTCCCAGGTGAAAGCAGGAAAACGCCTCTGGTGTGAAGGGATCCATTTCAGGCTGCTCAGGGAGGAGCTCCCAGGCCCGTGGTGAGAGGCAGCTCGCCCTGCAGAGGAGCACAGTGGCACAGGAGCTCTCCTGAGCGCTGACTCGTGGGCAGCAATCACCTGGCTCTTCCATGTGGACTCTGCCCACAAAAATCAAGCCCGACTGACTGCGCTGGAAAAGCCATCCCTGCCATCCTCACAGTGCCAGGCAGGTCGGGAGGTCGTTCCTTGTGTCTGGGCAGAGGTGCACACCCCTGCATCATGGATGCCCTGTGCAGACCTGGAGCAGGTGGGACTCCTCTCACTTTGGCAGCAGCTGGAGCAGCCCACTGCCTCACTGGATCATTCCTGAGCCTGTCCCCCTCTCACCCTGGCAGTGGGTCCAGCTGGAAGGAGACACCTTGGCAACGGGAAGTTCTCTGGTTACACAGGCGGCCCCACGCAGGTAGTTTTGGTTAATGGTATTAAACAGAGGGGGATAATGTTACCTCAGGGATCAAGTGGTGAGCCTTGTACAGCATTACCTGCAGCAGCAGTGGGAGCCTCTCCTGCCACAGACAGTCCTGGGATGTCACGGGGAGCCAGCAGGTAGGGGGCAGATTTACTTGGAAAGAAGCTGGTTAAGTCCACCTGGAATGAGTGGACTGCTTTCCTTTTATTCCAAGAGTGTAGCCCCTCTGTTTGAGCACAAGGGCTTAGTTTACTTTTACCAAATTTTAACTATTATTTTGGGATTACCTCCCAACACGCCAAAGCCATTTATCTTCCTCTGCTTCCTCTTGCCCAGACCCATCATCAGCCCAGGTCTACCTCCAAACATGCTGGCGCCATTCATCCCTCTCCATCTGCTTTTGCCACTGCTTTCCACTACTGCCACTGCTGGAAACGAGCTCCACAGTTAAAATTGACCATTTCAGAGGTGGCCGTGTGTCTGCAGCTGTAAGAGTCCAGGGCAGGAACCAACTCTCAAATAACAAATCAGTGAGGTGGTGTCAGGATCTGCTTGCTGGCACGTGGGCGGAGGACAGGTGGACAATGTGCCCAGAAGTCACTGGCTCAGCTCTGGTGACACTGGCAGCTTGTCCTGTGCCCTCACTGAAAAGCTGGCTCCTGCTGGGGTGGCAGCCACAGTTGCCTGCTGTCACCTCTCCAGGCTTTGGGTACACCAGATATAGAAAGCAGATGCTATATGGGAGAAATTACAGTGGATATGTGTAAGTACATATATATATATATATATATATAAAGCGCTGCTCATCTCCATTGTCAAACAAGAAAATGACAATTTCAGTCACATTAAACCATTAAAAGAGATGCTCACTTGACTTCTGTGAAGGCAGGACAAATTTCAGGCAGGTTTCTGTTGGAAGGGAGAAATGATGAACTTTTGATGAACCGGGGCTGGAAGCAGACAGTCGCTCCTATTGAATCAGCATCGGGTAATGCTGGCCTCATTAATGAATGTCAGAGAGCCCGCCTGAATCAGAGGTTTCAGGCCTCTGCTTTTTCTCTTTTAATTGCATTTTCCAGAGTTCACAGGCCAGAATAAGTGGGGAAATTTCTGATGGGTCAGAAATGGCTGTGGTTTGGAAAGAATTTCAGGCATCCTTCATGTGACCTCCTCCTCCTCCCTGTGCACAATTGCTGCTCTTGAAAGAAGCAGCAATAATGGGGGACCAGAGGATCTGCCCTGCAGAAATCTTGCCCTCAGTCCTGCTTCTTGTAAATCCCTTCTTTAACCTGTGGACAGGGAACAGTCAGGAAGATTTCCAAGAATAGGGAGCTGGCAGTCAGGCACCCCATGCTTTGCTCTACTGTGTGAGCCAAAGCCTAGAGCAGACACAATTCCCATGCTATCAGTGGATTTTGGGGTTAATCTGGAGCCAAGCCAATGTTTGCAGAGCCTCAGGAGTGGATGGGATGTTCTCCCTTAAAAGGGATGGGGGAAAGCCCCCTGTGCTCTCTCGCTGACTCAGCTGGCCTGGGCAGCTGGCCCAGCTGATTTTAAATAAGCCACTTAAGGCTGCAGGGTGGGAATGCCTCTCAGCTGAAGGCTTGATTGAATAAAGGCTGCAAGATTTAGCTAATAGCGCCCCAAATCCCAGCAGAGTGGTCCTCATTTAGAGAGCCAGTTATGTCCTCTCAGCTCTTCCTTTGCATCAGGCAGGACATGATTCAGTTGACACCAACCCACCAGGGAGTGAGTGGCAGATGGAGCCTGGAGCAGGGCACTGAGAGGAGCAGCTCTCCCAGCCTCAGTTTCCCCACCTGCAAAACCACTGGTGCTCCTGAAAGGTGCAGAGCACCCCCAGCTGTCCTGCAATGGATGTGGGGTAGCTGCAGTACTGGGTTAAATCACAGGTGTGTCTCTGATAACATGATGTTATCACCAAGTGTGAGGAGAGGAAAAGAGCTGGGCTTTTCAACATCTTCTAGCAGGCTAGTGGTGATCTCTCCATGAAGAGTTTTAGGCTTCCTGATGAAAAGGTGAAGGAAGGCATCCTTAGCTCTGGCTGACTGCCCTATGCTTCCTACCATGGCTGTCAAAGAAGCTTGACCCAGCATGAACAGGTAACTATTATCTCTGCAGAACACCAAAATAAATTGCTTTCCTTGGGCCCAAGATTCTGACATCAGGGCTGGCTGCTGCTTACTCTGTCTGTGGTTCCCAGGCTGCAAAACTCTGCTCTGGTTAAATCCAAGAGGTAAGATGATGTGTAAGGGCCCAGATCCTTACTTAGCTGTTGTGCTGTAAAACAGGAAGGTGTTTGCAGGAGAGGTAGGGATGGGGAATTTTTTTTTTTTTTTTTTTTTTTTTTTTTTTAGTTATTATCATTTTGATAGTAAGGAAAAAAAAAAAAGCTTCCTTCAAAGAGCAAAAGAGCACCTCCTTATGAATTTATAGTCCTCCAACCCAGTATCCAACCCAGTATTTTATGATCTTAACAAGAAGCTCATAAAACAAATATTTGGAAAGGGTGGGGAGAAGGGGGGAGTATGAAAGAGGCACCAGCAAGTCTTAACCGAAAACATGGAGGCAAGTTTCCTAAGGCAAGAGTTCCCATAGGAGCAGCTGGGCTAGTTCAGCACTGAGGATGTTTTATGGGATACCTTTTACTCAGGCTCTCCTCAGTGCTGGTGGCTCAGGAGGCTTGGCTGTGGTGGTGAGCACAGGGGATCCTGCAGAGAGGATGCACTGGGATTTGCTTCATCCCCTGGCAAAATCCTTACTCATCCAGGGATCTGCAAGGGGATTGCCCAGCTAGGAGAAAGAGTGATTGACTGGAGGAGGTGTGGGTCTGCAGGACGCTGTGGGCAGGGGGAGGCAGTGCTCAGAGCCCCTCATTTCTGCAGGGATTCAGGAAATGTGTTTAGTTTAACCTGGGGCTGCAGAGGGTTCACCAAGGTGGAGAGGTGCCCAGCAGAAGACCCTTGGGAAGGTAGGCACAGGCTCTTAGCTACATGCACATGACAGAGGTGTCTCTCTTAGAGACATTGACTGCTACAAATGACAAGGCAGTACATAGCAAAAAACACAGAAATGCTGATAATCTGGTATTTAGCAGTGTTAATTTCTGTGTGAGGGAGGTTTGGTGGTTTCTTTCCTTTTCCTTTCGTCCTTTGTGCTCCCCAAAGGCTCTGCTGTGTTTTACATGTTCTGGTTCAGCAGTCTCTGGGCTCCTTCCCTTTCAGGGCTGCTGGAGACCAGCAGACTTGGCTCTGCAGGAAACTCTTTTCTGGATGTGGTGTCCTGAGTGCACCCTGGCCACACAGCTGGGCTGCCTATGATCCAGGGAACCTAAACACCAAAGCTGCAGGTGTCTGCTACCTAGATAAATCAAGTGCTCCTTCCAGACACTTTAAAGCCAGCAAGAAACATCAGTCCCATGCTCTGGCCTTTAGCCACAGTGACTGGTTTTCTTGTGTTTAGTCTACCACATTTCTGTTGCTGGATTAGAATCTTGTTGGTGCCTCCATGAAAGCAGGTGAGCTGTAATTAAACCACCTCCCAGGATCAACCTGTGCCCTTTGGGGTTCCTCCTTCCTTTCTCTGGGCTATTCCCACTGTTTCAGTGCCCTTTCCAAACCCCCCTCAGCACCCAGTGCCATCAGTATGGGTAAAAGCAAGCCCTGCTTTCCCACTGTACACCCACCACTAGCACTCTAGGACCTCATTTACCCCTTTTGCTCCATCACAGGTGCAGAATCCAGCACTTTTCTCACACTGAACTTCATATGGTTGGTGATTGCACCGCCCTCTGAGTTGTTGAGGTCTCTCCTGCCTTCGAAGGAGTCAACAGCTCCTCTCAGTCTTGTATCATCTGTGAACTTGCTCAGTATCCCTTCCAGTCCTTCATCCAAGTAATTTATGAAGATGTTGAAGAGCACAAGGCCAAGGGCATCCCTCCTGAAGCTCTCCTGGCTGTAATTGATGACTGTATTGTCCCTGGGGGATTTTTCAATACCCCCTGAAATAGTATTTTTCATAACTTTACCAGGCACTGAAGTGTGCACATAGCAGTATCTCTTGATTTGCTATTTCTTTATAAACTCATAATCGGTTTAAACATGTGTAAGAGGGGCTCTTTCACAATTTGCACTTTGGAAATGGGGAAAGCGTAATACTTCCCCTACATGTGCAGAAATGTGCTCAGTTTTTCCAAAACAAGATATTTGCTTCCTGGCCAAGGTCCAGAATGGAAAATTTAAGAGTAGTAAACATTTCTGAGTACATGGAGGAGGGGGTGGGGGGTTGTTGGTTTTGATTTTGCATATTATTTTGTTTGTTTAGGGGGTTGGGGTTTCTTTTAAGTTGTGGAGAGTGACTGCCCTTTCCCCTAGCTCCTTGCACAGCTGCAGTGAGATGCCCCTGTTTTGGGAGGCACAAACTGATGTGATTCTCCTTGATTTCTCTGCTGCCTGACTTGGGGGCTATGGAAGAAACCTGGGAGAGATGATAATCTGTGTAATTCTGCACATGCACACACTAGAACAGGTGAGCCTGGGGCAGCAGGGAGGCTGGGCAGGGCTGTGGTAGATACCACCTGTATGTACATAAGGGCAGAAGATGAGAGCACTTCCCTGCACTGCCCCCATACACATATAGAAACTCATTTTTGTAGCCTTTATTTTCTCTCTTATCCGTGCATGTCCTCAGAAATACTAATTACTGAGTGTAAATTGTTGTGGAACAGCTGCACAAGTCTATCCATTTGCTGGTAGACTCATTTCCTCTGCATCCTTCCACCCCTGCATTTTAGAGAGGAAAGGGATTTATTATAAGGCAGCACTGTGGAAAAAACTTCCTTAGAGAAACCCGCTGGATAATCTGGGAAAGGCTTGAGTAATGGAGCTTTTGTGAGCTAACAGAATAAAACTACTCCACAAAAATATTATCATTGGGAACACGAGCTGAAAAAGGAATGATTCATGTGAAATCCAGGATGTGCCTGTGTTTCCTATGAATCAGTGCTATGAAAAGTAGCAGAGGGCTGGGGCAAAATGAGCACCCAAGACCTGCCCTGAAGCATGGAAAAGATAAAACACCTTTATTAAAGACTTTGTCAGGAGGTAGCCGGGAGTGAGAGACAGACTTGGGGAAACCACAGGATAGAGAGTCCCTAGAGCTAAGGAGAAAGCCATATGAGGAACCTGCATGATTGCTGGTAGAGCCATGATTAAGGACCAGCAGGCAGAATTCCCTGTGATACTCCATGCAAATAAAGACAAATCCTAACCCTAACCTCTGCACCTACTCTACCTCATCTAGGAGCATGAGAAAAGAAACTTCTGCCAAACAGGAGCTATCTCTGCACTTTGCTGGGAGATAATGCTTCAGAAGAGGCTTAGTGGAACAGATAAGGTAGGGAAGAACCTCTGACCAAGAATCTTTTCCCTATCTTTCTTAAGGAGAAATTAGTCCCATCCACTATTTGACGTTTTACAGGCAACAGAACTTGTGCTTCTGACTCACCAAGGGCTTTTGAAACCCACCCCTAATTTCTTCCCTGATGCTGCTGTGGTTGAGGTGATGGAGGAGAAGCAGGAGATTTGGCATTTGTGTCATCTTTGCTTTCTTTGTGCCTTGCCAGATACTTTGTGGAAGTGCTGAGGTTAGCTGGTGGTGCATGCAAGCCCTGGGCCCCAGGGGAGCCATGGGGCCAAAAGCTGCTGAATTTCCTCTCCCATACCTTTATGGCTGGGCTGCTCCTGCCTCTGACAGTCCCCCGAGGTGCCAGGTTGCTGCATTTGGACTGGGACTTTCTGACGCATGCTATATTTAGGCTGTGGATTTGCATTGTTAACTTGAGTGTCTTAATGAGCAGCTGCTTTTGTGGCACCAAGCACTTGCCTCTCATGGGCTGTGGCACTCTGATGTGGGAGCATCTCTGTTGTGAGGTCAAGGATGCTGCAGTAAGGGAGAGAAAATGAAAAAACTCGCATTTTTTGCTATATGCAGGTCTTAGATGCCCCTGTGTCCAAAGCCTTTGGCAGGTCATGAGTAACCTCTATGGCTGTGACTCACTCTGATGTTCCTGTGCTGCCTCACTTTTTGGAGGTGGCACAAGTGTGATGCCACCAGGCAGGGCTGGGGCTGTCAGGTGCTGGGGCCAGGGGGGAATCCCTGGTTGCCACGACAGCCCCTTCCCTGCACACTCATGGTTTGCACTGCTTTCCAGGGTCTTTTGCTGAAACAAAATGGTCTGGGTGACAAAATGGAAAAACTGGTCGCAGCTAGATCCTAAAAAATATGGCTATTGTTCCCTTCCTTATGACCCAGCTGGGATGAGTTGTTTTATAGAGGAAGCAAGAAGATAAACAAACAATTCCAGTATGTGAGGGTGAAGGCTGTTGTCCAACTTTTTAGCTTCCTGAATCTGACTCCTAGATCTTTCTTTGCTATCAGGCTTCCCCTCTCCACCTCCCTTTCTGAGCAGGAAAACAGGAAAGATGGCTGAGGATGCTGGTGTTGAATGCCAGGCTGAGATACTTGTTGCAGGGAGACACTGGGGCCCTCTGGCCATGGTGCTGCTCCTGCACGAGTCGCTGATTCAGCTGTGGGTCATCAGGGCTGGCATGTGTCACAGGCTGGGAAGCTGCCACAGGTGGGAAACCAACTGGTGGATGTCACTGCTCTGGATGGGATCCTTCTGCAGCATGCAGAGGTCCATCAGAAGTGTTAGTAAGGTCTGATGGGGTGTTAATGTGAGATGTTCTTGCTGACCCCAACCAGGATATTCCTTCCTAGCTCAAACTGAGCCACTCCTTCCTCCTCACCTTCCAGCATGGCTGTCACCCTGCTCAGCAGTTTAACCCTGTCACCTCTAATTTGATCTGAGCACAGGGAGGAAGCACAGCACTCATTAGGCTGGAAAAAAACCACCCCAAAACAAAGCATATTGTAGGTGGCATGAAGGTCTGGGCATCAGGATACAAATCTGTACTCATTTTAGCAGCAGGTTGATCATTTCACACAGCTCATTTCAAGTTTGGTGGTGTGGTTTTCTTGTTCCATTCCGAGGAGGTGCTGGTCCCTCATGTGGTTGCACATGCCTGCGTTTGTGCACATTTCCTAAATCACAGTGGGTGATTTAGTGCAGAGCTTCACATGGCCTTGATTTGCCCCCTGACATTATACAAAATAAGAAAAACGTGGAGTGAGGCAGCACTGCTTCTCAGTCACCAGCTCTGCAGCTGCTGTAAATCAACCCAGCTCCTTGGGTTTCTGTGGATTTGCATCCCTACACACCAGAGATGGTGCAACTCCTCACATGTGAGGGTTCCTCTCAAACCTGTCTCTGTGTCAGACCCTGAACAGCAATACTGAATTTTGCAAGCACTGTGCCCAGCTGCTGCTTTGCTTTTGGTGCAAGGTGGTCATCCTCAGCAGGGCAGGAACAGGATGAGCAGGAGCAGCACATCTGTCTCTGGGCTACCCACGTGCCACTTTGCTGTATTTTGGCTGGGAGGCACTGGATGGAACGGGTTGCTTCAGCAGCTCCAGTTTCAGCAGTTCCAGTTTCTCTCTGATAGTTGCTTGCCACATGGGGGTATAAAGTCTGTGTGATCACTTTTTCAGGGTGATGTGGAAAAAACAGCTGTGCAACAACCTCAGACCTGAGTCCTCAACCCCTCTGCTCTGAGCCTGGAGCTGCAGTTTGGTTAGTGGTTTCCTGGTGCATTGCAGTGCACCTCTCAATCAGAGCACCCCCAAGACTCATAGGTTTGCCAGTCCAGATCCTGGCTCTGCTGCTGAAGAACCTGTTCTTGAGCTTGGGTTAAACCAGTGAATTTAGGATGCAAGTTGCCTGGTGGGCTGCCGACGTATCCCATTGTGTTTGGATAGGAGCATGCAGGTTTTGGGAGATTGCTCTCAGCCCTCAATAAGCCTAAAGAAAATCCAAGTGTATCCTTGCATAGCTGTGAGTATGTAAACATTGTTTTAATTCTGTTATGTGAAAAAAAATTACATGGTATTCTGAAGTACTTTGAATAAGCTTCAGTAGGCTGGCATGTCAGGTGGGGCTGGGCTGCAAGCCAGGAATTGTCTGACCCCTCCAGTGCAGCCTGGCCCTCATGACACAGCACTCCTCACCTGGAAATCTCCAGTGCATTTGGACCTAATTATGATGCCATTCTAATGGCATTTCTAGTGTCATTGGAGTACCTTCCCTGCATCTTTGGACACCTGTAAGGGTTTATGCTATCACCTGATTGCTGGCTGGATCAATATGGATTGCCCAGGGGGGCTGCTAGCTTGAGGCCCTGTGTGGAGAGGGAAAACTGGAAAGGCTGGGAATATCTCTGAGGACATCAATCAGCCTTCAGGACCTTTTGCCCTGGTCCATCCCTGCCAGGGCTGCAAGCACCAGGAGGGCTTGAGGAGCAGCTCATGGGATGGGAGAGTGAAGGGGAGAAGCCATCATCCAGACAAGGTGCCTGGGTGTTTTGGGCAGAGTGGGCAGCTCAGGGAAGGAGGGTGAAGGATCTGTGTCTTTCCAGCTTTCAGGGAACAAAGGCCCCTTTCCATCAAGTTCCAATGTGATGGATTTCAAGTGAAACTGAGATAGAGTTCTCCACCAGAAGGCACGGCAAGCAGCTGTCCTTGCTCAGCGTTTGATCTCAGCCTCCCCCCTGCCTCTGGCATTCTGTTCCCTTCACCGAGCACCTGGAAACAGCTGACTAATGGAGATGTGCAGATGGTCATCAACTTCTGCATTATACAGCACGTGGCTAAAAATAGCCAAGGTTGTAGGTCCAGGCCCCAGCTCTGCTGGGAGAGATTTGCAGGGCACAGTTGAGAAGCGATTTGTCCCCTGGTGCCATGGCAACAGCTCTCACATGCGAGCAGCAGGACAGCATCAGCATGGTGCTGCTCCACTGGTGCGCGGGATGACCTTGGACAAGTGGTAAGCAGCAAGGTGGGCCACGGTTCCCTCCCACAGCCCCTTTCCCCAGCCTGCAGACATCAGCTCTGGCAGAAAAGACTTGTGAAGGATGGACTAAAATAAGGAAAATGTGCCTCGTTGCATTTGCATTTAGATGGCAAAGATAAGGAGAATTAAGAATTACCAATAGAGGTGATACGGGAAAAATGCAATGGAGAGATTTGTAGTTGTATCACTGAGAGTGCCTGTACTTCTTTTTTTCATGAGGTCTCTCAGTTGTGCTTGGTTTTAGCTTAGCACTATGCTGCCTGTTAGCCATGGTGCTGTGGGTTCTTGTTGGAGGACAGTTTAAGACTGGTTTTACTAGGAGATGGAACTGGAAGTGCTGTAAATGCTGTCCAAACCAATGAGGGCAAAGGTCCATCTGCAGCTCCTCAGCAATAGCTGTCTTAGCACATTGCATCTCTGCTGTCTGTCACATTGCCACATGGGGTTAAAACGTCACTTTTCCCTTCGCTGCCAGGGAAAAAGAAAAGGGGAACAGGACTGAGATAAACAATTCAGGTACTTTGCAAATATTTTTTCTGCAAGGGGCTGAGGTGTAAGAGTTTAATATTGTTCTTCACCCCAGATGGCCTTAGAAAAAAAATCAGCATTTGCTTGAAGAAAGCAGTTGGGTGCATCTTTGTTTTCTACTCTGTTTTCACATGAGGAAACAGACTGGACATTCTGGGCTTATTTTCATATGTGACATAACCTGTCTCAGTTTTCAGGGGTTAATTATGATTAATTTTTTAAGAGCTTAAAGTTTTTCATAATCTCAGCCCCAAATACATTAGATGGCCTGGTTTGTATTGGGCCTGGCATTAGGGCAACTCAGGCCCCTTGGAAAGCTCCCTGTGGTACCAGAATGAGACAACCCCAGGCACCAGACTTAGGTACACAGGCTTTTAATAAGACTCCCATGAGTATTTGATATCCTCATTTGAGAAGGGGAAGTAGTGTAGGAGAATTGAAATGGAAAGGGGTAGAGGCCCAAATGTTTTGGTACAGGAGAGGAACTGAAGCATAGCCATGTTTCAGAATTCTCTGTCTCCACCCATGCTTGTGCTCAGGACTGTGTCTCCTCCAACACAGAGCTGCTTTCCTAATGGAGCTGTGCCCAAGACATCAGCTGGAAGCGGAGTTTTGAGGCTGGTGATCTTGCTGAGTGAAAAGATAGAAACCATTCAGAAAAAATACCATGCAGATTTGGGTTTAAATTTTAAGTGCATATTTGAGTTTGGCTACATTGAATTTTCTTTTAGGTGGGCCTCTTTGTCAGTAAGGCTGAAGAAAAGTCCCTGCTTTATTCTGTCAAGCTCTTTTATGGGAAAGTTAAACAAATGTTTACCTTTCAGGACATTGCTTATCAAATGTCTGCAGAAGAACAGCCCTGCCTCTGAGAGAGGGACCTCCCCTTTCTGAGAGAGTGCTCTTGGACAGGTGTCCCAATTCCCTGTTTGGGACTGAGCAGGAAGCATGGAAGGGAATGTGAAGCAAAAGAAATCAAATAAAATATATTGAGGAAGTACAGTCACCAGCAGTGCTTCTGAGAGCAGTCATCCCTTAACTCCTGTTCTGATGCTAGAGCAGATTTAACAATAATGAGTTGCTTGAAATGAAAAGACTCTGCCTCTGATGCAAAGAGCTCTGCAAGAAGAAAAAATTCTGTAAGAATGAGACCCCTGCAGGATTCAGATGGGTGTCCTGCAGCTCTGACCCTCAAGCTGCTGCATGAGGGTGTTTCTGCATACAGACCTTGAGAAAAAAGTTCATGGAAGTGCAGTTCCCCTTGGCTAGAGGAGATCACACTTGTCTTGTCCTGGGAAATGCTGGTGTCTCCCAGCTCATGACCAGAGCCAGCAGGTCCAGTTTTGCATCTTTGCCTGCACCTTTCAGTGACCAAATCATGGTTCAGGGCTAGCATTGCCCTGGAATGGTGGCACCTCCCTGCACTTTTTCACTCATGTTTTGCACTGCTGGATGGCCTCTAACAAAGCAGAGCTCAGTTCCCACAAAATCTAGATTTTTCCCAGTGATACCAGCTGCTTCTCTTGGAAAACAAAGGCCTGATGAGATGGGAACCATGTGTGAAATTGTGCCCAGGGCACCGGGCTGGGCAGGCAAGGAGCTGTGTTGCCCTAACAGGCACCTACAGGAAGGGTGGTGGAGCAAGCAGAGCGCCTGCAGAAATTTCCAGGCACCAACAGCCCACCCTGCCTTCAGAGATCATCCATCACAGCAGCCACTATGGGAGAGTGTTTCCCAGGCACAGACTTGGCTGCTCTTTGAGCTGCTCACGACTGCAAGTTGGGTCATGGCTTTCTGGCACTCCTGCCACGAAGGCTCCGTGACCACCCAGGTTTCACCCAGGGTGCTCCTTAACCCAGGCAGAGAAACCGAGGACAATCGGCACACTGTCTTCCTCCTCCTAAGCTGTCCCTGCACCCTCCACAGTCAGCCAGCCTTGGGGCTGGTTTCCAGCTCGAGGCCAGCAGTGGATTTGGAGTGTTCTTCACCCATCCCATGGAGACCACACTCCACAGGAGGTGCTGCTCTAACCCCACCGTTCCTAGCAAAGCAGCACTGTAGACTTCCCTCCACTGCTCTAAGAAAGCAAGGCTGTTGCTAGGGGGGAAATGTTCAGCAGGTGCTGCTTTCAGGTGGGTTTTGAGCCATGGCTGCCCCACAGAGGGAGTGCACAGAGCCCTTCTGCAGTGACTGCAGCGCCTGGTGCTGTGCCAGGCGTGGGCAGGGGCAAGGTGGCTGCAGTGGCTATTAGAGGCTCTCATCAGTCTTTAGTCAGGGTGGATGTGAGACAAGGATGTGATTAGGAAATGGGAGCGTGAGTGAAAAGTCGTCTATCAATTGGACTTATTAACCTAAATGTGTCAAGTAAATTTCCACCTAAAGGAGAAAATTTATTTATTTTTAATTTGGGCCATTTTAAAAATGGAGAAAGGGACAGATTTGTAATTTTTTTATTTTTTAATGTAAGTAACATTACTTATCAAAACTTCAGAGAGTACATGGTTATTTGTTTATCTGTCTCAAAACAGCTAGCAGCAAAGAAGGACATATTGGGATCACAAGGAGATCAGGGTGAAGAATCTAACTTTTCGAAGAAGCACTTTCCAGGGATTTCCAGGTGCTTTCTACCAGACTAACGCTGCTGCAGCACTCTGTATCTGCCTCTTGCCTTCTCTGCCCACACAGTGTCTTGTAGGCAGCTGCATTTGCACTGTCAGTGCCTGAACTGCGAGGACAGGAGCCAGCCCAGGCAGAAAGCCACTGAGCCACAGTCAGCTTGGTTCCTCTCCAGTTGGCCTGGTGTTCCAGGGAGAGAAGACCCATGTCTGTGCAGACAGCACCTTGCTTCCTTTTGGTGGCACATAGAACAGAGCTCTTCTAGGGAAACTCACCCAGTTCTGGGAGTCGCTGCTGGGTCAGTGTCTCTGTATCAAGGTGTCTCAGGGCATGTGGCACTGAAGAAAAGCACTGAGTTTTAAGGTCCAGGATGTCACGTCAGTAATTTCCCACAGTTAAAACCTACTAATTAAAATATGCATTTGGATATAATATTTTTAAATTCCCTTCTTCTTGGAATCTAAGACTTGAGTTTGGCCATCATAGAGAGGTTTTTAAGATGGCCCATCCTAAGAGAATAAGTCCTTTCCTAAGCTTCAAGGATGCTCATGTCTGGAGTCGTGATTTCAGCCCAATCCTTGTTTAAGATCTCTCTGGACAGGACGAGGGGGGGATTTTTTTGTCTCTTGGGAAAAGAAAAAGCAGAAGTTCCATGTTGGTGAGATTTTTGTCCTTCCCCTTGATCAGACTTTATTCTGTACAACACACAGGTGAAGTAAATCAGCTTTCTGCTTTCATTGGCATCCATGCTGCCTCCCTCTCAGGAGCAGGTGCCTGGTGGTCCCTTGTCTAGCAGGTAGGGTGCTTCTGCATGCCCAGTGCCACTGCTCTCCTCCTGTGGCAGCCGTGCACCCCATAAAGTGTATGTGGGAGTGGGATCATGTTCCTTCTGTGGAGGTCAGCACTGTGCAGAGGCATGAGGCTTCCAGGGCTGAACTCTTGCTTCAGTCACACGTCTGTGAGAAATTAAGCATCCTTCCAGTCCCATGCAGCAATTTACTATGAAATCAAGAAAGAGAATGAACCACAAAGTTGCAAAGGTCGGAGCCAGTTCCTGTTGTACCCCTTGCAAATTCATTCCTTCCCCAAGCAGTGAAAAATAACGCAGCTCTTCCGCTCCCTCTGACAAACTCCAATCATTTTTATAAGCAAATACTGAGAGCAAATAAAAATATTTTGGAGGTTCTGAAATGTTGATTCACTTTGTGTTCCGGCCATAAAGGAAATAAAGGGCTAGAGATCAAAACTGTTTTCACAGTCTTGTCTAAAATGGGAAAAGGAATCATGGCAACCCAAATATTTTTAGATAAACTTTGCCTCCAGTTGTGAGTTTATGCCTGGCTACCACATTATTTTACAGGTGCTAATTTCTGTCAGTATTGGATGTATGGTTATTGTTGGTCTTCTGTTGGCTTCTTTGCAAGACCGAGAGAGACCTGCCCTAAATTTGCTGGACCACTGAAGCACTGAATACTGGGCACAGAAACAGGCTCCCCGGGGCAGTGGTCACAGCCCCAAGTTGTGACAGATCTCAAGAAGCGTTTGGACAATTCTCTCAGGCACACTGTGTCATTTTTGAGGATGGACTTTTGAGGTGGGGCTGGGGGCTGGACTCCATGATCCTTGTGAGTCCCTCCTAACTCAGCAGATCCTGTGATTTGGAGCTGAGGTCTGCAAGTTACTGTCATGGACTTAGGTGCTTTTGGAGCTCGAACTTTCTCATTGGGTGTACCTGTTTCTGTACCTGTATCTGTTTCTGGAGGCAGCCACCCCACAGGGTCTCCCTAGACCACAGGGGTATGCAGGGCTGGTGTCAGTGCTGCTGGAGGCTGAGTCCCACGCTGCAAAGCTCTTGCTCAGGGCTCTCCTGGGCCACAAGCCATGATCTTGGCACATTATTATTAATCTTCTGTGGGTTTAATTATTTCTTTCTTTCCCCTCACCAACAAAGCTTGAAAAAAATGTCTGTGGTGGTGCTGTAGCCAGACAGGCAGGTTCTTCCATTACATGGTGCTAATGGTATGTGCTGCGTGCTCTGGGTTATCGTGTATGAATACTCAGAAGAGCTCAGTGTGGAAGGAGGTCCCGGAGGAGGCACCAAAACTGGGGCCTTCCAAAACTGCATTCCCCTGCCTCATGGGAAATGTAGGGAAACAGCCCTCTCAGCTGTGCTTGGTTTTCCTTCTGGAAGGAAGTACTTGGAGCGAACAAGGAAGAGGTTGCACAGAGGTGGTTGATGCCTCATCCCTGCAAATGTTCAAGGCCGGGTTGGACAAGCTCTGAGCAACCTGATCTAGTTGAAGAAGTCCCTGCTCATTGCAGGAGAGTTGGAGTAGAAGGTCTCTTCCAACCCATACTATTCTATGACTACATGGTATGGATGACCACAGACTTAGGGCCTTGGAGAGAGGTACAGAGTTAATCTGTCAGTGTAGACACACTTATTTACATTTTAAGCCAGAATTGTATTGGTGGCTTGCAAACAGAAGAGGAAAAAAGATTGGATTAGTCTTCTGGATTCAGTGGCTGCACTACAAAAATTCGGAAAGAAGGAGGAAGTGACTTATTCCTCCTGAAAAGGTAGTGTGATAAAATACAGTGTGAAGTTCAGCAGTGGTAAATATAGCTAAATCATTTGAGTTCAGTTCATATCCTGAGAGCCATAAATGTACACAGGTGAAATTTTATGAGCTTTTAAAAAGAACTTTATGAGCTTAGAGGGAGAAGCAGTATAATTTGAAACTAGCAATGGAAAAATAATGTAATATGGATTGTGGCATACCTAGAAAAACCTGTTAACTTACCCTACAGAAGGACCGTAAAGGATAACCAAGGAGAAAAGATCTAGGGATTTAATTTATTCTTCTCCAGGACCTTGATCTAACCTTCTTTTGAAACTGTAGCATCCACTGAAATTACTCTCTGGGCAGTCCAAGAGTCTAAAGGACTCCCAGGGAAAAAGTCTCAAAGGGGAAAAAGTGAAGAGGAGGGAAATACGCAAGTCCTTGGCAGGCTCTGATAGCTCTCTATCACTGCACCCTTTGGTTTTCTTCTGGGGAATTAGAGGTTGCTCTGCTGCACACTTGATAAGAAGCAATATTCTAAGACATGTAAAGATGGCTGGTCTTGTCTGCTTGGTATAAGGAGGGTGGCCTGTAGCCTCACCTGAGGCATCTGAAAACCAAAACATCCTGCCTCCAGATGCTCTTCTTGTAAGAGCAGAAGGATGACAGCAGCAGCAGAAGACTCAGAGTTGTGCAGGTGTTCTCATTTAAGAGAGCAGGACAGGTGTTCCCCCTCACGCCTCCTGGTTTCCTGCTAAGCTCCGCCAATACCTGGAGCTCTCAGTGCTGTGTCCTCCTCTGTGCAGTGTTTCAGCAGTAGGTATCAGTTCCTTGGGACTGCAAAGCAAACTGAGGAAGTTTTTGGGACGGGAGGCCACTTGCAGCTTAGTTTAGTGACAGAGTGACTAAATCAGCAGTTCCAATCAACTTCTGTCCAGCCACGGTGAGATAGGGCTGAGAGCCATCCTGATAACTGCCAAGCCACCTGATCAATTTTAAATATCAGCATTTCCACCAGTTCAAATAACATGTTATTTGATGCTATGTGAGTGAGTTGTTTTGATTTGGTGAGGACTTGATTGCTCCTGACAGTGCTCCCTTAGACCTCTTAGTCTTTTGAGTGTGGTGAGACTGGCTGTGCCCTAGAGAGTTGCACATCAAAGCAGAATCCTTTGTGACTAACCAACCCAGTCTGGTTCAAAATCAGATGTCTAGGAGAGAATTTTCAGCAGACAGGTAGATCTAGAGCAGTAATTAGGTCAAGAGCCTGTTATTGGCTTCTTCTCACAGGCAAGAATTTATGCAAGAACAGGAGTAGCCATCCAGCACTGCATTTGAGATGTGGTCTTCTGAAACAAAGGCTTTAGTCCAAATAAAATATTTCCCCCACGTCAGTAATCAGATCTGGCTTTGATAGAAAAGTCATCAACAGGATCCTCATATGGTGCTAATATCTTAGCTTTTCTTTCTGCAGTTTGTTTGGCTATATATAAATATATATATATGTATCTGTATGTATTTAAAGCTCCTCTTGTTAATGCACCAAATATGCGTAGGCAATTAACAGAAGATTGTGTTTGATTATGGCTTACAAGAAATTCTCCAGACAAGTTACTGCTTCATTACTCAGTGAGCAGCCCTTTCAGCCATGAATGGTGACCTTGGCAGAAGGTCCTGGAGACCACAGAATTAATTGAGAAAGTCTTAATAAAGGCTGTTGCATGGAAAAAAAAAATCCTATATGACTAGTGCATTGTTGGCTGGTGAGGATATGTTTGGCAGATACCTATCCCGTTACAAAGTCAGATACTGAGTTCATTGCCTCACTGTGCTTTCAGGGTAGATTTGATGACAAGCTTGAGAAAGGCAGCTTTAAAAATGTTCTTTGTTACATTCTGAAAGATATCTTGCAGTTTGACAAAAGTGTAGGCTCACTTAATAGAAGTTGTATTTAGCCAGATGCTTTCTTGGAATAGCATTTTTCCATGGCATCATAGTTACAGAAGTGGTTGTGAACACATTCACTAGCTCATGTGGCCTAAATGAGTTTTCTTAATGAAAAAAATAGCCTTATGTGTTGATTCCAGTTTCTGTTGTTCCTTCAGTCACAGTTTATTATTTGTGAACAATTTGTTTATTGCTCTGAAACTCTCTGTGTCTTTGAATTTATCCATTTGCCCCTACATAAGGGGGCAAATACCAGCATGGATGTAACTCCTTGAGCAGGCATGGCTAAACTTCAGGAGGGGCTTGGACCTTCTTGAGCTAACACTGTGGGAAGTACAAAGGGCTGGCATACACTAAGAGGGTAGTTGGGGTGTCTTTATGCACCCATCAACTCATGTCCCAGCAAACCAAGTGATGGTATCAGGTGCTAATTTCCACCAAAGTGACAGTGCCCTCACTGGAAATAAAGATCTCAAAGGGAGGCTTTGTGCTGCAACTCTGAATCTGAGTATATTGGAAGGACTGCACTATTCTCTCTCCTTGTGAAGCCATAATTAAGCTGTTACACCAATATTTGTTGTGACATCGTGGTCTCTGAAATCACAGGACTGTGTAATCTTGAAACACTTAGACCATGGCCATAGAGAATGCTGAGCAGTTCTAGAGGATGTGAGATTTTTTGGGACTTGAGTCCCAAAGTATCTGGGACTCTTTATACTGACTTGGATGGGTTTTGGACTGAGCTCTTGAAATCCAGCAAGTTTAGGCAAATAGGCGTGAGTAACAAAATGTTTTTCCAAAGCTCATTTTGTCATCAACAGAAAAAACACACTGCAGATGCTCAAGATGCACAATTCAAGCAATTAAAGTAGTAGTTTTGTTTTTTTTTCTTCTAAACAGAGAACTTTTTTTCAAGAATACTGAAACTTTGAGGGTTCTATCAACTCCAAGCAAAGCTGTCGCCACTTCTCCATCTCTCTCCTGGCTGAAAACTACTTTTTTGGTTATTATTTAAGGTGAAATGAGATATATGCTGTTAGTCCAGTTCATGAAGATTTACTCCAAAGGGGATAAAAACCTGAATGCATGGGTTAGACTGGAAGCCAGCATGTAATTGGTGAGCCAGCAGCCTGCTCCCATAGTGTGGGCTCAAAGTTATCCTGTGTGGTTGGACTTTTATGTTTTCTTTTTTTTTTTTAAACATTCTCCTCAAACAGCACCGACGGGCTCGAGAGGTGCCAAAATATCCTGTGTGAGCACCTGCGAACTTTGGCTCTTTGGAAGCGAGCGGGGGGCTGGTGCCAGCTCTGTGCTGGCGTGATGGATGGGACTGGAGCCGTGGCTGCCGCCTTTCCAGGGGCTCGCAGCCGGGCCTGGCGCTGAACTTTGCCTTTTAGGAAAGGTCAGCTCCTTCCTGCCGTCCCACCACGCGCCAAATGGTGGGATGAGCCAGGCCACGGGGACAAAGCGTCACACAGCATAATGAAGAGTGTTAATATGAGTAATTATTGCAGTATGTCACTGTACTATTTTAAGGCTGCTCGCTGCATGCCAAAGAGTGCTCTGGGCAGGGTTTTCATTACAAAATCCTGCCAAAACACTTCCTGAGGGGATCGTGATAAATATAGATAGCAGAGAGCCAGTCTGAATCCACTGCAGTGAATAGCAAGAGTGCACATGCCTTAGGGTCCTCAAGGCTCATAAAGCAGAAGATACTTGAGTTGGCTGAGGTCCCTGAATAATTCAGCTGACTGCAATGAGGGATTTTCAGGTAGCATTTTGATATGGTATATTAGACACAGAATTGGCTCCCAGCTCCCCCTACCAGTGCAGTGGGGGTCACTTTTATTTCTGGCCCTTGATTAATCGTGCTGGATCCCAGTCAGATGTTTTAGGACAACTGCTTTTCTCTTTTGTTACACAGCTTCATTGTTGACCATCTGTAGAGCATTGCTCTTTGCCTTGTGTCATGGCAGAAGCAAATAAAGAACAAAGGAAAAATGTCTGGCTGTTTTTAAACTCTCTCTTTATAGCACGACCATTCCCAATTGCACATGCATGCGAGCAGCACCACCACTGGTTTTGCAGGCAGCTCTGTGTTTCTTCCTTGCTGTCCCCAGGGCTGACAGAGGTACCTACCCCAGGTATCTGGGGTGCTGTCTGAGGACTGCTGAGTGACCCTGATTTTCATCTCCCAAGGCTGCCAGACCTTGAATTTCTACTCAGGCAGGGCAAAGCAATGGCTGCATTAAAGCCCCTGTACTTAGGGTCTGAGCAGGGTCACCTCTCCTGAATCAGCTGGCCCAGGAGCCCAACACTGATGCAGCAGGGACCACTGCAAACCAGTGACCCTATGCATCAGCAAAGACTTTGGCTGATGGCTTTGGCTTCTCTGAGAATAGCTGGTAGCATTCAGAAGCAAAACCTCATGGTGTGGCCATGATTTCCTAAAGGCTGATTTTCACCAGCAGCCCTGCTGGACAGCAGCCAAAGCTGCCAGGCCAGGAGGTGTTTTGTGTCTCTGGGTAGCAGAGCTAGGGCACAGAGCATCCCCACAGTGATGTGGGATTGAAGATGTGATGGACTGTACTGCTTTTGCCTGGAAGTCTGTAATCCTTCCTTCAGGCCCTGTCTCTTGGGGGTGGTGTAATTTGTTTCCCATGTTGTAGTCAGCTGGGAGTTGTTGCCAGGGTGTGAGATGGGTTCTGTGTGCTTGTCCTGGACTTGTGCTGCTGTGTTGGGCAGCATCATAGCTTCTGCTGGCCCCTCTCCTGCCCAGACTCCCTGACCAAGGCTGTCAGGGACTGCAACTTCTGGAGGTCTCCCGCACTTTGGATGTTGCATATCAATTTGCTTTGAAATTTTCTCATCTCTATATCTGACAGACTCTTCCGTGGAATGTTACTCCAAGAGAATCCTGTGAGTCCTCTCCCCAGCCTGGCCTCATAAGTTCCTGTAGCTCTTCTCCCAGCAGAAACCAAGGAGCTCGCTCTACTGATGAAGTCATGTGGAGCAGTGGGGAAAGCTAATAAAGAGGCCCCATTCCTCCCACAAACAAAAAGCCCTGTCCATTCAGGGACAGCAAAAAGCGCCTTCTGTAATAATTCCCTGCTGTATTTCCCCTTCTCACCTAGTTTCTTCCCATACCCTGGCTCTTGGAACCACTTGAGAGAGCCCCAGGGCAGGCCATGTGGGCTCCTTTCTGCCATTCACCTTCTCCTATTCCTCTGTTTTGACCAGCCACATGCACAGAACTCTTCTGGAGTACACACAGGGAACAGCAAGGTCACAGCAAGTTATTCTCTCAGCTTCCAGTGAGTGTGGCCTGTTTCATATGCTTTTCCAGAAAATACTTTGTGCTTTGAAACCACTTTGGCCATTATGGCTCTAAATGCTTGAGGAGAATTCCAGTCAGCTCACTGAGAGGGGTGATGGTGCATAAGCAGCAATTGAACTCTGGTGCCTGTGTCTAATAGACCCCACAGCTCTGAGGGCTGCAGGAAGACAGAACCCAGACACCTTTTTTTTTTTAATCATAAATTCAGAATTGTCTGTACTAGATAAGGGGTGTATGTGTGTTATGTGGTTATTGCTGTTTATTTTTTGTCTTTCATCACAAGCAGCTTGGATCAAAGTTAAAGCCTATTCTCTTATCTCCTGTATAATTACATGGGTAAAACAAACCCCAGACAGTCTTGTTAAAGTATGAGAGATGCTGATTTGCTCCTCAGTTTGTTTGTTAGAGGGTAATGCAGACAAGGTATCCAGCAATAACTCGGAAAATGCAGGAAAGGGTGTTCTAGTAAGATGATGTCTCTCTGCAGCATCTGCATTGCTTTGGTTGTAAAGCATAACAAGTGACTATGCAATAGGGAAAATGTCTACTCTAGCAGTTTTGTTCCTCACAGAGGACTCCCTGTACCTGCTGGGATGGCTGGATCAGTTGACTGCTACCTGCTCTATTTAATCATCTGTTTTTGTGAGTGCCAAGAGCTGGAAAACAGGAATAACAACATGTTTAGAGGTCTGATCCTTTCTCACGACCCACAAGGACTGTTTCCACCACTCATTCCAAAGGGACAGTTGCAGGTAGTGGAAGTGGAAAAAGTTATGAGGAAAGATAGCTGTGAAGGTTTGATTTGGACATGTTGATCTGTGCTAAAAACAATGATTATTTCCACTTCCCACCCTCCCTGTCCCTCTGTCATTGTTCCCACCCTCAGCAGACTGACCTGTTGCTGCCTGTGAAGACACACTTTTGACATACTTCTCTGTAATGTGCATAAGACAAGTCATGTGAGAAGGGGAGATTTGGGATTCCCACCTTTTCTCCACTCCAGCCTTCTCTGGGCTCTCTTCTCCTCTGCTCTGTACTTGAAAGGAGCTGTTTACAAAACAGTAGGTTATTCCAACAAGGTACCACCTCTTAGCCAAACTATAAAAGCAAGACCAATTATGGCACCAAATAAAGTGCTGCCAGAGTAGCTCCTTGGACCCATCATAACAGTGTAATTCCTATTCTATTTCCATTTTACCCCTTGGTTTCACACAATCAGATTAATGCAGGGGTGGACCAGGTCTCAGGCACAGAGAAATTATTTTGGTAAGAAACCCTGATTGTTGCCACAGGAGGCTGGTGACCTTCAGACTTGCGTGGCTGCTCAGCCTGTGGCCATGTGAGACTGAGAAGAAAAGCTTGAACAGAAAATTCCAATCATTGACCTCATCAGTACAAAATTCATATTTTGTGGGGGGAAATAAAAACTCAACAGTAAAGAGCTGCAATCGGAAAGTACAACCTTGAACTATGACCAAATGGGAATTGGAAAAACCTGGAAGTTACAAATGAATGTCACTTTTTTCCTTTCTAGAAAATTTAGTGCTGTCCCTAGAGACTAGTGATTTGTCTTTACTTCACAAAGCTTACAGCAGCAGACCTCAGTGCTGCATTCTTGAGCATTTTGATTTGTGGGGCCTACAGATTTCCAAGCAGCACTGCTCTCATAGTTAATCCAATCCTCCTGCCAGCACACCCAATTTTCTGTGTCTTGTGCTGGGCCCCTGGAGCTCCTCCAAGACCCTTGAGAACCTACAAATGACAGGCTGAATAGCTCTGTCCTCCAGCTCTGAAGCAGCATCCCAGTTTGAGGGTTCTTTTGTAGCCTGCACTGACTAATGGAACTTTGGGTTATGTTAGAGAAGGGGGTGCTCCGCCTCCATCATCACCTGCCTAGGAGAGGAATATATTGCTCAAGAGCAGCAAGTAGGGAAGCAGCAACTGCTGTAATGGCTTAGCATCCTGAAAACTCCCCAGAGGCAGAGAGCTCCACCCCAGAGTACAAACTAGGCTTGAAATGTCTTTTTTAAATTATTATTATTAATTAAAAAATACCGTTCTGATCTGCCTTTGCCACAGCACAGATTCCCTACAGGGTGAGCAGATTCCATCCAACTGAAACACATGTTCAACAACAAGAACACCCCTTGCCAGTTATTTGAGCAAAATGCCTAGTGAATCTGTCTGTGTGGGAGCTGGCTTGGTGCAGACAAGCCTGGAGCTCATCTGAGAGCTCAAGGGTCCATTTGCAGAGTCACTGTGACACTGGATTGGTCACAGACACTCATTTCTCTGCCCCACCCTGACACAGAGCCAAGCACAGCACAGGAGAGTTTCCCCAAAGCCAGGTAGCTCTTGCTGCTGGGAACAGCTAGTTTGAGCCTCCCCACGTGTCCAGTTTAACAAGGACCCTTCTTGTCTGGGAGTCCTAGTGACCGACAGCTAGACTGAACTCCCACGGAAATAAAGCCAGTGACGTGCTACAGTTCTTTGCTGAGTGATGTAACTTCTCAGAAATTTGGTTTCTCCAACTGTAAAACTTAAATAAAAACTTTGAGGTGTTGTCTGACAAAGAGCTGGTAAAAGTCTAGGGAACTTTGACTCCCTCTGCTCCAACACAGAATAACCCACTTCAGTTAACTATACTACATTTTAAGGTTTAGTCAATATTTGTATACCTACAGGAATGTATTAAACACTGTGTGCATGCAATGAAGTTTTACCAGCATTTTTCTCACACTCATGATTATTTAGATTTTTTTCCTCCTTCTTCTCTCTTTTCTCCTATGCCCTTTTGTACAGTAGTAAGCATAGAGAAGGTATAGGAAGGGCAGAAGAGTAGTAGCAGAGCCTGTGAATAATTTTAGCTCTTCTTCTTGGGTGATCTATGTGAAATTCACATGCAAGCATGAGTTCCCTAAACCTTGGAGAAATTGAGAGTGCAGAATCACCTAATAAGGAGACTAATTCAGCAACTGCTGGTCTTAGAAACATCCTCTTTGCAATTAACTTTCAGACCAAAGTCTGCTACTGGTGGGTAACTTTTATCCCTTCCTCGTCTCACTTCAGTAAATTGTTGTCAAGAGTTGTTACCAGCAACCAAATCCCAGGTGAACCTACACCTCCTGCCCTGTTCTGTTTGAAGGTTTCACTTCTTTTGATCTCTCTGGGGAAGCAGGCTGGCTACAATCCACGTGTTTTTCTCTACAGCAACAGAAACTGGTGAGCACTTTGTTCAGCACAGGGATGGTAAAGGGCAAAGTCAAAGCAAATCTGGCTTTGTCTATTGTGGAAACACCAACCAAGGGTGAGGTTCCTCACAGGGTGGGTGGGAAGGGCTGCACAAAACAGTGTCAGATCCTGGATGGCTCTGGCAGCTCAGCCATCGACACTGTGAGTACCACTGCTGTGGAAACTGCAAAGGTCATGCTTCCAGAGAGATGGGGGTCTGCCCAGTCAGGATGTAACTAACCTTGTTGGCATCCTTTAGAGACTGGGAGAAGGACACTGCCCCAAGATACTCAGCATTTGACAGAGCAGAGATGCTGCCAGGGATTTCCTTAGCAAGTTGCACGCCTGAAGCTAAGTGCCTGCACCTGTATTGAAGGACTTTGTAATCAACCAGCAGCCTGTTCCTTAGAAGCACTGAGTGCCCATTATTTTTATTATCTTCATGAGATCTACATTTTGCTAAAATGAAGCAATGGAAGTCAGGAAAAGGAAATGATGTAATGCACACATCCATAGAATCACAGAAGATTTGGGGTTGGAAGAGGTCTTTAAAGGTCACTTCTGACCCCCCTGCAATAAACAGGAATATCTTCAACTAGACCAGATTCCTCAGAGCTCCATCCAGCCTGTGCTTGAATGTTCTCAGGGATGGGGCCTTCACCACTCCTCTGGACAACCTGTTACCATGGTTCACCACTCTCACTGTAAAATTCTTCTTCCTTATATCTAAACTGAATGACCCTCTTTTAGTTTAAAGCCATTTCCCTGCATTCTTTTGAAACACACCCTGCTAAAAGGCCTGTCCCCATCTTCCTTGTAAGCCCTCATTAGGTACTGGAAGTTGCTATAAGGTCTCCCCAGAGCCTTCTGTTCTCCAGGCTGAACAACCCCAGCTCCACCAGCCTGTCTTCATAGGAGAGGTGCTCCAACCCTCTGATCATCTTCATTGCCTCCTCTGGACTGATTCCAGCACATCCATGTTCTTGTTTTGCTGGGGCCCAGGAGCTGGTTGCAGCACTCCAGGTGGGGATTCGCCAGAGTGGAGAAGATGGGGACAATCACCCTCCTTGAATTGCTGTCAATGACGCCTTGGATGCAGCCCAGGATGCAGCTAGTTTTCAGGGCTGGGACTGCACATTTCTGGTTCAAGTCCAATTTTTCATCCATCAGAACCCACAAGTCCTTCTTGACAGGGCTGCCTTCAATCCCTCCATCCCCCAGTCTGTATTGATACTGGGCATAGCCCTGAGCCTGGTGCAGGAGCGTGCAGTGGCCAGCTTGCCTCAGTGGCCAGCATGCAGGGATGGCATTCTCCCTGCTCAGCCTTGTGTGCAAGCCTTGAGGGCACCGGCTGCTCATGCAGAGTGAGGCCAGAGCTTGCTGCCTGGGGATGCAAATGGTTGGGATCTTGGTCCAGCCTGGCAGCCTGCTCCAGCTGCAGACAGGTATTGATTGATTGAGGTGGCCAAAGGCTTTGCCTTTCCTTAAGGGGTTTTGGTAGAAAAGTCTCTGATGTTTTTGTCCAGTCACAATGGGTTTTCTTGGTACACTCAACCTGTTCCACTGCCATCTTGCATAGTAACGTTCATTGGTTTGAGCTTGGCCTTGGGTGCACTTCAAATTTCTGTTCTGTAGCTGTGCTTTTCCCTTACATTGGTAGCTCTCACATCCCTTCACCCTCTGCCATGAGCTCTGCCTTCTGCAGTCTGGCCCTTGCCTAATCAAGGGAGACAGCTTTCCTGTTGTTACTGCTGGAGCTGCAATAAATAGCATATCCATTTCTCCATTTATCTGCTTTTTGAAATCCAGCCTGTAATGCCAGCAATAATTACTGTTTCTATATTTAGAGATCATCAGCACCTCATGAATATCAAATTGTACTGTTATTATCTCTGTACAATATGGGCCAGTCTCCTATCAGTGTAAACATTTATAACAGTGATTATCAGTAGGACTGCTGGAGATCCCAAAATAGACAAGGCTGAACAGGAGTCTGCCATTATTTGTTTACTGGAGGAGGCAGGGAGAGAGGCAGAAGAGCCAGCTGAACGTCTGACAGCACAGAGCCCATCTAGCACCAGTATGGGAAGGCTGGTATGTGGAGAACTGCACCTGGTGGGACCATGAGGAGCAAGCATGGAGAGTCTGATGAGCCCAAGCACCATCTTAAATCCTTTAAATTAGGTTGCCATCTGCACAAACATCCTGTCCCACAAGAAAATTCCTCAGAACACTTTCTTAGGGTATGTTTTTAGTATCTTCATTTGTCCAGAAGGTGTTTTCTAGAGCTGTAGTCTGACTGGATTGGTAAATCATAGAAACAATTTCCAAATTATGGATTCAACTGTTTTTGCTGTCAGTGTCAGATTGCCAAGGGGAAATGGTTGATGTCTCATCTTCTGTGACACTGAATGGCTGCATCTGAAGGTGTCTGCTCCCCCCCAGGCAGTGCTTGCTGTTGTCTTGGAATAAAACTGTGCTCTGAGCTCAGGCAAATGGCAGGATGCACAGACAGGAGTGTGGAGAGAGGCTGCTGGTAAATGCTAAGGGCATGGGAGAATGCCAATGAGTTTTTGCACTAGCTAACTTGTTTGTTTTTTTGTTTTGATGGACATGCCACATTGCATTGAGAAGGGCTGATCTAAACCTCCGTCAAACAGCTGAAGCTCAGTGGATCTGGCTGCCTCCTAAGAGACCTTTCCTCTGCTCTGAATCTCCAGGAGGCTTCCAAGGAATGGTCACTCACCATCATCATCTTTCAAAGCTGTGAGGATGCTTCAGCAGCTCAGCTCTTGGCATGGCTTTCCAGCCCTTGCATTCTCTGCTGTGGCCCTGGCCTTGTGTACTGTTTTACATGCAAATCCATACCCTGACACCTCAATGGCTTTACTACCATCAATGACTGCCGTGCCTAATAGAATTACCTTTTCTTTTTCCTCACTTTCCCAAGAGTTATTGCTCCGAGTGTTTGCTTTGCAGCTCTATGGGCCACCTGGGCACGGCTAGGCAGAGCCACCTCCTGGCAGGACAGCAAGGAAAGCTCCCGATCTGCTGGCCCCACCGTGCCACTGCACAAACATTTGGCCACTATCAATGGCATGTTCCCAGCCTGCAGCCTGAGAGAGCAGGGTTACAGCTCAGTACCCAGCCCTTCCCACCCACAAATGGTGGTGCTTTGTAGCACCTGCCTTGTATTTAAAGTGGGGGTGCTAAAGTGCAGGTAAGAGAAAATTGCTAGCATTTGGAAGGAGTTGGGCAGGAAAGCGACTGTGTGACTCAAGTCTGGGCAGATGTACTTCTTGCAGACATAGCTGGTGGCACTGAGGGACACCAGGAAAGGGGGAAAACCTTGTGAACATACTGGATGATGCTGGATGTGCAACTGCAGGTCCTGCTATCCCACACTATCTTGTCAACAGTTCATCCACACCTAAGCACATCCTTTAGATTCTAGCTGAAGACATTTTAGTGACACTAAAACCAAGCCCTAGAATAATATTTTCTATTCTGAATAGAAAAAGTTAGTAAATAAAGCTGGCTTCTTATAAATTCCTGATCCCTGAAAGTGCTGTAATATACCACTCGACAGTTTCTGTCCTAGCTAATTTCTAGAATCAGCTCTCTTTTCAGAGAAACTGCTGCCAGAAGAGGACATGACTAAGCAAGAGAGGAAACTCAACCATAGCAAAATGTGAGTGAAACAGAAAATAATCACTGAATAAACTAGTACTTGTCGCTTCAGCACGGGAAACAAATCTAGATCATTCTCTACAGCTTTGGAGAGACCTCGCTGGCTCTTGCACAGCAGGCTTGGAGAGGCAAAGAGAATACAAAACAGGAGTTAAGGGCTCCAGGGCTGTGCACGGCGCCTCGCACTTTCATCTCTTGCACAAGGGGACGTGTCCTGCTGACAAGAGAGCTCTTGTACACATGTTTGTGCTGCGAGAATGCTGTCTATGTTTGGTTTGGAAAAGCTATGCTTGCTTAACAAAACCTGAATTTATCCCTGTAATCCTTCCCTGCATCTCCATGGCCAGATTGGAGCAGCCTGTGGAAAAAATTCCTGTCTATTTTCAGAAATAGATAAAAGCATTCAGATTACAGAGTGCAAATCTCATCTCAAAACGGCTGGAAAAATCCATTCAGCGCCACTGTCACTGACCCTCGTGACCTCTCCAAGTAATGAATTTTAGTGCCTGTGCCTCTCCCACATGCTGCCTCCTTCTCCTCCTGCCGCCACTGCCGGAACTGCCTGCGCTCCCAGCATCTGCAAAATGTCAGCCTTGAGTCCCACTGTTTATCCCACGGGGAGCAGAGAGGGAAGCGTTATGTAAAAGAGCTGAGTGTGGAAATTATTACTGATCTCACTGCTTGAAACCACTAGTGGGATCTTTTCAGTCCAGTGTCCATGCTCACAAATTTTGGCAGAGCACTCATGTACCAAGGAAGAGGTACCACAAAAGTAAAAGTGCCAGGAATCTACGTCACTGTCCACGCTTGTCCCACAGCTCTGCTGTGCCTGGAGCTGGGTATGGTGTCATCCCCTCCACTGCCTGGAGATCCCGGAGCAAATGAGCCTTTAGCATCACTTATTAGTTCATGAGATGGAAGATTCCATGGAGGAGATTACTTCTCATTTAGAGGGATTATGTGCTTTAGGTAGCCCCTGAGGTTTGATGAATTCCTGCTCATGGTGGATTAGATGCCCTGTTAGCAAGCAAAATATTAAAGACAACGGCAGCAAGCTTACATCTCACTCATATTTTGCTTACAGATTACAGTCTTCATAATTAATACCAAGGAAGAAGGCACACACATGGACTGTGGCTTTTGAAAGATTAACCTTGATGGAATTTCTTTTTTTAATTTAAAACTTTATTAGTCTTGATGTTCAGAGCAGACCTGGGATGCTGATAGCTTTGTGCCTGGCTCATCAAGTGTCTGACAGGAATCCTGTGGTCCTCCCTTGGGATTCACACAGCTGACAATTACCACGCTTGTGTTTCCTCTCACAAAGTCAGGCTGAATCCTGGGCAGTTCTGAACAAACCATTTTCGGAGCTGAGGATGCTTCAGATGTCTCTCCTTCTGTTTCAGGATGATGAGCAGAATATGAAAATCTAAAAGAGGAGTATGTGGCGAAAAAGAGATGTTGGAGAAATCACCAGTTCTGATGATGAGTACATGGTTTAGGGCACTGCTAACCTTCCAGGACGTGGGGGAATCAGCTCACTTCATTAGGAAACTAATAAATAGATAAATATGCTTTGCAACTGTGACAAGAGGCTTAGTTATTACCTATCTAGTGTGGACAGAGAGAAGCACAGAACTGAGTGAAATGTGTGAAGAAGGGACTTCCAAATACTTTGAGATCTTGTATTGCAGGGCAGCAGGTGCAATACAAGCAGAAATCCTGCATTTATTCAATGTGCATGTACAGATCTGGATTTATCTCTGTGTGCAGGCACATGAATGTGTATTTGCATGCATGACCTTGGAAGCCCAAACACAGCTCAGCTGAACATGCAAGTGAAGAAAACTGGGCAGCATGGGTGTATCTACAGATATATACATTGCACATGGAGTACAAGTGCCAAAACACGCTGGAAAGCAAGGCACAGTTATTACAGTCTGCCTGAAAGTCTAATGCTAAGATAAGAATTTGTTTTATCCCACTGCCTTATTTTTACAGCCTAGAGAAATACCCACATTAGTCAAAACTATCTGATTCTTGAGCTCACTTTGGTATTTTCCATGATTTTCAACCAGCTGTCAGGTGAAATTTTCAGCAACTGTAAATGGCTGTTGAAATTTTTAGAAATGCTTTAACTGCACCATTTTGAAGAAATGCTAAATGGTTCTTTTAAGATATTATAAACATTTTTTATCATTTCTAACAAAGACAACAGTGTTTTTGAAAATTATATATCTGAAGCAATGGGTATAACTCTATTATTTCAGATAACAGTGAAAAACAAGACCACAGGAGAGGTCATTATTGCCTATAAAGTTTAATTAATTTAATACCTCTTAAAGTAGTCCTGAAGGATATATATTTATTCAAGGTTACTAGCTCTATATATATGGAATGCATAAACCTGAACACTATTGATATATATAAAAATGAAGGTGTTCGTTAGAATGTAGAACCAAATTGCAGGTTATAAAACATTTGTTTTAATCATCTTCAGAAGATCTGGAGGTATTTCTGTTGTGATCATGAGCCTGAGAACTGTAACAGTGCCTTCTCCAAGTGAAAATCTAACCTGTTATGAGAAAATGTAAAAGATTCAACTCTGACCCATTTGGAAGACAAAATAAGCCTGTGATATCCTGTTCGTTCACCAGGGAGTCATACTTATCATTGAATTGTTACAGCTAGACAGAACACAGGTATTTATATATTCTGTATGATCCAAGTGCTTAAAATTGCTTTCAACTGTTGACTTTGCTGGAGATGAATGAAAGACATTAATAGGACTGCTGCAATCCAGCCTCTTCCAGCACTGTGTAACGGCCCCAGGAATATCTCCTGTGTATATCATTCCCATCCGTTCCAGGAGTTCCCATGGCACTGTGCAAGCCCCACAGCAGAGAGGTCACCACAGCTCCTGCTGCCAAGTTCCCCCACCAGCTGCTGCCAGCTGATGGCTGTTCTGCAGGAAAACAGCTCTACAACAGAGGCAGCTCAAGGGGCCTCTTGGATGGGTGCCTTCTGGAACAAAAAAGAGGAGGAGAGGGGAGGGGAGAGGAGGGGAGGGGAGGGGAAGGAATGGAATGGAATGGAATGGAATGGAATGGAATGGAACGGAACGGAATGGAATGGAATGGAAAAAAGAGAGAAGCTAACTAAAATGAAACACATGAATATGGATGAGAAAATTAGCTCTGTTCCTTGTTGAAGCTGTCCAGGCAGATTCTCTTACCTGTGTCTGTCACATGATGTGTTTGGCTAGCCAAGAGAACAGATATGTTATCCAAACACCAAAAATTCTCTTCACTGCTCCATTGTGACACTGACCAGTCAACACAGCTTCTCGTGGGCACTATCCCTTTTTGATGGAGGCAGAGATGAACAAATCTTCTTGGATAAATGCCCACAGACAATTCATGTTGCCTTTTTGCTTCTGCTTGGACTATCTCTGTCCTTTTCATGTAAGTCTACTCCTTTACTTCTGACTCCCACTGTTTCTTGCTCTGCATTCAAAGCTATGTATTTTTGCAGTGAGGGATTTCATGAAAGGAGAAAGCACCTTCTTTTTCTTCCAGGAAAGGTAGATTGAAAGGGTCTCAGAGGGATTATTCTCACTCTTCTGATTATGTTTCTAGGTTTAGAATGGATGTAATGTATAAATTAATCAGACAAAAGTTTGAAATATGCAAACCTGGAAAACATCCAAATCCCCACACTTAGGACTTTCCACATACACCTTCCCAATAATTTCTAACTACACAGCTCCAGCTCTGAGAGTGATGCTTAGTTTTGAACTTAGCTTTAGCTAAACGTGGTGAAGAATCCATCCTAGACCTCACTGAATTGGTAGCCAGCCCATGGGTATTTCAGTAAACCCCAAATAGACCCAGTAAAACAGAGTGGAAGAGGAGAGTAATAGACTATGTAATTAGAAAGCTGTCAGTCTCCTAACATAAACTAAAAACATTAAATCCTCTAGGACTTCCAGGCTGAAGATCAGCATTTACAACTTCAGCCCCAAATCGTTAATAAGCACCTGTAAATGATGGCACCCATGTAGAAATCCCTCTCATGGTAAATACTGCCCAAGGCACAACATAGTTAGCATGAAGCAGCAGCATCCAAACAGTCTGAATTATAAGTTCTGGGCAAAGCAGGTTACAGCAACCCAACAGACAGGAGAGGTGAGGTGCCCACCTGCAAACTGGCATGATGCAACCTCCCAGTAAAGCACAGCTGAGAAGATAAAACAGTTTTGGAGAACAGTGTTTCCTTTACAGCCGTCTGAGGCCCAGAAGCCTTAAGGACCCTTGTGCTTAGGACAAACTGAAGTTAAAACCTGACTTTTGTGATAGTGCCTTGGAGGAAGCAGCATCACAGTTGCATGGGAAAGTGGTCTGTCCTTTGCACATCTGGATTGCTTCCATGACATGCCATAAAAGGGGCTGGAATAGTGTTTCTTTCTCCACTTCTGCCTGTAGGCTCTACGAGGAGGTAGAAGTGGGTACACCGTACTTCATCACCAGTTTGTTGAAAGCTGGAGGACATGAGTTGATTGCACTCTGCTGACTGAATTCCTGCCTTGCAACTCTGTGCCGATCTGTGGCCTGATTCACCCTGAGCTGTATCAGTGTGTGCTCTCACTAGGTCCTTGGCTGGTTGGGCAGGCAGCTGAGAGATCTTCTGTCCATAGCACAGGCAGCTGGGGCCCTCCATCGCTCCTTGGATAGGACTGCTCCCTGCTCCTGACCCTGGCTGAGGTGCTGGAGCCACAGAGCTCTCTTTGGGGAACCTTTTCACTAGACAGGGGGAAGGGAAGTGGACCTCTGCCAACAGATTTGGAAAAGTGGGTTCTTTTGCTCATTATCTGGATATATATTGCCATTGCTGGCTTTGCCTGGCTTTATGACTGTGCTCCCTCTTGCCTAATAAAGATCTGGGAATGCAAGTGAGTGGTGGAAATCCATCTCTTTAAGAGCTCCCGGGGAGGGTATGTTTAATTTTCTCAGGTTTCTAAGTGGAGATTGGAATTTAGGCCTTTATCACGAGGGGCCATGGGTATATTAAATCCAAACATTTTTCTCTGCTGTTAACCACCTGGCAGAAAGGTTACACTAATTACATCAGATGTGTTTTCTCAAATTTTCCTATTTCTATTATAAGAGTGAGGCTTACGACAGGGGAACCAGTCTGACCACTGGGAAATGCAACCTGTTTTATTCACAGCTCAGTTCCCAGATTAACCAGGAGACAGTGACCCTCATGGGAGGTAAGGCATGGGGACAGAAACAGGCAGGTCATGGGAGAAGAGCATGGCAGAAATGATCCAATTCTGTCACCACAGAGCTCCAGGTCCATACTCATGGGCAGGGAGTGGACAGGCACTGTGCCAGTAGAAAGTGCACAAGGCTATGATGCTTGGAACGGAGCGATGAAAGTAATTTCTGTGCTATGCAAATGGCTCTTTACCTTCCTCCTAACAATCAACAGGCACATTTTGGGGTTGCCATTGTGAGAATGGTGGGAATGGCGATGCAGGTGTTGTCTTGTTCTAGAGAGGGAGGAATGGAAAGGAAGGAGATGTGGGAGAGAGGCCATGCCTATGACACTAAAGATGAGCCTCCATACTCTTCAACAAATCTGCGTCCCTCTGGCAAATGCCACAGCATGGCCAGCCATCATCTCAAGCCCTGCAGTCCCACTCACAAAAACTGGAGTATTTTGCATTTTATCACTTTTCCCCCGCATAGTATTTTTGCGAAAGGTGTCTCAAAACTTGGATACATGGGCCAGGCTTTGGTGGAAACTTACAGTTCTAGGATTTTCCTGGAAAGCAACAGTGTTAATTTTTATCTCCATCCAAAACCAAATTGCTCATAAGTGAGAGTGGTGAAAACAGTATTTAGTAGAAAAACATTGTCCTACTCAAAAGAGAGGGGAAAAAAAGTAACAGTTAAAAAAAGCAGAGGAGTAAAGTATTATTTGACCTTGTTCTTTTAAATGAGACTCAGGCATTTAAGTCCACTGGGGGCTGAACTTCTTACATTTAGTGACAGATCTTCTGACATGCTCCCACCAGATGCTTCTGTAGATTGGAAATGAGCAACAGGGAAGAAATATGGTAGGTTTTTTTTCCAAGATGCAACAAGATGTACTTCCTGGCCACATGTAAAATGAACTCACAACGGAAACATGCCAGAAATGCCTGAGGGTAACACTAGCCATAGCAGAACGCTGAGTCTTTCTTTTTTTTTTCCCTCCAGCATTGAATAATGGTCCTGAATGTCATTTTTCTTAAAACAGCCCCAGCATGAGTGACTGGTGAGTGAGATCAAGGTTCCATGTTTCATAGGGCACATCAGGAAAAAGTTATTGTGCAATCTGAACTCAACTGCACATATGTCCTGTGTCACACACACTAAGATAACTCTCAAGGTTATTTATTGCAACAGGCTCCTAAAAGTGACGATATGGTGAAATTAATATTATTACTATGGATAATTCCATAATTTTCTCTGACTGTAGTTATTCTTGTTTTCTGCTAATATATGCATGTCAATATTTTTCATTGCTGGAGTGACCGGAAACATTTCACATGGTTTGCAGAGAACGGTTTTAACATTTTTCAAGCAAAGGGGAAAAATCCACTTTGACTCTTTTTGGCCTCAAAACCATGCAACAGGTTTGCAAAATATTTAAGCACAGGGCTAGCAAGTCTCTGTCAAGGTCATTGTAACCTTACAAACACTCCCCTGATTCATTAGGTTTTTGATTACACTGAAGTGAGCTGCCTCTTAATTCAAATAAGACAAAAGAGGGACAGCCAATCTCGTAATGCAGGTACAACAGTAAATTACCCTGCACCAAGCCCTGTGTGTCTCAGAGGGCTGGCGGTAGCTCTGAGCTGTGGGTGATGAAGAGCCAGGGCTATGCAGCCAGAGGGGCAGATCCAAGTGCTGGTTACAGCACTGCAAATCTTCCTTTCAAGCACAAGCAATGCTTTACATTTCACACAGGGAACAGGAGAAAATACCACTGGGCAGTAAACTGAGAGACCTAGAAGATCTTTGTGTCTTAGTTAGGGCTCTTTGCATTTGTGTCAGCTCTTCCACACTGATGAACATATGCTTTCCTGACCACAATGCTATCCAAAGCTTCCATCTTGGTTAACATTTCATCATTCACACTCCGGGAATTATCATTTCCTCTAGACATGCTGACAAAGCTCATTGTTTATTGCTCACAGCATGCTAGAACTGCTGGTTTTGCTTTGGACTGCAAGACACTTGGAAAGCTACATGCTTTTTCTGAAGCCGGCTCAGTCTCCTCTGTGCCAGCTTCAGCGGCTGTGCTCCCTTTTGCCCAGAATGTTGGATCTTGTCCAGATGAGCCAGAGCAGAGGAGAGCGTCAGCTTCAGACTGACCAAACAGCACTGGATTTCATGTAACCATGGCCAAAATCTTCCTGGCAGCCACAGGTACAGACTTTCCAGCAGAGAGGGCTGGCACTTTACTACCTTGCTCCCCTCCAGAACTGCAGATAAACCTGATGAATGAGTGAGCCAATGAGTGTGACCTGGACACGTGCCTGTTGTGCTATTCCCCAACCCAGGGGAGTTTACAGATCTTCCTGGCAGCAGAATTGCCCTTAACAGGGCATTGCCTATGCCCAGGAAAGGAGGCCATGCACCACCCCTTCTGGAAAAGAAAATGATCTTCCGACATGGTCCTGTGCTCTAAGTCTCCCCAGCCAGAAATGGGGACAACACTTGGCTGCTCACTGACCTGTTACAATACTGCAGTCATGAGCAGTTGCTAAATGGTGCAGAAATGCAGATCATTATTTATTAGTTACTGCATTTCATATGACAGGACATATATTTTTCCGTAAGTCCCTAAAAGCTGAACTAACACAGAAAACACAGGACTGGTCCTACAGATCTGTACAGTGTTACCTCTGTCTGCATGGCTGAGCCCTCCTCTCAATCCAGGAGGGGTGAGAGCTGAGTATTTTAGTGAAGGCTTAATTTCTGTCTTGCAGAAAAAGTCCTGAACCACATAATTTGACCTCCCCAGCTAAAATATCTCCTGGAAGATCTGTCCTGCCCACAGCAGTATCACAGGCAGGAGAGAGGACACAGGGCACAGGAGCTGCCTGTCCTGGGAGAAGTTGTGCAGCTGCACCCATGAGTGGAGGCAGAGCAGCAGGAATGGACTGTAAGACCAGCACAGCAGCAGTCAGGGGATGTCCTCAGCACACAGCCATTAATGGTCAGGGATGAGCAGGGTGACCTCCTCACTCCTTATTGCAGGAGACAGACATGCTTAAAGGCACAGAACACATTCTCTGCAGGATGGAGGTCCCTCTGCATCCAGTGACTGCTCCCGAGGTTGTTACTCCCCACACAGTAACCCCAACAGGTCTAGTCGAGCCCAGGGAGGTAATAAGAAGGGGTGGAGAATCTGTTGTCAGTGGGAAATCAGTAAGTGGTTTGAGTAAGTTTTTTGGGAGACCAGACAATTCCTAAGGGTCGCTGGCACACATGACAAAAAGAAGCTACCACAAAGATCTGTGTTCCTGGGAGTCCTTCCTCACCCCTCACCTGCACCTCACTCTGTCTCACTCTGCTGCTTTGGCCTGACAAGCCCCTGTAGCCATGATTGGTCTCTTGGAACTTGTTATCCCTCATTTTTTTGCATCATGTGGGATCTATCCAGGTGATAAAACAAAAGACATCTTTTCACTATTGTTGTTGTTTTTACTGTGCCATTGCTATGTCCTTTATAACAGCTTTGCTTTTCCTGTGAGAAATAATCTCTGGAAACTTGGATAGAATCCTTTGGCTCACACTAGAAAAGGTAATAAAATCCTCGGAACCCAAAATGTTTCTCTGTTGTTTTCACCAAACATCTCTTTCCAGCTTGAGAAATGCATTTCTTGTTTCTGATTTGTTTCTTGATTTAGGTAAAATTTCTTCCTAACCTGCCTGTTTTGCTCCTGTCCAGCACACCTGGGCATTTGGAAGACTGTGCCCAAGTGCTCAGAAGGTTCCAGAGACCTTTCTCTTGCTCCCCACCACAACTCTGACTCTCCCTACAGTTACAAGGAAGCCACTAATTTCCTCATTGCTCCAGTTTCTCCATCTGCCACCTTATGGTATAATATTTACTTATCTTTTCAAAGCATTTTAAATCTCCATAGGAATGCATTATAAAAGTGCATTAGTGTTATTACTTTACTCCATTGTGTAACTTTGAGAAATGGCTTACGTAAGGCTGGTTCCTCTATCCCCTCTCTGACCCCCATCCATTGTCCTGCTGCTGCTGCTGCCTCATCCCATGACAGCAAGAATTAAGCTCTGCTTTCCCAGTACCCTCCTTGGTTCCTACCTAGACTTTGGGGAGCTAGCATCAAGTTCCCTCTGCCTCAGTCCAGAGATTGACAGCTTTGGATTCAAAGGTTCTGCTGCTCCTCTCTCAACATGTCTGTCACCTGCATTAAGGTCACAAGATAAATTTTCAGAGCCTCCAGAATTATCTGTATGAACTCAAAGCCCCTTTTTCTGGCATCTCAGAAGGTCTCTATCAACAGCAATATTTGACAATTCCTTTTGACTATGACATGAGTTTTATTGGGAGGGCATTTGTAACCTCTTAGCCCTGTACTCTCTCTGGTTCAGCCTTCACAAACCAAGATAGCAGGACCAGAAGAGCAGTCCAGCAATAACCTAAAGCAGAATGTATTCAGATGATGTGATGAGGGATGTGGTGAGAGGAATGGAGCTCCTGATGAGAATGACATAGCTGACTCTTGATGTGCTACCGTGCTCTGCTTTTTTTTTCTGCAGCATTTTTCTTTTTAGCAGGTAAGTTAAATTTTTTTGTTCCTTGTATTTTCCGTCATGCTGAAATACCTATTTTCAGTGAGATAAAAGGCTGTCAAAAGAGCAGGTACTTGGATTAACAACACTGTGTAGAAGAGCTCTCACTAAAGGGGCAGGTGACAGGAATATGAAGGGTGCAAACTAGTGAGACTCTTCCATGCTCTTCTTCCTCTTTCTCTTCCTCCTTTCCAGAAGGATATTGGTCCACATCCTGACCATTTTATGTAAAACAGCTGCCAGGTTTCATGCCAGAGGTGACTGCATCTCAGAGACAAGCAAATGTGCTGCTGTATTACTGCCAGATACTGACCTCATGTGCGTTAGCCTTGGCTTTTGAAAGGGCTCCATTGGACTTTGGTGGTGCAGCTCCAGCCTGACCCCAGCATAAAACAGATCTGAACCCATTCCACTAATTTTTGGCATTCAAAAGCCCTAAAGTGTGTGTCTTATAATAATGTGTCCCTACACTCTGCCACCCTGCTAAGGCCCATCTCACACAGGCTGTCTTTCTCTCATAGTCAATTATTGGGACAAGAACTGGTGACTAATAGAAGCAATTTGTAGAAAACATGCTGTTCCCAAGTAACCAGCAGCAAATTGCTAATGACTGACATTAGAATGACCATTCTCCAGAGAGGAATAGTTGAAAGCCCACTGTGCACAGCACTGATCACATTTAACAACAAAACAACCCCTCCTGATCCTGGCATCTGCCATTTATGCTGGCTACTGCTTGCTTCCTTTCCCTGGTACATCCGTAAGACCAATTACACTGAAATTAAGCAACCACATATTATTTGTTGATATAAACATGAAATGTAATTAAATGTACACTTCAGTAATGTAACCTTATAAACTTGATAGACAAAGCATTAAAAATACAAATGTACTACAGGAAGAAATCCTGCATTTTTCAGGAGATGGATCATAGGGCTTAATAGATCATTTCCATCTCTGAAATTTCTGAGTTGTGATGAATGGAATTTCTTAGTATTTGAAGCAAGAGAGGGGCATGTTTAAACAGACTGGAGAGAACTGCAGTGTAAAATCTCTGCACTATAAAAAAAGGCAGCCTTGGGTTTTATTGCCCCTGTGGGGAGTCTCCTGTGAACCAAACAGCAACTAAATCAAATAAACATTTCTGAGTCAATTCCATCTTCTCTTCAGCTTTGGAGAGTTTAAAAATCCCTGTAATTTATTGAATCACCTTTTATGGTTGTACCACAGATGTCTTTTGAATTTGATAGTAAAAACATTTAAACTCATAATGTTTCCTAAATCAGCTAAATCCATTATATCACCTGTGCCAGTTACTATATTTGTAGGGCAGTAAACAGTGGCCTTTATTGTTTGCTGTTCATGAGGCTGTGCATAAGAACGAGCTTAGTCTGTCTCCAGAGATATACACCTACCTTGCAGGCACCAGAAATATTATACCAGCTTAAATCAGTGCAAGCTTTCCATGCTGTCACTGCCTCCCCTGCTTTGATTTGGTGATGGTAATCTCTATTCACTGCTGTGCTGATACCCTTCGAGTCAAGATCCCTTCTCTACTTCTGCTGTTTCTGGAAGAAAAATTAACAAGTGCAGCTTAGGCATGTTATGAACAGTTAGCAAATTTCCACACCTAGGAGGGTATGTGGGCTCAGATATCTGATTTTCTTTGCAAGCAGATGGAGAGGTGAAAATCCTTACGTGGGCTTGACATATCATTATCTCAAACCCTCCAGAAAAGTAGGCAAACAGAGGTGAGACGGTGAATTATCCAGACATCAAGTAAACTTAGCTCTTCTCACAGGCAGTGAAATTTGCTTAGAAAACCCAGGAGAGAGGAAAAACCCAGGTGGATGTGATGTCTTGCAAGGCTACCTGGAACAGAGGCTAGACAGTGTTAAAGGAATAAAGTAGGTATTTATTAAAAGGCTTTCAAAGGGTACACCTTGGGCCGTACAAGAGCCTGGCTATGACTACAGCCAAGATGGACCCCGAGTCACGCGTTTTCACACTTTTGTAAGTTTTGGTCCATTTACATATTGGGTTTTACTGTCCAATTACAGCTTCTGGTTATGAAGTCCCATCCTCCCAGATTGGTTTCCTCAATTCACTGTTTATACATTTTGGGCCTGAAGCTGCAACAGCGTCCTTGGTTCTCAGGCTGGATTGTTTTGTCTAACTAAACTGTGAAGAGAACTTGCTAACACTTTATATGAAGTTCACACAAGAGCTACACACCAATGCAGTACAGAAACTGGAAAATATGAAAGCTAAAACTTAAGGCATCGGATGTGGAGTTTGGCAGTTTCAGCAAATGAGCCACATGAGGGCTGTTAGGGAAGAGCACGGGCATGATGGCAGAGGCACTCCAAAGTGTTACTGGAGTGAAGGCAATAGGGACCCTGAGGATCCCATCTGCACAGCTGTCTGGTACAGAGGGCTTTGGGGAATGCACCTCATGACCTCCCACCTTGAGCATTTAATGACCCCTTCTCATCTTTCCCTTTCTGTCATGCAATCCTTTCCTCTTCCTCTTCTTCCACTCCTTGAATTTACCATCTCTGGGGCTAATTTTGCAACTGTTTGCATGGTATAGGACCATTAGGAAAGCAATTAACACATTCTGATGAGATTTAGGAAGCAGAAATAGCCATGTAAACAGCAGATCCATAAGTAGCTTGTGAGTCTCAGTTTGAAACCCATTTGATGCAAGCACAGCCCAGGCCATTTCTCAACAAAAGCTCCTGGAAAGTCTCTTTATTCAAGTGATTGAGGCTTTTCCAAGGAATAGGAGAACATGAGTTATCTTTCTGCTGTTCTTTGGCAGTTATAGAGAGGTGTGACTGGCTGGCTAATGATATTTTCCATATTGTTTATCTTTTTTCCCTTTTGAGTGCCACATGGTCTATCATTCCCTCAGCTCAGATATAGGCCCCAAGGGGACTTAGTCTGCAAATAAAACACAGAGCTAAGCAATAGTGATTAAAACCCAAAATGTTTTAGGCATACTGCTCTTGTTAGTAACATGGTTTCAAATTATTTCCCTTCTCTCTGTGTCCCCTCTTGAAGATTTGTTATGAGCACCATTATGCCACTTGTCATCCAGCTGAGCTATGCCAACACAAGATGAATACAAATCATATAGCAAAAAAAATTTTTGTAAAGCTAACCCCAGCTATAAAAAAAAAAATAAAAAAAAATCCTTTCTCTTGTTTTCCTATGAAGATCTTAAATTCTTCATGCGGTATGTTTCCAGGTCCTGTCAGTGGCTGGATAGGAGCTTGTATTATTTTGCTTTCATTTTCTATTTCTCAGGTGCTAACACAACCTGAAAGACTCAACCACTCTCAATTTCACGCCCTTTCAAAAAGATTTTAACTGTTGTGAGTTCCCATTCCACCCCCCACCGCCCCCCACCAGTGGGCAACTGTTTAGTTTTTTAATCTGTTTTTTTTCACACGAACTTTGCTTATGTGGCCATGCTGCTTTTCAGTCTGGCTGCAAGCCCCTCTTCAAGAGCTTTTGAACCTTCTTGATGAATTTTGCTCAAATTTCACAAAAAGCGCAGAAAGGCAGAATTCTCAGAAACAATCATGCTCTTACAAGATCTGTTAATACAGATATTATTATAGAGGAGTGAGAACTAAATTCATGCCCTGACTGAGCAAACATTATTGTTTCTCTTGGCAGCTGGTACTCCTTGGCCCACCTGCACCTACTGCTTCTTGCTTTGCAGGGATGCTGTCCATGGAGTGGGAAGGAGACAAAATTAATGCAGTGGGAATGGAGATGGGCTGAGGGGCACAGGGAGCACATCTGTTGGGAATCAGGCCTTGCTACTTCCAGCTCTCCCCACAGGAATTGTTTTGTGGCTAAATTAAACCTATATTGTTTTATTTCAAGCACGTGGAAAGCTTGACTTTGGCATCAAATGGCATTATTTTTCTGGATGTAAATCCAGTACCTTAATATTATTTTAACAAAGCCTTCTGAAATGCACATACATTTCCAGTCAGATGGATTCTTCCTTTTTGCTGAATACTGAACATTCTTTTCTTCCCCTCACTGTTGTCTTTGGCTGTAGAAATTGTACTTTCCACTTTCACAAAAACTGTAGCGGCATTATGAATGCCTGTATTTTTCTTGAGCAGACTTCTTGCTTTCTAACAAAATGCCACACTAACTCACTTCACACAAGTTCAGCTTTCAATGTATGTGTGTAAAGCACAAGGTGCTTATCTACTTTGCCTGTACAGTTGCAGCTGAAAATTAAATTTGTCTTCGTATTTTCTATTAGAGTGCTATGGTGAATGCTTGAAAAGATGTCATGGCCTTCTTCAGCTGCTTGCATGTCAGTGTGACAGACAAAGAGGTTTATCTCCAAATGGTACAAAATTGCTCTGGAGTTCTTTAGGAAAACAGGAATAAAATTACTCATTATTGTTTGTCTTACCAATTTATTTTCTCTACAGTTTTAAGTGAAATATCTTAACCAAAAGTTCACATAACAAGGTGTTGGCATTGTGAGGAGTGCTGTATAATTTTTCACATTTTCTAATCAAATTACAAACTTTGATTATCATCTTCTGACAGCATTCTCAGCAATAAGAAAATGTCGTTACACTTACATGCTGATAGGAAAGTGAGATGATTTATCCAAGGTCACCCTGGAAATGGGTAGCTGTAAGATTATGGTCTACATTTTGGTGCACAGCATGCTAAAGTGCCTTACTTAGCTTTTTACAAATCTTTCTCAGTATTTTATTAACCAACTTTAGCATGCATTTCTTCCATGCAGAGGGCTTCAACCCAAGAGGCAATTAGCCACATGCATTTTTGCCCAATTTATCAAACTAATAAAAGAGCCACGACTGCCCTATGGTACAAATACCAGCAGGCACGGTAGACATCACTGCAATTCCACTCCTTTTGCCTTCCTAGACAACAGCAGCATAATAATTTGGGGATAACTTTCCATTTAGCACAGCAGGGTTGCACCAGGAATTTTGCAGATATTGCAGATGCCATCACTGCCCTGTTTCTATTCGAAGTTTTGAGGCTGCCCAGGAGCCTGGCCACAAGTCTATGGCTGACAGCCCACAGCACGTTACCCTTGGGGACATTCTGCTGATGCTATGTCTTTCCTGCTAAGTTATTTATTTTTGCTACTTTAAATTCAGCAGTTTGTCTTGCTCTTGTCCTTATTTTCAGGAAGCACCAGTGAGGATTCATTTCACCTGGCTTTAACCATGTCATCAGTCAGAGTGATCTCAAGGTGAGCCATTTCAGCTCTCCATGTGCTGAGCTGTTTTAGACATCCAGTTTGGGACAGAATGGGTCACTTTCTGGAGCTGCCTAGAGGAGGGAATCTTGGTGACTAAGTCTGACTAAATGCCTGTTTTCTGGTTAGCACAAGTCAGCTGAGGTGAATTACACAACAAAGCGCCTCTTGACACAAGAGGCAGAGCGCTCCAACACACAGCTAGCTTTATCATTTCAACTAAGGCATTTTGAAGGATTTGGGATGCTATTGATACTTTGACATAAGACCCAGTCCATTTTGAGTTTGAGATTGCACAAGGTCTTTGGGAAACCCATTCCAGTGCTTGACTGCTCTAATTTTGAAGAATTCCTTCCTATTAACTAATTGGGGTTTCTCCTGCTGACACGTGCCTCTCATCTGCTTGCTCTGCACCTGGGAGAAGAGTCTGGCTCCACTTCCTCAATAACAGTAATTTCACAACTATAAGGTGCACCCTTTTGACTAAAATTTTAATCGAAACCTGGAAGTGCACCTTATAATCTGGTGCGCCTTATATATGGACAAAGTTCAGAAATTTGCCAAGCCGGAAGTGCGAGCCGCGAGCCGAGCCGCGCAGTGCGAGAGCCGCGCCAGCCGGTGCCAGGGGCAGTGTTTAAAGGCTGCACTCAGCCGTGAAAAATGTTTGCAAATTGAACACCTGACAGTAAACCCTGCAATGTGCCGTTACTAATTTGTTACTTTGTTGCGTGCAGATCCTTGCTGGGAGGAAAAAAGTGCGCCTTATACACCGGTGCATCTTATATATGAACAAAGTTTGGAAATTTGCTGACAACCCGGAAGTGCGCCTTATAATTTGGTGTGCCTTATAGTTGTGAAATTACTGTACCTTCCACCTTCTACCTTCCACTTAGTTTCTACTTTTCCAGGCTGAATCAACAAATAAGAGCCCTCAAAAAGTGTTGACAGTGAAATTTCCAACACTTTTATGCCTTTTGGGATGAAATTCCTCAAAGGCTCACTCCCTGTGGACTTATTTTTTATTTCAGCTATTGACCAAATTGATGACTAATTCTCAACTCCGCAAAGGTGCTCTCTAAGACAGCAAATTCTCACTGGATCATTGTGGGTGTATCAGAAGAGACAATGCTGTCCTCAAAACCAGCTGCAGCGGGAAAGAAGGATCCCAGAGGGGGACTAGCTATGGGGGGATATATCCCTAAGAGGGTGTGAGATCAGGTTTTGCCCTTCATTTGTACTTTGCAGTTTTGCAGACGGTCATGCTTGTCTATGCACATGGAATTGATGGGGAGTCAGGAGAGCCCAGGTTACTTTGGTCCTCATCCAGCAGCTCTTGTCAGCCGGGCATGGACTCACTTAAAACTTTATTTAAAACCTCCTGGAGTTTCCCTTCTTAGACTGGGTGTTTCACCAGGTTTGTCTACCTTATAAAAACATACATGTGGAAAGAGTATAAAGAGGTTAACCCCATGAACAGTGAACGGCGGCAAAGGCGATGCAACAACTGTGAAAACACAGCCCATTTCGGGGAAAGTTAAGAGAAACCATCTCCTCACTGTAGTGGAAATCATGCCACGGCCGTTTTTCACTACTTTCCCACCCCACAGGCTATTTCATGATAAATTCCGCAGCTAATCAACAGTACGATTTTCCCCTCCGTGCAGCGCTGTGGGGCGGATGAATCACTGTCTCTTTTCGGCTAATCCCCGAATTAAGACGCGTGTTTTGCTTTCCCCCCCCCGGCTGCCGCCGCCGCGGTGCCGCTGTCCCCTCTCAGGAGGTGGCCATGCCCGCCCGGGCCCCTCTCCCGCGCGGTCCCTTTAAGGGAGCGCTGCCATGGCAACGGCGTGACCGCCGTGACCGGAAGTGAGCGGGGTCAGAGGCCGCGGGAACATGGCGGCGGACCCGACGCCCGCGGGTGGTGGCGGTGGTGTGGCGGCTCCCTGAGCTCCTCCCGCCGCGGCGCTGCCCCGTCCCAGGTGAGCGAGGGCCGGAGGAGGGGCTGGCCGGGCCGCGGTGCTGGCGGTGAAAGCGGCGCCGGGGCTCCGCAGCTCCCCATGCCTCGCTGGTTCGTTCTTGTCCGCCGGGCTCTCACCCGCCTCCCGTTTCTCCGCAGGCATGGTCGCCGCGCTGTAGGAGGGCCGAGAGCCGCGGCGATGGAGGAGAGCGCTTGAGTTTGTCTGCGGAGGCGTTCCGTGTGTGTGAGACGTGTACGGTACCCGAAAGCCCGGTTTCAGTGCTGTTTTTGTTGCACCTGGAGGAATAAATAGCCGGAGGCCTGTTGTAATAATCTCATCCTTAGTATCGTTCCTTTTGGAAAAAAAACAAACATGTCTTGTTTTGACTTGTACATACACAGAAGCCAGTCAGGTTTTTTTCCAGTTGAAACGGTGGTTTTCCTGGTTATTGTGTCTGTTGTCACTTTTCCCGTTAGTATTGGCGTGTGTGCTGCTGTCTGGGCTGGATGTGCCCTCTGGCAAAGCTAAACTTTGACCTGAATGGTCTCTTGTGCAGTGAATGCACCGTGAGTGCTGCAACAAGGCTCGTAGCTTTGCACAGCCGGGCTGTGCGGTGCATGGCTGTGGCTGCAGGAAGCTGCTCACTGAAAATAAATACCGGAGCTAAACTGGGTGTGTGGTTTTACACTGGTGCTTGTGTGTATCCATTGCAATGCAGTTCTTGATCACTGGACTTCTTTAATCTCTGCTTTTGTTAGTGTGTGGAGCGGAGTACGCAAATGGGTAGCGTACTTTACTCACTGCTTGAAAACATCACCGTATCTCACTTATTTCATTTTTGGACCTTTGGACTTTTCAGTTGTAGAGAGAATGGTAACATTTTAATGTTGCTTAAGCATGAACTTATTTACTGTAAAACAGAGATTAATAGATGGGTCCCCCTCCATCCTGCTTCTTATGTAGCAAATGGGGAAACTAGGATTTAAAAAAAACCAAAATATGTCTTAAATTGAACACAGAAATCTAAATTCGGTTGGTTGAATTTGCAGTCATGTTTTGCAGTATTATCTAATAGTCTGAATGCAAAGCTGCAGTGGAAGCTGTGCCTCAGCAAGTCAAGGTACCCTTTACCAGTGTGAATTCAGTTTGGTCAGTGTGTGGGCTGCAGCTGAAGAGTTTGATCTCAGTCCTTTCCATTGCTGGCCATGGGTTCTTGTTACTCTCTTTGTAGTGGATTTAGTGGTTGGATGATTTCAGGGACAGTTGATCTAACAGTTTTATGGGGATGGAAGTTATTCCAGTGAGTGCTTTCTCTGATATGAATGAAAGCTATTTCTCCTTCTGCAATAATCTAATGCAGCTGTGGATCAACCATAATGTGAAATTGTACCTCGAGAAACCCAATCTCAACTTGGTCATTCAGAAAATCAGAACTATACCTCAAACTTCTGAAAAGTTTTGTTTTAAAAAAAAAAAAAAAAAAGTTTGTGTAGGGAATATGTGGTAAGAGTGAGGAGAGTGTAAGCTGTGAAGGAGCTTTCTCATCTTTCCAGTGTTTTTTCTCCATTCACTGCTTGCCAAAGTGTTTCTGTGCTGAAAGAGCGAAGTCAGTTAGAAATCTTTATGTAGACATCAGGGGCTGGTGCATGTGTACTCAGTGAGGCAGAATCTTGAGGGAAAGATAATTTTGTACCCTACTGTGAAAGCTAGGCTGAGATTCTGCAGGGAAACCTTGATTCTGGTATGGTCCAACTCCTCAGTCTCAATGAGTTTTGCTTTCATGGAGTTGCCTGCCTTCCCCTCAAAAGCAATCTGGAAAGAAGATTGTAAGTGGAAAGAGGTGTCATCTTTACACCTACCTGGGGTTTTACTGGTGTTAGGATTTGCTGGATCAAATAACCCTTTCTCCAGTTGCTCATGTGGGAGACTGTCACGTTTCATCTGTTCCTGCACAGTCTCTACTCCTTCAGCAGCTATTTATAGTAAAGCCAGATTTTTAATTCTTAGATTCTTAATCTGAACTGCCATAGGTACAAATCCTCTTGTCCTTCAGATGGCTTTCTGCCTGATTCTGCCCAAGACTTTTCCCCATACAATTTCCTTTTCTTCATTTTTGTTTGGACAGTCTCATGTATGTGTTTTCTTTCCTGTCACTTGTCCCATCCTTCAATGTGCTGCTACCCCTTACTCCTCCTAGCTCTGTTTTGCCAAAGCACTTTTTTTTTTTACTTTTATTAGCTACTTCTTCCAGCTTCTTGGGATGTGCAGAGTCTTTGTCTCAATTTATGTTTTCCTCCTACCTCATTATTACATACAAATAATCAGTATTTCCCTCTGTCCTTCTTTCCTTATTTCGTTCTCCTCTTCTTCACTTACAGTCTTGTTCAAGGCTGTGCCTTCTTTGTTTCCTTGTTTCCTCATGCCATGGTGCTGGGAGCACACAGACATGAGGCACTGAGCTCCATAGTCTGGTAAAATGTTTAATTGGCACTGGCCTGAGGAGAGCTGGCTTGTTTGTGTCATGCGTGTGGTGCTTGGTCAGCACTTAGGGCTAAGAGAGGGGGAGATGGAACCTTTGGAGAGTTGAATTTTTGGAATGGGTCCCTGCTGACTGTGGGTAAAGGCTCACAGTGTGATTTTACTATTTGTTGCCTTGACCTAACAAGTAAATTACTCCTGAAAGACAATTCTGCATTGTGAGTTATCCAGTTTTTTGCTGTAGCAGGGCACAGTGAGATGTGATGGAGCTATGTTAGCAGAATTCTTCAAACATACTCAAAACGTCTCTTCATTTTGCTATTTTTTTTCTCTTAGCTGAGTTAGTTTGCACATGAACTTGACTTTTAATTTAATTTACTGAATTATATTTGTTTGTATTAGAGTTCTTGGATGCTTAGGGGTTAAAAACTGGGAGAGTCTTTATTTGCCAATGCAAAATTAGTAGCTTCACTGGGTTCACGCACTATCCTTTCATGAGCTTGAGAAAATTAATTTGCCTTAAATCTGATAATAGGCTTAAGGTGTTTTCCCCTTGAGAACATAACTGCTTTTTTTCACTTTGCTTTTCCAAGATGTTGCATGTGTGATACTAAAACTCCTCTGACTCTTGTGGAGCTTGTTTCAGGCATCCTTTGGTATAAAACCTGTTATTGATGCTATTTTAGGTATCAAGGGAGCAGGTACTGCTTTCATTCCAGAGTTTCTGAAAGATATTTCTTAATCTCAGGTGCTTTTTCATTAAACTTACAATGGTTTTATTATTTTTAAGGCGTCCAGCATCTCTTACTGTTGGGAGAAATTGATCTCTATTTAATGCTCTTCTCCTTTGATGGCAGCTCTAGTGGTGCCATCAAGGCTAAATGAAGGCTGCCTCACGAGTGTGTATGAAGCACTTGTGTGAATCACTTCATACTGCTGGTAGAAAGAAAATTAATTTTTACTGAAAAGTTTCTCTGGTCTTTTATAAAATTACTGTTTGAATGATGATGGTACTATGAACTGCTGTGTCTCAGACATGCTCACAGTTCCTATGTGTTTTCATATTTGTACTCCTTTCACCAAATCAGTGAAACAGCAGACTAGGCTGTATCAGAAGAGTCAAAAGATAGCTGAACACTCAGCTTTCGAAAGAGACCAAGAAATAGAACATAACCACGTCATTAAATTTTCTTTCCAAATCAAAGACTGACAATAAAAAGCAGTGCAAGTACTGACAAGTGCATACAATCATGATTTTGAAACAAGAATGGAGTTACTTTGAATTTCTTGCAGTCCTGCTAATTGCATCAAACTGTTAATGATTGTTGCAGATCAAGATTCAATTTGCATTTCAAAGTAGCTATAATGTACAAGGGTTGTACATGAAATGGACAAACAGATCTGGGGTGCGCCTGTGATCATGTTTAATTTTTGTTTCCTTTTAACTTTTGCCTGGTCAGTATGATAATGATCCCATGCATATCTGAATGTTAATTGTGAAGTAAGAGAATATATGTTCTATGACCCTTCGAATATATTTGAAGACCCTGTCTGGTGTTTGAAGGTAAAAATGTTGCTGTGTTGCTACACGAGAGCTTGGGTAAAATGCCTCCTGATGCATTTAAGTTTTAATGGGGATAAAAGGGCTGAGGATCCTCTGTTCAGCTTGAGCAGCTCTTGGAGAGAGAGAAGCAACAGAGAGAGATGCCAAGCCTTTTTTTTTTCTCCTCGAAGAAAATTCTTGAAGTAATTAATTCCGTATCACTTGGTAATTCTGCTCTTATATTTTGTTATGGTTACTCCTATCTAGTGTTGGTATTGATGTTTAATACTGATTTGCTCAGTCTTCACACAGACAGCCTGCATTTGTTCAGATCGAGTATTAGCATTATGTCTTTGAATTCAGAAGATAATTGCATATCTTGCAAATTACCCAATGGCTGTTTCATCTTGAAACGTTTAGAAATCCATTTCAGTTTCTCATAATTATAATGTTTTAGTCAGACAGCAATCTAAACTTAGGACAGCACTTTGGCAGTGATATGCTTGTTCTTCTAAAATGAGCAGTCTTTGTGGTCAAATTTTCCTTTCATTTAAGTATAGATTTTAATCAGTGTAGGCCAAACTTTTCCAACCATCTTTAAAATCAGCTCAAGCCATATTTTAGAAAGTATGTTATCCTAATGTGATTTAACTTATGTAGAAACATATATGCAGAAATTAATGTTTTTAAGCTGATTAATGCTTTTGAAGTGTTTTTACAATTTGTTTATAGACAGCCTCAAATAGGATACTAGTAGTGTCTTTGAAATAAATACCACTGAAAGCACTTCATGCTGTATTTCTGAAATTTGAAAGGTAGCTGTTCAGAAACTGTAAATTCCACTCATCAAGCAGCTAGATTACAACATCAAAACAAAGTAAAGTGCCTCTGTTTTTCCAAACTTCTCTGTTAAGCAGTGTGTGAAGTTTTGGGGATTGCTGAAGTTTTCACTGGTTGTCTTGTATGCCCTCGATCAGGGTATAATTACCATTTTCAGTTGGTGAGTTAAAGCTGTAAGCAGATGTATAGCAAGTGTAAAGCTCTCGGTAGAGGATATTCAGCGTTTTATATATTCCCACACAGAAGTGAGAAGGAATCTCAATTGCATCTCTCAGGTAACTGTTATAATCCTCTAAGTTGCTGCTAAACACTGGCTAGTTTCAGTTTCTAGAACAGAGCTAGAAAAACCCTCAAGTAAAAAGACCCCAAAAGCTGTTACCAATCTTGTATCACTGTTTTTTACCTGAATGCAGAAAAAAACCGTCTTGGCTATACTGAGAAAGTTTTCCAGTTGCCAGAGTGTTCAGAGATGAAGGGAGTCAATCTGTCAGCAGACTTCTCTTCAGATAGACCATTTCTTCTGATCACAGGTAGAGTGAATTCCTTTCCCTAAGTGTGAGGACAAACTTAAGGGAATGATGAATCCTCTGGATTTCTATTATGTGTTTTTATATGAGATATGCTGGTTAGCTTTGATAAACTGTTTCTGTAGTGAAAAAAAATTCTGTCCTAGTTTGGACATGGAATTGTGAGAATGCTCATTCAGTTTTTTAGATGCTTTATTTTATTATGCTGGAAGGACTAGATCCTTCTGTTATTAAAAACCATACATTAATCATGCATTTGTTCAGCTGATCAATTTGCTGTCAAGATCATGTTTGTGATCTGCTTGAGTGTAAAGAGCATTGGTTTTGAAAAAGCTAATAGTTCTTTAGCAAGAATAAACAATAATAAATGTAATGATGACTGGTAAAGCTTTTCTTTTTTTTTTTTTTTCCTAGTTGTTGCAGCTTGTGCTGTTATTTTTAAGAAACTTATATGATGAAGCACTTTTAATTTCACTCAGTGATTTTTTTCTCCCCAGAATTCTTGTAGTACAGTGACAATTTCTTGAGCATTGTGCCCACTGAGTAGCAGTTACATGTTTTGTCCTCATTGAAAAATAACTTTTAACTTGTCTGTTATGATAAGCCAGGCAGCAGGAGTGACCACATGCTGATCCATGGAAGATACAGTTTTCAAACTGAGCCAAGCTGCAGATGGACTTTCAGGTTATGGTCAGAACTTGGAGCTTGTTTCTGGTTCTCCTGGGTAAATTTTTGAGATTGTGTATCAGCTGGAGCTGGGGGCCATGTGCTCCAGAGAAGACATTGCTTGGTTCTTTAACAAAGCTGAGGAAAACTGCAAAAGGTTTCTGAAAGAGCAAAACAAGTAAAAGTCTCTGTTGGGAACCAGTCCGTTTTATTTTATTTATTTATTTATTTATTTACTTATTTATTTTTAACTCTTCACTCGTGGAAATCCTGTGTTCTTGAGTCCAGCATTTTAGAAAGTGAGAGGTAATAGACTCATGCCAAGGTTATTGAGACAACCTGTAGTCTGGTAAGGTAAGGCTAATCATTTCCTTTCAGCCTCCTAAACAGACAGTAGCTTGCTTCTGGTCCTCCCTCTTCAGTCTGTCAACTTACCTAGTGAATTCCTTTAAAAACAAAACAGCAACAGCTTTAGCAATTTCTTTTAGGATCTCTTGCCCAAGTGAGTATATTTGTCCTCAAAATGGGCTGTCAGTAAGCTATTTATGTTTAATTCATCATCAGATAGTGGAATTCCCAGTTAATGTCCTGGGAATTGGCATGCATGTCACATTTGGAAAGAGGGTGTTTCGTTTTCTTTGAATCTCTTAAATAATTACAGACTGTCTAGGAAGATGGAATGTAGGGTTGTGGTTATGTTTGATCTTTCTAAAGTTAGGTGACAGACTGTTTGAGGAAAGGATTGGTCTTGCTGCATTTTGTGCTGCCTTCATGAGATGGATAGATTTTGCACTAGATTTTCCTTAAAAAAATGCTCATGTCTCAGTGTGATTTACAATAAATGTTTTGCAGACTCATCTGTTTCTAACCACTGGAAGTGACAAAGGGTGTGTCTCTCCCAAAATTATGGCTTTGCTCATAGAAGTGTGTTCTTTTATTAGGAACATCAGGTTTAAATTTTCTCTTGAATACCAAGTTTTAAATTAAACCCTTACCCGCTATTTCAAGCGCTTGCTTGGGTCTGCCATTCTTGACAGAGTGAATACTTAATTTTTCTGTCATAAGTTATTCTATCTTGAGATGCCAATTTCCAAAATTTACTTTGAATAATAATTTCTATAAAAATGTATCAGCAGAATATTTTTACTTGTTTTGCCATAAAGATGAGCATTGTATATATTGTATCTCAGTTCTACTCTGAAGAATGAATCTTGGTCTTTTTGGTAAATATTGAGAAGTGTTTAATTTTTCACCTCTCTTGGATACAGTGTTAGATGTTGAGCAGTGTCAACTCCACTAAGCAATAAAAAACCCCACACTTTAAAACAGTTATTGAATTGAACAACACATCTCATTTTGATTATGACACTGTGGGTAAAAAAGCTGCATGTTTATCTTGTCTGCCATCTTAATAGTTTCTGAAAGACAAATGGTTGCAAAGTTGTCAAAGGTCAAATAGCTATTTTTTGTGTGTGTTCTGATTACAGCAGGTCATCAAACAACCTTCAGAGATGACTTACCTGCAAAATTGAGACAATGGCTTTGTAGTTATGGAAATATGGAAATTAAGTTTAGGCAGAAGCAAATGGGGCTGGAGTGGTTACAACAGGGATATTACTAAAATGGTTGTTGATGACACAGGAATACATATTATCTTCTGTGTGAAGGGAAAAATAGCTGAGATTATGAGGGTTTTGTTTAATGTGGATAGGGTGGTCTTCTGAAGAACAATTATTACATGTACAGAGCACCCCTGTGCAGTAGTTCTCTTTGAAAACATACTAATAGCAATTATTTTTTAATTGAGGAAAGAACATTATTCAAAATTTAGAGGATTTAGGAAAGTTTTGTTCTTCCAGTCATGTGTTAGCTGGGTTTTCTGATGGTCTGTCTTCTCTCTGTGCATTTGCAGCTTGGCAGGCCTTCACCCTCCTGCAACAGCAGCAGGCCCCTGAAGTGGCTGTGGGAAATCCTTCTCCTTTTTAAAGGGAAGCTGTAAGTTGTTCCCAAGTTGTCTGTGGCCCCAAGTTTCTTCAGGTCCTTGTTCAATTTACATGTTGTCAGTGGCAAATAGAGATGCTAGATACAGCTGTTTTTTCTTTTTTAACTTTATATAAGGCATCCATAGAAATCTTTTAGGCAAATTTTAGGCAAATTGGCACTGCACAAAGCTCTGTTATGAGCTCTGGGCATTCAGCGTGCCTTCAGAACTGAAGGTAAAATTGCTGTGAGCAAAAGGCTAAAATGAGTTTGCATACTAGAAAGAAAGTTTATATTCTGAGTCTCCATGATCTCTCACTGTGTTTTGAAGTACAAAAGTAGCTGGAAAAGGCATATTTAGGACCGGCTTTTGCTGAAGTTTAGAAATACATAATTTCTTCATAAATATAAAATAGGCAAACCTTAAAATTTAGGGAAAATGTCTGGTAGCTTTGGATTTCAGTGCAAGATACTCTCTATGTACATAGTATTACTACAGATGATAAAGTTTACTAGAAATGATGCCTTGGGTTTTAGCTTTTATATTTTTCAAAATCTCTGCTGCTTAGTGTGTAACTCTGAAACTTCATACTAGGTGTTAGTCAGTTCTCTTCACAGGGTAGTTAAACAAAACAATCCCTTCCGAGCAAGAGAATCAAAGACACCTCTTACCCAAAAAGCATAAACAACAGTGAGGGAAAGGGGCAAGCCAGGGGGCTGAGACTTCTTAACCTGGGGCTGTGGTTGGAAAATTGACCCCAATTTGTAGATGAACCAAAACTTTTAAAAGTGTAAAAACTCGTGACCAGAATCCATCTTGGATTTGACTTGAATGTAGCCCCAGCCAGGCTCTTTCACTGCCCAGGGTGTATTCTTTCAATAAATACCTGTTTCATTCCTTTTGCTCTGTCTAGTCTCTGTTCCAGGTCAGCCTTTCCAGGCATCAGTTCTATCACAAAATGGCATATTGGCTAAGAGATGCCCAAAAATGGAAAGTGGTAATTGCAAAATATTGTTGTAAATATAGAGTTCTACAGGCTGCAGAGTATTTGAGAATAAAAATTTTTGGCTGTACAGAAAATTATTTGCTCGGTTAGAAAAGCAATATTTTAATGAATGCTTATAGCATAATGAGGAAAAAGAAATTATCAACAGGTATTTCGTTATCACTTAGACTGCTCTTACTGCTGTTGCTCTCCAGCCATTTAGCCAAACAATTTACAATCTTTAAAGGGAGTATATGTTACAAGCTGCAAACCCAATACCTTTGGCCTTAATATCCTGCAGAGATGCCATTTTACCAGGATTTTTGCTTTTGAAACCTTAGTTCTTCTGCTCCCAGTTGATACAAGTCACCCTCTTAAGAACTCGTGTTTTAATGTTAATATGGAGAAGTGGCCCACCCTTAGGAGCTGCATCTACTTCTGTGAGACCTCGCTGTGTGTCCTCCTGAGAAAGATTATGGTGTGCTTTTCTGCTGATTTCAGTGTTTTGAATTATTTTGGAGAGAAGTTATAAATACTTTCCTTTCTGGTTTGGGAGATATTTGTTACAGAATTACCAGTCTGTTGTTCTTGAAAACAATCACCCAGTTAACATTTCGCTCCTAAGCTGAGCCTTACTAAGATCTGTCGGATTTCCACCAGACATGGGACTGAGGAGTGGAACAAAAGAGAGAAGTTAATGTTGGAGTGGGATCTGGAGAGAAGCAGTGTTGTGGGCAAGTATTTTTCCATTTTCAAAATGTTAAGCTTCAAACACGTTAATAATATTTCTACAAAAATATTGCTTGGCTAATTTAAAGCAAAACTCTAGAACTGTTATATGGCATGAAACATTCCTAGGTTCTTTTTTTTTTTTTCTTGGTGTATTAACTTCTTACACAGAAAGGAAATGAATTTTAGAAAGAATGTTATACATAAACCATTTGAGACATTCTCTGTTAAGGAAATATCATCTGTCAAGAAAGATGCAGCCAATGTTGAGTTATATTCAAAACATTATAAAGGAAATATTTCTCAAGGAAAAGTGGTTTAATTAAAAATTTTTAACTGTTTTTGCTCTGGAAAAAGCTTAGGAAATTTCTATATAAGCATTTTAAATGCAATCGTAATAAAAACTCAATTTTTCAAAAGGAAGTTAGCTTGGATAAAGTTATTCCTTAATGTAGAATAAAGAAGTTTTCTGACTACAATGTAACTAGTAGGAAAAAAGGAAAATACTTGGAATAATTGCTTTATTACCTTCAAATTCTATAAGCCTGCTTTAAATGATTTTTCTTGATGGACAGAATTTATTTCAAAAGGAAAATAGGCTACATTTTAGAGTTTTCATATTAATGTTTTTATTTGAAAATCAGTTTTTTTGTGAGCATTTAATAGCACTAGAAGACATTATTTTGCTTCTGTAGGCAAAAATAGTGAAGTACTCATAAAAAGGTACCTATATTAGGTATATTAGGCATGAGAAACATTAAATATTATAGGATTTGCTCTTTCTTTAACTCAGTCAAGCCTACTGGTTTAAGGAATTGTGCACTGACTATACAGATTTATTCTAATGGCTTGAAATAACAATGTTACTTTAATTAGCATTTTACTCTTTCATCCATTAACCTATTGATGCTATCAGACCTACCCTGAAATGTAGCAAATACAGAAACAGTTATGTCTGATTCCTTTCTAGATAATACTCCTATTGTTTTTTGGGGTTGTTTTTGTTTTGTTTTGTTCTGTTTTGTTGTTATTGTTGTTGTTTTGGTTTGTTTTTTTGTTGTTGTTGGATTTTTTTGTTTGTTTTTTGTTTTTTCTAATTTATCTGAAGATTTTGAAGAGAATGCTTGAAATTTACGGATTTTGGCCAACTTAGATGCTGAGATTTTGATTTTTAGGAAAGCATGTATATTATACTTGGGAATGATGGGTCTTTTTCTGTTTAAGATATGGTACCTTGTCGTTGAAGTGTTTTTCTTTCCTTTGTTCATTGAAAATACTAAAATGACACTTCTTAAGTTACATGATAGTTATTGGAGATGAGCAGCTGTTATTGTCCCAGATTCTTTTCACAGTAGGCTCATGATCTTAGACTTCATTAAAATACCAACAGAAACATCAATGGCAAGTGATATATGGACTTAAGTTTTTTAATGTCACCCATATCTCCGTATTTGAATTGACAGGATTTATTTCCATTGACACATTCTCTTTTTTCCCCCCGTTAAAAAAAACTGCTGTTTACCATGGCTTGTATTTTAAGAACACCTTAAAGATTTAAAGAATGTGGTCTGTAGAGCCCAGTTTTACTTGTTGCATATGCTTGATGTATACTGAACTGAATAAAGGATTGGAGGCAATCATCCAGAGGTTTCTGCAGTTAAATGCCACTGAAGACCTAGATTTTACTTTTTGCTTTAAAAGCGAGATATGTAACATTATTAACAGTAAGTACTTGTAATCCTTGTATTTGAATAGTAAGGTTCCAAAGTGGACATCTATAAAATAAAGAATGCAAAGCTTTCACAGCTGCAGCTGAAGCTGATAACAGCTGTGAATTGTGCTTGTGATGTACTGCACAGTGAAAAATATTCTGAAAAAAAATTAGTCTGGAAACATTCCAGATTAAGCAGACACAATTCATATGCTCTGTGCTGTAGGCCTTGAGTTGTAAAAACATAAATAGGATCTTTTGTGAAAATAAGTCACTGAAATGCAACACTTTCAGATAGTAGTATAATAAACTTAAGGTGGAGGAAAAAGGGGAAAAAAGGAGGGGTTTGTCCTAGAATTTTACTGTCTGAGCACTCTGTTATGGGAAAGGGAAAAAGAAATACAGAGTAATTTCTCCTTCTTCACCCTGCTGTCAAAGCCTGTGCATTAGGTAAGGTGGGGTTCCTGTCTGAAAACATAAACCAGCTAGGAAGCAACAGCCTTAAATCTGGTGCTTTATAAGTTCTATTTCAGTGTGCAGCTTCAGTATCTCAAATGGTTTTTTTGGGTGGTACTGAATCCCCTGATCCCAATGTGAATGTAGCAAATTGTACTCCTGCTGAGGATGACCCCTTGCTAAATGTGTTCTCCCTCCTGTAAATTCTGATGTTGCTATATCTGACCAAAGTTTAGGCCGATACTAATCATTATGTTTTAGATTTCTGCAGAATCACTTCATCTGTAGTCTGAGACTATGATTTCCTGGCAGTCTGTTTTATTGTAGGCAAATGATAGATACCTGAGATCAATGCTGACTCCGAAGAGAGGTCAGGATTGAGTTCCTGAATACAGGATCAAGACTAGCAGAAAAAAAATCTGTCAGTATTCCAAATTATTTCTACAAAGCCATTTACAATCGCAAATGGTTCTGCAGTTTGACTGAATTCTGCTTTATGCCTCTCACTTAAATCTTGCTTTGGTCCAGAGTGAAACAGTTCCTTGTTTGTTTATATATGCATGATTGAGCATGTGGTTATTGTTCCAAGAAGTAAGAGGAAAATAGCCTGTTCTAATTTCTCAGCTCACATTCTGAAGTCTTCCTCACAGTAACTTGTGAAAATTGTAGGACCACCTTTTCCAGTTTTAGGCTGATACCTCTGCAGTCAAGGTGAAGGATGTTGATTGGGGTGCCTTTCTCCCAAGGAATTACAGTAATTTCATGCCTATAAAGTGTGCCCTTTTGACTAAAATTTTGGTCCAAACCCCGAAGTGCCTTATACTCCGATGCACCTTATATATGGACAAAGTTTGGAAATTTGCCAACCCGGAAGTGCGAGCTGCAAGCCAAACTGCGTGGGGCCGTGAGGCTTGGCGGGGGGTGCGGCTTATGTGGGGCTGCGGGGCTCAGCATGTGTCCTGGTTTGGAGGACAGGTGTCTACTAAGAAAGGCAGGAGCCTCTCTTTGAAATGGAGAATGTTAACCCCCTCTCTCCAAATTATTATAGTTTTAAAATCAAAGGGCTCTCAGGCAAAGATATGGGAATTAGGAATAACAGTTCTTTACTAGGGAAATTAAAATAGAAATACAGTACTACAAAGAAACAAACCCCATTTCAAAATTATAATATTTTGGAGAGAGGGGTTTAACATTCTCCATTTCAAGGAGAGGCTCCTGCCTTTCTTAGCAAACACCTGTCCTCTAAACTAAGACACAAAGTCAGACTACAACCTGACAACCTGTCAAGGTGACACCCGTCAGTCAGAGTGTTGGTAGCAGTCCCATTAAATGGTGACTACAGTCCTCCTGCAGTGACAGATGTGGTTCAGTTGAGGCAGTGGTCTTGTAGAAAGGTGCAGCCTCCCTCCAAAGGTCCAGCGATGATATGGAAAAAAAGTCCGTTTTTCCTCTGGAGTCCAGGGAAAAGAGGGCAACTTGGTGTCCCAGAATTTCAGTTTTTATCTAGGTAGGAAAGGCTGGGCTCTCCCTGTTGGCTGGAGCAACTCAACAATGTTATGAAGTAATTTTATCAGTCACACAGTGGGACTCAATGGGCCATTAGCAGAAGATAACTCCCTGGAGGAAGGATGGGGGGTGCAAAGATAAAGAAAAATGCCCTACTGGTTTCAATGGATGGCTCAGTAGCAGAGTATCTCCCACGGAGATAAAGATCATTGCCCCACAACAGATCACAACAGGTCATGACAGATGGTGATAGAATAGATACTTTGATCACATCCTGTATTGTAACCCAAGACAGCATGGCTGGTGTGATTATTACTAGTTGGTTACTTTGTTGCGTACGGATGCTGGCTGCAAAAAAAAAAGCACCTCATACTGAGGGGCGCCTTATATATGGACAAAGTTTGGAAATTTGCCGACACCTAGAAGTGCGCCTTATACTCTGGTGCGCCTTACACTTGTGAAATTACTGTAATGCTGAACCTCTGTGCTTTGAATTTTACTGTCTAATTGGTGATAGACAGCATTCCCTCATCTTTGTTGGCTTTCACAGTGAATTTCAGCCTCCTAAAAGCGTACTTGAAGTTACTTGATGTAAATGTACCTTTATGTTTTATGGCATTTACAATGAGACAAATCTGACTTGATGTCAAAACTGGCCGACATCTTTGCAGTTGATAACTTGGAGAGATCTGTTTTAAATGAGGTATGAAGCTTGGAGTTTTACATTTATCATAGTTTTCCTGATTTGGTGATCAGTTAAATCTTTTCCAACTTCAATAGAGAAAAGTTTTACCATTTCAAAGTATATTTCTGTTATGTTGTCTGCATAATAGAAAATGTCTGCATAATAGAAAGTGACTAAATTATGCTATCAACAGCTTTATGAACAGCTTTACAGAAATTGCAGGTTGTAGATGTTATTTTATAGGGTATCTTTCAGCTGACTTGAAGCGATTCTTAATGTATAGAAAATCTACTTTCAGCTTAAAAGAGTCGGTTATGATATCTCTTAACATAGTTTCCCATTTATATGCTTGATATCTCTATCTGACAGTATGGAAGTAGAGATAGAAAGTTACAAAGAGAAATTATTTGACTAGAAAAAGTGTTACGGGGGAGTTCATATTGAGTCCCATTAGCCATGTTGTATTGAACTGCAGCCAGACATTTTGAAATACTTTAAATCTCTAACGTTCCTGAACAACTGGAGGAGAATCCTTTTCTAATATTCTTTCTAAAAGAGATTATTATTTATTTTTGTTAGAGTTTTGGTCTAAGAATTTCACTGAAGTATCAGGAAATTATTACATTTTTCCTTACTGACTAATGCAAGTCAAACCCGATTTGAAGCTCGGAATCTGTTACCAGTAAAAAAGACTTATTTATAAGTTGTTAGAGGTTTTATATCACTTTGAATTTTTTATTTTTCATAATGTACCTAAAATCCCAGTTTTTGCTTGCTCTTTTGCCATTAATCTCTGTCTTCTTTGCTGCAGTGTTAGTTATTAAAAAATCTGATATCCTAAGAAATGCTAATCACATAACTTCTCATTTTCTTTGTCTGTTATGTCCTTTTTCATACTGCAGATTACTGTAAGAATAATGACTTAATATGAATAAGTATAAAGGAACTTGCAGTTGTTGCTCATGTCTTCTAGCCTGCCTAGGTATTTGGTCCTCTTACCAAAATGTGGAGGGAGAAAAGTTGGAAGTGATTTTTTTTTCTCTCTTTTTTTTTTCTTTTTTTTTTTTTTTTTTTTTTTTTTTTTTTTTTTTTTTTTTTTTTTTTTAAATATGGTTTCCTAAAGCACAGTAATTGCACGCCTATAAGGCGCACTGGCGTATAAGACGTACTTCCATGTGGCCAACAGTCCATGTACTTTGTCCGCATATAAGGCGCACTGGCGTATAAGGCGCACTTTTGTTCGCAGTGAGGATCCTCGTGCAACAAAGTAACCAATTAGTAACAATCGTGTGATCGCGGGTTTTACTGGCAGGTGCTCAATTCTCCAGCTCTGCTCCCCCTGCCATGCCCACTGGCTCACGCTCCCCCCGCCGATTCCCGCGGGCTCCGCTCTGCTCACCCTGCCCGCCAGCTCCGCTTCCCCTACCAGCTCCACTCCCCCCGCCAGCTTCTGCTTCTGCTCTGCCCGCTGTGCCAGCTCTTCTCCTCCCGCTCTCCCTGCTGGCTCTGCACCAGCTCTGCTCAGCCTGCCTGCCCTGCTCCCCCTGTCGGCTCCTGCTCTCCCCACCAGCTCCCATGGGCTCCCCTCCGCAGGCTGCGCAACAAAGTAACCAGTTAGTTACAATTGCATGATCATGGGTTTTACTGGCAGGTGCTCAATTCCTGAGCTCTGCTCTGCCCATTGCACCCTCGGCTCGGCCCTCAGCTTGCACTTCCAGGTTGGCAATCTTCCAAACTTTGTCGGTATATAAGGCGTACCAGTCTGTAAGGCGCACTTCTGGGTCTGGATCAAAATTTCAGTCAAAAAGGTGTGCCTTATACGCACAAAATTACTGTAAATTGAACTATTTTGATAGGTCATGATGTGACACAGAGCTGCTAGGTTTTTCTCTCAGCCTTGAAATATATCACAACAACATTATCAGCTTTGTTATTTGCTTCATGAAGCTTAAACTGTTTGAAATGAAGTGGTGAATTTTTAAGTGAATTTATAGTCCCCTTTTTTACAGCTATCAGGGAAATATTTTCAGACAGAATTCAGTTTCCTGAAAGTTGGCCTTAATTGTTGTGCTCTGAGTTAGGACCAGGACCAAAGCTATTATTGTAGTGGCTAAAGAAGAAACCCCTTTGTTGTGAATTTGGAGGGCACTTTGCCTTCTTGTAAAACCCTGTGCAGCAGGTTTGGTGAAACTTTTAGCCCTTCAGGCTTAACTTCTCAGCTAATCAGGATACTCTAGATTCTTACAGAAATTTTTAGGATTGAGTCCCTGCACAAACACATACTGGATATACTGGAGAGAGTTCAGTGAAGGGCCACTGAGGTGATGGGGGGACTGGAGCATCTCTGATATGTGAGAAGAGGGTGGGACCTGGATCTGTTCAACCTGGAGGGACGTGTTACTGGTGTGTGCAAGTACCTGAAGGGAGGAGGGTGCAGAGAGGATGGAGCAAGGCTCTTCTTAGTGGTGCCCAGAGGCAATGGACACCACTGAGACACGTTAGAAAACACCTCTTTTTGCTGGGAGGGTCAGTGAGCACTAGCACAGATTGCCCGAGGTGGTTATGGATATTTTCATATATTCATATATAGATAGATATTCATAACTCACTGGCTGCAATTGGTCGTGCTTGAGCAGGACCAGAAGACCTCCAGAGGTCCCTTCCAGCCTCAGCCATTCTGTGTGGGTCTGTTGTCTGTATTGGTTTGAGATGACTCACAGATAATTCTCTTTAAAAGAAAAAGATGTCTTATTAACTCCCGTAAAATTCTCACAGGAAATAACTACTTAGCTTTAAATAAGCTGCAGAGTAAGGGGTGTTATTTGGGAAACAAATTTCCTTTCCACTTACAAGTCTTGGGAATTGTGTGAATTGAAAATGGAAGCTGTAGTTTTAGCTGCTGGTAGAGCAACTTAAATGTATGTTGTAACTAAGCCACCCTAGGAAAATAATACTCTTTCCTGAGGGATAGAAGGACAGAATCACTTTCTGTGTAGTCTTGCTATAGGCTGTTTCTCCTCTTGTGTTAATGGTCTTGTCCTGTAAGAAAGGGAATAAGCACTTTAAAATGCACAGGAAAATGTAGTTGTTGAGCCACAAAAAATCAGTTTCAAGAGTGGTTTTGATGCTATTAACAATCTCTCTCATTCTTACTTTTTGATAGTGACAGTTTAAAGAAAATTATTTGAAAACCATGGTTTTCCTTAAGGTGGTGGAAATCTGCTTGTCATTTTTGTAATGCTTGCATTTTGAAAATGCTGGTTTATTTCCACAGCTCTAAATTCAGTGACTTCAAAATATGCCTGCACATTTTAATTGACCTTCTTAACACATGCTTTGTTGTTAAATGAAACATTTTTACTGGCACAGATATTTGCCCCACCTATTTTCATTTGCTGGTGGTGAGAATGGTAACATTAAAGGCTGTTTAAAATATATGAAGGGAGTTCTGGGGTCATTCCTCACCTGTTGTTTATTTTGGTTTATGCAAGCACAGTCAACAGTAATTATGTTGGTGAAGCTCTATCATTTAAGTACTGCTTTTGAAGACTCACAATTTACACATCAACAGGTTTGGCTTCTTCAAGTAAAACTTGTCACTTTTTTGTTAGTGAACAGTGTATGCTGGCAAGAAAGGTCACAGCTTTAGAGTAACCTAGAGTACATTGTACTATATTATGGAACAAAAGACAGTAAATACAGAAAGTCTTCGATTAACTTCTCCTTTATTGCGTTCCCCTAGCTGACATTTTTAGAAGACTTCTAGTATTCCTTTCATTATAAAGGGTTTATTTCTGTGTTTGCTCCCACATCTTTAGTTACAATGGCATCTACATTTCATATCAGCATGGCTTCTGTAGTAGTGGAATAATGTAGTCCTTTTTTGTACAGAATTCTAGAAATGCATTTCTGTGACTAGATGGTATCTTGGTATACAAAAGAAATATAAAGCAAAATTGAGTGAAAAACAAGAAAATTACTGAAGTTGAAAGCACCTAGGAATACATTTGAAAGACAGCTTAATATGTTAGGAGTAAGTCACATAGGATTCACATCACCTATCTTTCTATTTTTAGTTTTAAAATTATTAGTTGTCATTTCTATTTAAAGATAATGACATATTTAGTCTGACTTAATACAAGTGAATCATAGTATTGCATTGCTATTGTATTAAACAGCAATTGTTGGTTGTGTTTCTTACACTCCTTATATTTTGGAGGGCAAAAATAACTTCTCAATGCTCTGGAAGTTGCTCAGACATTTCAGTGTGGTGTGGTGATGAATAAATTATACTCTAAATAAGGCAGGAACAGGAATTCATCCTTTTGTTTTCTTAGACTAGCCTTCTCCAGCTGGCACCTTTCCTTCTTTTTACCCCCTGTGGTTTTAGGCAAGTAGGCTGAGTAAGATTACAGATACTTGTTTTACAAGGAGTCACTGTAGACTTGGTCTTTTTATATAACTGTTAGCTCTGGTTCTGCTGTCCTAGCTGGTGGCTCCCAGCTGTTCTTTAAAGGGTGTGCCAGGGCTGCCTTTTAGTATGGTTGAGTCCTTCCTTTGCCCAGTTCCTCTTTGGAGTTGCTGCAGGAGAATGAGAATTCCCTTCAACAGTTAAAGGTTGATTAAATCTTAGTAGTTGGCACCTTGGGCAGCTGGCCAGCCCAACCAGACCTCCCTGGCTTGGAGAGGCAGCTTCTCAAGAGCATCCCTTGCTCTGTAATAACTGAACAAATCCCAGATGTAAGGTTTAATCTTCTCCATACTACTTTATTCCTTTTTAATACTGTGCTCCTGAAGGCTTGAATCTGTTGGTATACTCTGAGCCACCACAGCCAGCGTCTCCTAGTAAGATATCCTATAAAATGCGAACTTTTCCTTAGAACAAGATACAGCATTTAGACTTTAAAATAAAGTCACAGGATTTTAAGTGTGGGGCTTCTGACTGATTACCTGCTATTGGTAGCTGAGTGAACCCAAGGGTGTGATTTGTACCACAGTTGCTTGAATGGGCAGGTTGTCTGGCTGCTGTCAATCCTTTTCCTTCATGAATTTGGGTACTCAGCAAGAATGAAGAAGGTTTAAAGATTGCTTGCAGAACAAAAGGATTAGATAGTTTTATATAGAAGACAAGGTCAATCTGCTAATGAATGAGTAATAGTGAGAAGAATGTAAGCCTAAGTATTTTATGGCATAAGATAAATGTTAACAGACGCTAAGAGTAAGCTTACCATCTTTTTCTCTTGCAGGCTTTCTTCCTGCACCTTCTTACTGAGGTGTCACACAGGACACTTGTCACACAGGACAACTGGCTGTGCTACTGCTGATTGTGTGTCAATTTCTGTGTTTTTTCCACTGGTCATTTCTTTGAACATCAAACAAAATAAAGTTTCCTAGGTCAAGACACTGGAAATGTTAATTCTCTAGAAATGTTGTTCTGTTCAACACAAGTCAGATCTGAGTTTATAGAATACTTTGTTTCTTCAGCCTCGGCAATTTTCCAGTTTTCTGAGGGCAAGCAGCCCAGCAAACTCTCCTTCAGACAATTCCTCATCTTCCTCTCTTTTCCAGAATGAAAATCCAAAAATATTGGCAATGGGGGCCAAAAAATAGCAAAAGAAAAGTGGGTGTTGCCACTTCTTGCCAATTTTTTGTGAATATTTCTCTCCTTCCCTGTCCCAGCATAATAGCAAAACTTCCCAAAAAATCCACAAAATAAACCAGACTCTTTTTCAGCCTCTGCTCCAATTCAGAATAGATGCCATAAGGAAAATCATAGAGAACAAGTACTGTAAAGGGTATATGGTTTATCTGATTGTTAAGGTTTTATTCCTCATCAGTTAAGATTGCAGAAAACTCTAGGGCAACTGGTGGGTCATTGGTGATGCTCAGGTGTTTTTCTTGTTTCTAGGGTATCAATTGGGTTGGTGCCAGCTGCTTTTATTTGACTGCAAGGAATCTTGACTGAGGCGCACGAGTGGATAGATCTGTAGTTTAGAGCAGGCAGGAGCGAAATAGTGTTACAAAGAGGTAGAAAATGTAGGGGTCTAAGCTCCAGAGAGTGATTCTCGGCTAGAAGTTCTTTCCTGTTTGCTTGTTCTTCCTTGAGTGTCAGTGAAGTGATTAAAAATAGTAAGAAGGGAAGGGGGCATGGTAGACAATGGGATTCTGTTAAGCAGACCAGAGGTGGAATGAGAAACCAAGGCTGTGCTGGCAGATTGAGTTAAAACAACTGAGAGGCCAAAGTGCACTGCTGGATCAGAACCTAAGACCAAAGGGCAGCAAGAGGGATAGGAAGCAGGTTCTTAGAGCAATAATCAAGATGTTATCTGTGGCTGCAGAATAAACCCTGCTTGGGTTTCTTCTGTACCAGGAGTATGTGGCAGCCTCCATTGGTGGAGTTCACAAGGTCATCTCTTTGGCTCATGTTATGCTGGAGGCTGGCTGCAGCTTTTCACTTGAGTCACCCATGCTGCTTTTTCTACAGGTTGTTCTTACTTTAATTGAAATTCTTGCAGCTACAATGAATTTATTATTGTGAGAGTTGTAAGAGATTCTCCCCCCCCCCCCCCCCCCCCCCCC
>VRYO01002297.1:3761935-3786747 GCA_009812075.1 Sialia sialis
GGCGTTACTTTGTTGCACGTGTACCCTGCCAAAGTAAGGTGCGGCTTATATTCCGGTGCGGCTTATATATGGACGAATCCCGTGGTCTGCCCAGCTACCCAGAGGTGCGGCTTATATTCAGGTGTGGCTTATAATCGTGAAATTACTGTAGTTGTCTCTTCCCTGCCCAGAGGAAAAATGTTACTTAACTCTGGAACATAAGAATATTTAATAGTCAATGCTTTTATTTTTAGTGCTGGCATGTCTTTGTTTGACTTTGTACCTGTGTTTGTGATGTTTTTTCTTAACTTGAGCATGCCTTGCAGTCATACCTCAGGTGGAGTAATTTTCTTGAGACTGTTGTGTTTGAATGCAAAGTGTCCCAGTAAATAAAAGCATACTGTCCTTGTGATTATTAGGAAATACTCTGAGAGTTTCAGCATCGTGTTTACTTTCAGACAACAAAGGGGCAGAAGCCTGAACCTGATGAAGAAAAGAGGGAAGTGGAATGTTGTAAGCAAGTATTTTTGACAGGTCCATAATTTATAATTTCTCTTATATCACTTCCTCAATCTGCATTGCAGTGAACTCATTAAAAGCATTTGAAGAGCTGTGGTTATATTTGAGAATCCTTCTACGAATGCAACTAAAAAGACGTGCTTGGTTTCTCACATGCATCCTTAGTTAGTTGCCCAGTTACTTACTAATGAGCATGTTTTATACCTTGAAGTTAACTTATTGCTTGTTTCTGTGATATTACTGTGCTAATCAGAAAGAGCAATTTCTTTTCAGGAATTCTGTGTTTTTGTATAGTCTTTTTCCTGAAAGGTCAGGGTCCTTGGTAAAAGGGGAAGCACACACCAGGGTGTGTTCCCATTTGGAAATAACTGAGAAAATACGAGGTCTTCTAGATTCTGGTAGCAAGAGGGAAAAGGGAGAAAAAAAGGAGGAAAAAATCCTTAAAATGGATTGATAGATCATTAAATCTTTCTGACCCTAAAGAAAAGACTAGGTGTGGCTGATGTTAAACATGTGTCATGACTGTAGGAGCTGCTGTGAGAAGGTTCTTGATCTAGATATTTCTGGTAGCAGGACCTACACAGCCAGATTTGGACAGTATCTTCCTTTTTTGGGTAAGATTTATTTAGTGTAAAGATTGACTCCTTGCATTTCCTCTTTGATTCCTTTTTTATTGTTATTTATTTTAAGGGGGAGAGGGGATACCAAGAAACAACCTTCTCTAGACTATTACTATTACTATTACTATTACTATTGTCACCTGTTTCCTTTATATTCCACCTGATAGCTTTGGTGTAGGTCAGGGTATTTATCTTTTGGCCGCATTCTCTAGGTATGAGCAGTGTAGTTTTCTGAATGATGAGATTTTTATTTTATTTATTGCTTCAGTGGCCTTTTAAAAGTTGTCCTTTTTGTTTCTTTCCCCTATCACTTTTTCAGCTTCTAAGACACTTTTGTAGCAACATCAGTGGTACTGAGTCAGAGATTGGAAAGGGGATCACTTGTTCGGTAGTGATGCCTCAGATGTTGTTGAGAGGCTCTTTGTAGCTCTTGCAGGCTTTCCTTCTTTTCCCCCTTTTTTCCTGATAGCTGTTGTTAAGCCAGAGCATTGCTCACACGTAAAATCTAGTAGTCCCTGAGTAGCTGTAATAAGTTATTTCCCTGACTAGGTCACTTGCTGTTCCGTAATTATTTCATGGATACTTTGTTCTTGGATTGACTAGGCTCTATGTGTCTACCACTGCTTGTCTCTCTAAAGCATCTGCAACTGCCAGATATGTTTGCAGCTGACTTGAAGCTCATTCCTACTGTCCATTGACTTGGTCTTTGTGATGGGAAATGCAGCACCTATAAAACCACTTCTCATTATTTTTATAAGCTCCTGTGAATTCTGGCAAACTTTATTAGAAACCCAGTTTCTGTTTCAAATGAGCTACTATTTTGCATAATAAAAAGCTAAAAATCACGGTCTTAGTTGCTGCTTTTTTTTTTCTGCTTGTCTTCTGGCAGCTTAGTAAAGTATTGCATAAGCGTTGGCAGATAAACTTCCCTGGTTGTCTCAGCATTGAATTACTTTATTTAGCTTCTTATGATGATAATTTGTTTTAGGCTAAAATGACCTTGATAAATGTTCATGCAAAACATTTTGTTACTCATTTGTCAATAGCCCTATATCCTTTGCATCTAAAAAATTTACAAGTAAGAATCAAATTATTGCTTGTATCTTTGTAGGTGTTTGAGGGACCAAAGCCATTCAGCTTTAACAAGAAACATGAGTTGCTTTATTATACTGTACTGATGAGACATTTTCTGACTTTGAGAGCTGTTAACTCTGAGGAAAAATGTTTTGCAGAATCTGATTCAGTAGTCCTGGAAGCAAAGGCAACATGTCTGCATGAGGCTGCTGCTGTGAGAATCCCTGCTGAGCCCCAGAGCTTCAGTAGCACAGGTACAGATGGACGAACTCAGTTGTGCATCTTCCCAGGCACAGCCTGCATCCGTGCACAGCACAATACTGATGGTTTACACCCTGAAATGCTGTGCTAGAAATGGCTTTGAAGACCTCAGTCTTCTTCCCATTGTAGCTAATGGAAAGAGGAAATTACAGAGCTAAAGATGATGTTAAAGCTGCCCTTCTTAGCAGAGGTTTGTAATGTAATCCTAGAAATAGCCAGATATGCTGTTGACTGATCCTACTGGTGGGCATTACAAACGAGATGTGCAGGCTGCTGTCTACAAGACTGAAGAACGCAGCAAATCTTCATGTCTGACAGTAAGGTCCTGAAGCAGAAATACTCTTAGTTACTAGTGGGACAGTAGTTTGGCTTGTGGGTTTTGACACCAAAACATAATAGATTGAAAACAGAATTTCATGTCCAGAAATGGAGCAGATGCAAATAAACTGTTTTCTGCTGCTTTCAGTGCAAATGAAACGTTTATAAATTTTCTGCAGAACTACTGCATTTTTCTTCTTTTGCTTTGGAGCTTGCCAGGTAACCCATCTATTGTTTGTTCTATGCTTACCTTGGAAAACAGCCAGCCTGTAAGCGGAGCTCACTTTAAGGTTGTTACAAACCTCTGATACTTGCTGATGTGTAAGTACGCTTGAGAGTGCTGTGTACTCCTGACACAAAGGCAGCTCTGCAAAATTTCAAGTTCTCAAATGGAATTTTCCAATTAAACTACTAGAACATTTTTAGTGTTATTTGCAAATGTTTTTTTTCTTTGATATTTGTCTTGGAAGTAGATTTTTAAAAGCCTGAGGCGGTTGCAGAGACTCGGAGGCTTGGTGGAGTTATATTCCACTGATAATAGTAATTCATCTTTATTATTATTTTTAAAAAAGTGACATAAATTTGTCTATAGGTGCTCTTCTCCATCTCTCATCTAAGTACTGTTGAGCCAGAATCACTTCCATGGTGGGCAAATGAAGATAAGTGTCTAGTCTTTCTCTTCAGTCATTTAATGATTCTGAGGGTAGATAAAATCCATAATGTGGTCTTGCAGATGATTTTAGGGGGAAACTCACTGGCTTCAGTAAGTTTGCTGTTGTAATTTTTAGCATGGGGCCTGCTGAACTTTTGCAGCATATAATGGGCTACTGAGAAAAGGAAAAAAGTAGTTTAACAATTGCTGTTGCTCTATCGGTGATGACTGTCACAGTATAAAAGATGCTAAAAAAGAACAAAGCTGCATTGGGTAAGAAAAACAATCCACACTGCAGTATTACCCATCCAGAATCTAATCCAATTTGCAGCATACATTATAGCTGGAAAAGGAGGAATTATTTGGGTTAATATATTCTGAGAGAGGTTTTTGTAGAGGATGGTCACAAATACAGAGCTCTCAATGAAACTTTTTCCAAGTTGGATACCTTGCTTAAGGCCTCTGAAAGTCTTCTTTTACATCCCCCCTCTTTATTTTCATAACTGGACTCTGAATAATATGAGTTAGTATAAGCTGTGATGCTGTTACTGTCCTGGTGATAGTCACTGGGTTTCCTAGGCTGCATGAGTTTTGTTCATATGCCTTTCCTGTACTTCTTCTGAGTTACTAACCTGATGAGAAAACTCTGTCTTGATGAGGGCAAAAAAGCCATTAGAAGTTTCATGGATATCTCCTTCTCTGAGAGTGATTTTTAGTTCAGTGCCAGTGGTAGAGATTTAAAGATACTCCTCTGAAATTACTGGCTTTTTGAGTAACTGTTCTTCAGCATGAGGTCCTTTATTTCTGTTTCTCCACCAAGGATTTTATTGTGAAATAGATACTTCTGAAATTAAAAATGTCACCCCTTCCCACCAAGAATAGCTCTGAACTAAAATGTTGGGGTGCTCTTATGCAGGGGGATAGAAATTGATTTATTGTTTTGTTTGTAACATCTCCAATTACAAAGTGGAATATTTTATCTGTTTTTCATAATTTTCATTTGGATTTGTTATCCATTAATGTTGGTCAGCTTTTTGGTCTGTTGTGGACTTTGAAAATCAAAAGAATCAGATTTGCCAGCTGTTGACCACAACTAACTTTTTTGAAAAATAGACTGGGCCTCAAGCTGACCTGAAGATTTTTATAAAACTGACACTACTTCATGTTTATTGCAAGGTTATGTTGGTTTTTTGTTTATTTGTTTTATATAAAGCCATGATAGCTGTTTTTCATCTGCCAAACCTTTTCTTGATGACTTGTCATCCAGGGCACTGTATTTATATTGGTTGTTGTTTAATACAAGTTAATACTGTGGGGCCCCAGCAGCTTGATGGATAGTGCAGAGCACAACTCTATGCATGGAAAGCCATGAAGAAGTAATTCAGAATTATTTGTGTCTGTGCAATATTTATAACAAAAAAAAATGAGGTAGCTTTTTGGGAGTAAAAGCTCTTGTGCAGCTCCTCCTATAGCAAATTTGTCAATTCATCTAGATTTTCTGATTATAGTAAGGAATAAAAGCAAGCTACTTTTCCATAAATCATTGTTTTTTTTCAGGAAGCAGCTGTAGTTGTTGCATGATACCCTCTTACAAATGGTTTCAAATACCTTAGCTCATGCTTTCATTCAAGCTTTATTGGTCTAATGGTTGTCTGGAGCAACAGTGGAAATAGAACAGGTAAACAAAGGTGAAAAAGCATCAGAGTGATTTGATGTCTGTACCCTGACTGAATTACCTGCTTACAGTGTCTAAAGGCTGTACTGCAAAGAATCTCAGCCAGCATTTTTGCATTTGGGAAGACACAATTACTTGGAAGAGCAAATTCAATATTCTATTAATTTTTTATTGAATTATAATAGTCAGATTAAGTCTTGGCAAATAAAAGAGATAATAAATTGTAAGATGCAGTAATAATAATGTTTTATTTGTAGTATTTACTGAAATTGCTCATTAAGTTTTGTACTTTTTATTTTGTGCATGTGTAAGTTAATATCTGCTATATGTCAGGGGTGTGGCTTGTGATGATAATTAGCTTTTATTGTCCTATATTGTTTTACGATGCATGTATCTCAAGTTTTTTAAATGCAAGAATTGTAGAAGAAGGAAGTAGTTTTAGTGGTCAAGTGCCTGTTTCTTCACATATTTTTTCAGTGATAGTGATCTGTGTCATATTTGAATGTTCCTTAAAATACTGAAGTGCCTACGAGAAGGATGAGAAATAAAATGCAGCTCATAAAGAGTTCTGTGGAGACTGATGGAGCTTCCTGCCTGTGTTGCATGAACTTCTGATTAGAGTGACTATCTCTGCAATTAATAATTCAGCTTCCTCCTGCTGTTCCTTGCTCTAGAACCTCTTCTGTTTCTGCAGTTCTTTTAACTGAGGCACAAGTGAGAAGTTACATCATCAAAGAGATGGGATGAGTTGTAGGTCTGGAAATACAACTGAGTAAGTTACACTAACTTGCTGTGAGCAAGTTTCTTTTTAAATATGATGCTATGTAGAAACCAGTTTCTTGCTCTGGGTACAAGAATTCATAAAAATTTCCTTTGAAATGCTATTATGGAAGGAGGCCATAAAACACTCAAATAGAAAAGCTCTGCTAGAATGTGTCATTTCCACTGCAACTTTGCTTGGCTGATGTTTTCTTGCTTGGGCACCTGCTCAGACCTCTCATTTGCATCACTAAAGCTGAGAAGGGCTGTCAGTCTGCCTGCCCTCTGGTCTAGATGATTTTGTTTAGTAACCTAAAACAACAAACAAGTGAAAGTTTGGGTCGTTCATTTGCTGGTTTGTTTAATGGACACTTAAGTAGTTGGCAAACTTAGTTGCCCTCTTGTCCTACCTCCTGGAACTTCAATTCACAGCACCTAGATCAAAGGTTTAAAAAATTGTTGTAAAAATGGTATCTTCTGGTTTGGAAATTATGTTTCTGAATGCAAAATTGAACATGGGTGCTGGAATATGCAGCTCACTATTTCACTTGCCCTGCTTGGAGGAAATGCAGAAGTTACGTCAGTTTGTAATTAAGTGCTGACTTTCTTTCCAGAACTTTTAATGAAGAGGCATCACTGGCTGTCTGTATGAGTTTCTGCTTGATTTTATTTGAAGATGTTTACCTCTTCTACTGGTAATTGACTGGAAGAAGCATTAAATCCAGTGCCTAGTATTTCCCATTCAGGTTTGAAGACCAATGAACAGTTTTATTGCCCATGCTGATTGAATGGAAACGTGCTGACCAATAATCATTCACTGTTGTTTTACTGGCACTGCAGAGTGTTTCTTAATTTTTTTCAATGGTGTAATGAAAGCTGATTTGCTCACTTTGTAGTACTAAGTTCTTGAAAATTTCTCTTCTTATCAGGCAGCTGGCTGTGTTTGTCAGGTAGTGTTGCTCAATGCTATGCTGAAGTTAAAATCTTGTTTTACATTGAGCCTGGAAGATGAATTAACCTGTTTGTACAAGCACTTTGAATTAGCTGGGAGCCGTTAAGGAAATGTGAATCACATGGTTGAGTCTTAACTATGCTGAGACTTCCAGACCTTAAATTTCAGAACTTTTTTTTTCTTATCAGATAAACTTATTTTACATCCTTTGCCCATTTACAAGCCACAGAAGCAGTTGTGAAGAAAAGTTTTGTTGTGTAGAACAGTCTCTTTAAAACCTTTTACAGTCATCATCACAACAAGCTGTGGTTTGTCTGTCATTTCAGTTTCACCTTCGATGAAAGCATTTAGATGTTAAAACAAGCCAAAATCCAATCATGAGAGGGTACCTTTGCTTTATGTTACTATGCAAGTGTTTTGTTTGCATAGAATATCAAAATAATTTCAAGTAAGTATTCTAATAAAAATTAAGTTTAAGAATATTTTGGGGAAACTATTTTCTCCCTGTAGACAAGAATTTTTTAAATTAACTGAAATAGAAAGCAAAATTTTATTTAAAGGGTTATTATTTCCAGTAACCTGGAGACAGAGCATGTTTTCCTTCTGCTATGGCAACAAGGACATGTGAAATGCAGTACCCCAATAACTTGGAGTTCTGCCACAAAATAGATGAAGAATTACAAGCCCAGTATGAGGGTGCTGTCTGTATCACTGTTTGCAGCTTTCAATCTGAATTGAAAAATAATTTTGTGTCTTCCCCCAGCTCTGACCCATAAAGCTAATGAAAAGTGGCTTTAAGATATGCAAAGGCCATTCTACATGCTAAGGGAGATTGTTGCCTTAGAAAGAGCTGTCAGCAGCAGTAAGAGAATACTTCTGTACTTTGGAAATGCTTGCATCCTATTCCTGTCGAATCCTGTAATTAATTTCTTGGGTGCCTTATCTCTGACATGAGTCAGCTCCAATTTCCTTTGTTTTGAGATTTTTCACATTTGTTTTGTCTCATTAAGTACTCCTTTGGCTGGTTTTTAATCTTGTTTTGAGGTTGCAGGCATATATTTTGCATTGATTTGTAGCTGTTACTTGTTGAATTCACATGTTAGCTTTGGGATGGCTGACATATCTTAGAGACAGTTTGTTTCTGAGGTGGATATTTAAGGGTTGAGGAGTGCAAAGGGATGAAAATAGTCAGTTCCCTCCTATGTTTGGTGGTAGGTGTTTGGAATGGTAAATGGGTAGAGCAGCCCGGGTGTGCAGAGCCTGGCCTGGCCCAGCTGTGTGCCAGCCCTACATCCTCAACCCATACACACTTGTGCACTGCACTCCCAGTTGGATCTGCTGAAACTTTCACACTTTCTCTCCGTTGTGGTGCAGGTAATTCAGAGACCAAGTCTATCCGTTACTTTAGATAAATGTATGCCTAAAGATACATAGTGTGCTATATAGAAGCAATAAGCAAAATGCAGTATTTATTACACTAAAAATGTGGCTTTAAGAGTGATAAATAGCATTGATTGAAAACATGCACAGTGTCTTTTGTGTCTAGAAATAAACACCACAATGTTTAACCCAGTGGAATGCACTATAACTTACACTGTATACATGAATATAAAAGAAAGTACTGCTTGGTGCTGATTGAAGAAAAGGAAATTCAGAACTTCCTCAGGTCTTTTCCATAGCTCCGATACTTTCATCTGAAACAAACAAAATACAGCAAGATTTTTTTTCTGTAAGTCTTTAGTTGCATGTAACAATTGGAGGGAAGGACCAGTGCAAACTGTGAAAAGGACAGCCTCTAAATAAGTGACCCATGTTGCTTTCCTAAGAGTCTAGAAGGATGACAGAGCAGTGTCTCCTCTCATTATCTCTGGGGGTGCCTGTGTGCAGCAGTCAGGTGTTTGGAACTGGAGCGTGTTCTCCATCCCTGTTGTTTGGCAGCCTTTTGGAGCCACGGTGTCTGTCTGGCAAATGTCACTGTGTCTGACTGATGGCTCTGAGAACCTCACAGAGGACCAGAGCAGCTGGCTACAGCCTAGCAAATGCCTGTTCTGTGTCTGCTAGTGGGTTTTACCTGTCTTAAAGCTGTTCCCAGTTGTTTAGATACATTTGTTCCTCAAATAATGCCTGTTTAGATCAAGCACATAGAATTTTAATTCTGTCTGCTGCCTTTTGCAGTAGGTCTCGAATCTTGATGTCAAGAGAAGGCTTTTTCTTCTGGTCTTGCTGCAACTATTAATTCCCCCCAACCCCCCTTTCTGTTGGTTCCTGTTTTTTTCTGGGCTTTTAAAAATTTTATTTTTTTTGTCCTCTTCTGCCTTTATCTTGGACTTCCCCCACAGAATTTTGCAATAACAAATAGAAAAAGTCAGGTGGAACAGCTGCTTCAGGGCCTTACTCTTAAAGGATCCCTTAACATGTCAGAATTGATCCTTGCATTGCATATGTGCAGATGGGGTTATTTAGTTCCTGTCTTTGGCAGAAAGGAGAGAGATCTTTACTCCAGGATATAAATAACATGTATTTGTTTGAATTCTAATTTCATTGTGTCAAAATCTTTCTGATACAGCTATCAGGAAACATTTATATTTAGTGCTGCTTCTTTTACTATTCTGCAGAAGTGAGTTAATACAGCTTCCTATATATCCTTCTTGCATTAAAAATTTGAATGGCCTCTTGTCTCAGCCTTTCTCCAGATAACATACAGTTTAGGAAATTGTTTAAACCTTGAAGTATCTCAATGTAGAGCTACTTTCTTGTTACTTGTCAACATGAAATAGCAGAAGCAAATTTCATCTCCTAGCAACCCTAGCATTGCCATTTCTTGACTGTCAAATACTTTGCTGTGCAAACATCATTGCTATGGACATTGTACAAAAAATGCTTGAGATAAATCATGTATGTTACAATACACAAGGCTTAATGGATTGCTTTTCCATTGCTCATTTTAAAATTAAACCCACCAGCTTCCTGTTTTTCTTGTCCTGAAATCCTGTCTATCTGAGCTCTTATAATTTCTAAAATAGCCTGTCAAGAGAATGAATTCAGTAAAGTGACTAAAAAGTGACTTCTGCTTAACCTTTGATTTTATAAACAATTGGCTGAATCCTAAATAGATGAAAACAGTCTATTTTTAGGGCCTAATTTAGAGAATTGATATTTCCACATTTGCTTTGTCATAGCTGGTAGTAGCTAAATTGTGAAATCTTGTGACTGTTACAAATGCTTGGAGGATTGCTGAGTGTTCCACCATAATGCACTAAGGAGCTCAGTGTACTGTACATTTCAATTTATAATAAGACGATGTAGCTGATAGCACAGACACTGAGATATTTCAAGTCTAGACTATGCCTTAAAAAACACAGGCTATTGGCTTTTTGGTGCAGCAAGTTGGAAAATAACTGATAAGGGCAGTTTGTTCAGCAGACTTCAAAAAGTGATGAGTTTTTCTAAGCCAGAGTGGGTCGGGAGGGTTCAGCCACGGCTTGCCTGCCTTGTTGGGGTGAAAAGAGAACTGGTGTTTGAAAGGGCTGGTCTGTCTTGTCAGGTTTGAGTGGTTTGTGAAGGAGATCACACGTACAGCCTTGTTAGATGGGGAAGATGAGTTTCTGCAGTGTTGTGTTTAGCAAGAAGAGATGGGATGGAGAAACAGAAGAGCAAAGTTTCCTATCTGTAGAAAATGGTGATGTTAGTACTTCACCACAGACAAAAATAATGACCAAAAAGTTTAACATAGCTCGTGTTGTCTTGTATAGCCCTTTTGTACCTTTGGATAGTAAAAATAGCTTGATGAAGGTTTTTGAGTGGAACTACATATTGTAGTAATGGAAGGATATTATGATGTAGCTGATAGTTTTATGGCCCCTTTAGTATCCCAATTCACCTTACAAATCACTGTGTTTGTAAAGTCCTTCTCTTACTGCTGCTGGGGAAGAAGAACATTTTGGTTGTGTTTACTTTCGTCCTGTGTTGTTAGCTGTAGAAAAAAGGAGAAATATAACCTCAGACTGGCTTGCAGACTTGAAGATTTGTGTAATTACTCTCAGTTTGTCTCTCTAACATAATGCCAACCATGTTTTTCAGAGCCATGGTGTCATGGAAGGGGATGTACTTTGCACTTGCACTATTCTTGGGAAGTTTCTTTGGAAGTATATTCATGCTGGGCCCTTTTCTGCCTTTGATGTTTATCTCGCCAGCCTGGTACCGCTGGATCACTGACCGCATTGTGGCCACTTGGCTCACACTCCCTGTGGTAAGTGGCACATAATCCAGGTCTGGGCAGCTGTCCATAATCCCACAATTTAGCTTGTTACCAACATGTTGGATTTTATTTTGGAGTTTTTAAAGCTATTTATGCTTCTGTCTAAACAGGCCCTTCACACTATCTGTGGAGATGTAGGGTTTAGCTCAGTGTTGTAAACTGTGTGGCTATTTACAGTCCCCCTCTTATTTCACAGTTTAATTTATATATCAGCTATTGCTGTGTGTTCATTTTATGCTTGAAAAGGCCTTTTTGTGACATCTTCATCCAGTGTCAGTCAGATGCAGAGAGGAGTAGGTGAAACTCTAGTAAACAGAAGGAAGTTTTGTTAAACTGTAAACTTCCTAAATGAATTGTCTTGTAAAATCTTTCATTGGACTGTGCTCCAAGTATTGTATTAGGAAAATTTTCCACTGTCTGGTACATTGTTGTCAACCTTCACCGTTCTGTTACTTAGTCCTTTTAGAATTTAGCCCTTGTAGTTGAATTAGATGTTTTCAGGTGAAAAAATAAGTGCTTCCCCTAGAAAGGAGATATTCCTCACTTATGGACCATCAACTTTACAGCTATATGAGTCTGGAAATCAGTAACAAAGCTCTTCCCTGAATTGTTCCAAAGGAAAGGCAATGTGAATAGGATCTGTCTCTTCTTCCATTCTCTAAAAGCTGGGGAATTTTCTTTCTCTAGGCCATTGCAGATTTGTTTAACTTTTTCTGAAGTAAAATGCCATATTGTCGTGCAGAACAATGTATCTTGTGGCATAAAGGAAGTTTTATCCTTATTGCATATCAAATAGTTTCCACTTTTGCTGTTTCTGCCTTGTGAGTTTTAAAAGGGCCTCAGCTGTTTCTTATTCTAAAACTTATGTAGTTTTTATCATGACTAAATGTAGTGAAATTAGGAGGGTCGATGTAATCACCAGTAAATGAAATAGATTGTTATTTGTTGTCATGATGAAATTTAACTGAGTATTGATAGTGTCACAAAATAACTCTTTCTTTGTTTGTCTTCAAATCTTTTATAATTTCAAACTCCCCAAAATCTAATACTGGTCTTTTCTTCAGTTAGGTGCCTACATTTTAAAATTCTGGGTTATTTAAACTAGTTCGTGATAACTTTTTCAGTCTAGAAGTTTGATTTTTAACCCACACTAGAGCTAGACTAAAATAATTTTAATATCATTGTGGAAAGGATTCTCTCTTTTGAGAATCTTGGGGACTTAGGTTCAGCCAAGTAATCTCAAAAAGATTTTTGCATCCAACCATTTTGAAGCTCAGACGTTGTCCATTGTAGTTTTCTATCCTTACACTCGCTGCATTCTCATTCAGGTGAAGCAGGTTCTTGGTTTGTGTCTCTAAACAATAAAGTGCTTTTGTACCAGTTGGACTCCAGCAGGAAAACTCTGACCCTGACCTCTGTTGTAAGAAATTTTCACCTTCCTCACTCTGTCACATTTTAATTCCTTTCTAGGAGAGTGAGCAGGGGACAGTGAGGTGGGTCTTAACTGTTTCAGTTGAGTTTGACTTGTACTAAGCACACACAGAGATGGCAGAAATATGAACAGAAGTTGTTTCACTTTTTGGAGCTCTTTTTAAATCTCTAGTGCTTGTTCTTTTTGAGGAAGAATGAGGAAGAGAGGGTAAGGAGGTAATTTGAAGGCCTTTTTAAGGCCTATAGAGGTCCTGTGGAATTTTTCTGTTTTCTTTTTCTGTGCTGACTGGGTTGGACAGTGTGCTGTCAGTGACCCTGACCTTAGGGGCAACATATATTTGTGCAACCAGTCTTTCCTTACATTACCTACCAAGTTGTAATCCATAATGACTCACTTATATTACTTCATGATAGTATTCCTGGAAAACCAGGGTAAGGTAAGTTTAATGCAGTGATGGGAATAGAGTGCTTTTTAAGAAGTGCTGCTCAGTGGTTGTTTCCTCTTCCATTAAACAGCTATTCCTGCAGAAAAGCTGGCTGCTTTATTAGAAAACAGGAGTTTGTTTACCAGTTGTCATGTGAGTGAATAAGTGAAATTATATAATTCAAATTGATTTTTATTGCTAATGGGATGATGCTTTTCTTCTGGGAGTAAAGCCTAATACTGAGATACTATTTCTAGGCCTTGCTGGAAGTGGTGTGTGGTGCCAAGGTGGTTGTCACTGGAGATGGATTTGTTCCTGGAGAAAGGAGTGTCATTATCATGAACCATCGCACACGAATGGACTGGATGTTCCTGTGGAACTGCCTGCTGCGATACAGCTACCTCAGACTTGAAAAAATCTGTCTCAAATCCAGTCTCAAAAGCATTCCGGGATTTGGTATGTGACTAAACCCTTTAATTTGAAAAGAAAGTATGTTTAAATTATGTCCAGCACAGTTCATAACCTGCTAAATGACATGGGTTTAAGTTCTGATTCAGTATTTAAAAAAGCACTTGTAAAATATGTGGCATGTGGGGCGATTAAACCATAAATCTCCTGTGGACACCTGGACTACATGCCTAAGCATGTCTTTTTAAAGATACTACATGTGCTGCTGTTTCTTGTAGGTAAATATATTTCTGCTTTGCATACCAAAAGCATTTTCCAGGATGATGAAAAATTATTTTCAAAGTCTCTTTCAGCATTATGGTTTGGGTACTATTTCACCCCATGTTCCAAATACTCTCATCAAGCTTTCTTCATTATCCAATGTATACTATTGTGAAAATTAAAAAAAACAAGCACTGTAGGCAATTGCAAAGTTAATGGTTCATTTTAATAACTAATTTTAAATTGAACTTGGCTATGCAAAGTATTCTGTGCAGGATATGAAATCATCAGGATTTATAATGATGTCGGCTGGAAAGAGATCTGAGTTGCTCGTATTCAGAGAAATTGTTTCAGATAATCCAAAAGTTGTTGCACAAATGGTTTCTGAATAAATAGGCAGACTTATCTGAAATAAAAGCAACTCTGCATTTTATTTATCTCTTAGATTTATTTGCTGTTTTATACAAAACTAGCTTGGGCAGGATATGCGTCAACTTTATGATGTCGAAAGAGTAACCTTATTTATGGTTGCTTTTTGTCAGGCCGTTTATCTGAACAGATAATTTTGGCAGGATTCCATCCTGAGGGGCTCTCCTACTGTTGCATTAGATTGCATTCACTAGTGCATTGTGTTGCATTCAGTGCTCTTTAAGTAACAGCAGAAACAGGGTGATGTGCTTTTTTTTTTCCTTAACAACCACATATTAAGGTCACTTTTAGTTGAGAAAAGACAGATCTCTAATAATGTGACAGGAAATGAGAAAATGCATATTAGGTATCTTCATTGTACAGCAGAGATGTTTTGAAATCTTGGAATGAGCTGCATATGCAACTTGTTATAGCAGTGATGGAAGATGAAATCAGGACTATCATGGGGAAGATTCATAGATTTCTCTCTTCAAAAATAACATATATTTTGTTACTAAAAAACCCAAAAAAACCCCCAAAACCATATGTATGTGTCCCTGTTAATGCTTTCAATAAAATTGGAAGGTCAGCTCTAGCAGCTTGGATGCTAAGCTCTGCTTGGTAAAATTTGGTTCCTGAAAGGGTCTTAGGAGTAATTTAGAGATTGATCTTTTTTTTTTTTTTTTTAATTCAATTCTCAGTTTTCTGCATAAACTGAGCAGATCTAACAGATTTGATCAGTGAGCTCAGGCAGATGGATCCATGTCAGGTCAATATTAGCAGACCATGATGCCATCTTTGTTCTGATGTAGCAGCAGCTTATGCTACTCAAAAAATTCTGGGCTCATCCTCCACTTTGTGGTGTAGAGGTGACACATGCAGACATTTGCTCCTGTTGTTTCTGTTACAGGATGACAATTTCTGATCGCAGAGCTGACACCTGGGTCTGTAGTGTCATAAACCAGTGTTTATGCCAGATCCCCAAAAATTCACCACAGTATGTGTGCTTTGAGGACTTTGGTTGCAATTTTGTGAATTATAGTTATTTTTCAGGAAATTATTAATGTTGGGTTATTAATCACTGAAGGGAAGTTCAGCTAAACTGCATCCTTCACTGGAGCCATGATTTGATGTCCTAAAAATCTGAAAGATAAGCTTCTGTTTTATCACAGTGTATCTGAAAGGAAGCCTTAGAAACACATCTCTGTATTCAGTCAAGCTGTGTTTTGGGTGGCATTTTCTTGCAAAAACGAAGCATTCTGTATATCTATGTAATTAGAGGATTTTTTGGAAAGTGAGACTCTTGGATTTAATGAAGATTGATGGAAAAAATGAATCTGTATGAAGTTTGCTGGGGCAGGATCACTGCAGAGAATGGTGTCTAAACCCTAAATCTCGTGTGACAGTAGAATTTCTCCCAGTTACTGCTCTAGGCTGTGCTGTATTATATGATAGACCCTTAATAAGTGTTTATTCAGGTTTTGGGTTTGTTTTTTGCGTCTTGTGGTTTTTTACTAAATGTTTTATTATATGAGTTTGTAAAAGCCAGAAGGTCACTTGGAAATCAAACAGATAATTTCAGTGCGCTCCATCTGTAATTGATACTTTAGATGTTAATCGCTGAAGGTGTAGTATTTGTGATAATTTAATGAGCTACTCTGATCATGTCTTTCAATTTTATCTTTGCATATATTTATATGGATTAGTCGTACATAGTCAGATGTATAGGATTAGGGAAGTTTGATACACTGCCTAAATGCAACTTCTAATAGATCTTAACCTAGTGAAAATCATGCTTTGAGTTTCAGAAATATTTGAGTGAATATACCATATTTCTTTCAGTGCAATGTTTTAGTGATCTTTCAAATACTTATTTTTTTTTTAAACAAGCATTAAATTTAAAATTATGTTTAAGATAAGGTTTGTAATGCAAACCTTCCATATCCGTGGTACTGAAAGCCTTGCTGTATTCAGCATAGCACTTTTGTTGTTATAAGTAGTTTCCCATTTGGGTGTAAAAATAGGTCTGTGAGAGATTATGCTCTCTCCAATGGCATATATGATAGGTGAAGGCCAAAGCTGGGAGTGGAAATAGATGCAGAGTTCTTGTGGCCCCCTTTGTAGGTTAAAAGTGTAAAGGTATCAGATTTAATGAGTCTGTATTACAAGTAGGCAGTTATTTTCTAGTTAATTACAATTAAAATGGGAAGATTCACTATTTCAAGGAGACACATTGAGTCATTTATCTAGTTCTTAAGTTATTAATTCCTTGCATTCCAGTGCATGAAAAAAACCTTTAAATTGATTAAAGGTGAGCTTTGAAAAAAGTCCAAAGAAAAACAGATGGTCCTTTCTTCCTGGAACTTTAGCTTTGGCTTGATGAATTGTGTGCAGTAAAGTTTTCAAAAAGAGATATTACATTTCAGTAATCTCAATTTCAGAAACATTCTTGCACCATTTCAGTGCATCTTGCCAAGGCTGGCGTCTGGAGGGAGCCCTAGTGTGCTCTTGGCTGTTGCTGCAGTTTCTCATCTGACATCATCAGAAGCTACTGACACATTCTGCAGTATCAGTTTTCAAGGAGAATTTCTAATGGCATTGACAGTTTCCTGCATGGTCTGACTTGATAGGATTTCTCTACCGTACTTGTAATAGATAGGAGCAATTAATATTCTCATCTATTCTCAATTAATTAGGAGTAGTTGGGGGAGGGATACAGATTGTGGTGCAGTCATGTTCAGAATGTTCTATGGAACACATACTGTTCCATACAGGGAACATACAAGGTAGTGTGAGATGACTAGGAAATGGTTTTAATATTTTTCTTAATAGTTTCATTTGTGGAAGTCATCTTGTGATAATCAGGAAGACTTCACTGAGAAGAGTTACATGTTTTAATGATGGACAATTTGAATGTGTTGGATGAGCTTACAGTAATATTTGAATTTTAATGGTTAAATATACCCCAGCATGTATGGGAAAAATAAATTGAAGTTTGGGTTTAATTTGAGCGCTATCAGATCAATATATGGAAAAGTGAGAGAGGGTAACCAGAGCGACTAATGTCAGTGCATGGCTGCCACATGAGATAATATTAATTCTGGTTTTGCTCAGTGCAGATGGAAAAGATAAATACCATTCTAATCCAGTGTAAAAATGTAAAGTATGCAGGTGTTGAGGCACCACTGATGGACATATCTTGAAGACTTCCCTGTTTTGAAAAGGTTCACTAAGGCTGTTAAAGGAGGGAATTATAATCTAAGCAGACTGGGACAGGAACAGGTAAGGAAAGGACAAGATGACAAAGGAAAAATAGGAGAATAAACAATGCTGACAAGCCTGGAGTACTTAGGAGCAGAGATAACTGAGTAGCTCTGTCCAGATCTTAATCTCTGGATTCAAGTTATTATGTGACTAGCATTGCTGTCAGAGAAGATTGCAAGACCTAGGAGCTTTTTAGTTATTTTTCACTCATCTGTTCGCTCACGTGTTGTAGCTCTAAAAGGCTCAAGTTAAATGCCAGAGGATAAAAAAAAAGGACGTTTGCTCTATTTCAGCACTGTGCTTAGCCCCACCAATCTTCTGCTACACATCAGTTGATCCATTATAGCTGCCCAAGTGTGCGAGCCTCGCCTGAAGCAAGCTCAAAGTAATTTGAGTCATCTTGCTTTTCAATGAAGCAGGGCAAAACAACTCAAATTATCCTGCCTTTGCCACAGGCTAAGAGCATGCACACCGACAGCTATGATGGATCAGCTACCATGAAGTAAAATATTGTTGTCACTAAGCCTAGAAAATTTTAACACTCAACTCAATTGGAGTATAGCTAAAGCAGCATGCTGTGGAGGATCTGTACACATTTATGTTGGCATGGAAGTGTTCGTGCTGCCACAGCTGCTTCCATAGGTAGGGATGGAAGTGCTTCAGCATAAGGCTTCTTTGCTCAGGCAAAAGCAAATCTATAGCTGGATTTACATTAAAATTCTTACCAATAGAGCATATTAGTTAAAAAAATGAAAACTGTAGAAAACTCTAGCCTACTCAACTTTCTCGTATAGTTCCTGTGTCAAGTATCTTACATTAAAGTAGGCTGAGGGTTTTGAGGAGCTGTGATGATTTGTCTTCTAGCAATTCAATTATGAACTGCCAGACTTAATTACCATAGAGTTGTTATCCTACGTGATTTTGAAAGTAGAAGTTGAAAAGCATGCTCTCTAATGGCAAGCACAATTGTTATTGTACCGGTTATTCCTGGTGAAGGCTCTCTTGAAGAAGTTTTATGTCTCAATAGTTATTACTTTGCAGCAAAAATGCAGCTTAAGTTGGCTGTGACTTTGTGTTGCTTTTTTTTTTTTTTTTTTTTTCTTTTTTTTTTTTTCCTTTTATAGGGAAGAAAAGCTTAGGGGCCTGTTTCCCAGCTTGTCTCATCCAGGAAAGGCTTAATAAGTTTCTCCCATCCCTGTGAGGGAAAAAAATATCCCACAACCAAAGCCAATAAGCCTGTGTTCCATTAAATTTTCCTTACCCTTTCTATATAATGATTCCATTTTTTCTCTACCACTTTTCATCTCCAAAATGCACATCAAAAGTGTGAGATCAGACACTAAATTCTTCCATTCTCTCCATTTTACAAACAATAAGCGATGGAGGTGGAGGTCGTTTTCTCCAAGCTCACAGAACAAATAAGAGCAGAATTAGGTTGGTGTTTTCCTGACTTGCATTCTTTCTAGTTACCACTGGGTTATGCAGCATCTGTACAGCTCAGCTGTTCAGGCTGTGTTCCTTTCATGGTCCTCCGCAGAGGAGATGAAGCATCTGAAGAGGATGCAGGCGTTTGGAAGAGGTGTTTCATTGTAAGCTCTCGCCATGCCTGACTGGCAGTTCAGATGACACATCCGTGGGAGTGTCTCACACTGCTTGGTAGAGCCTGTTTGTCTCAGTGTCTCAACTGGAGGTTGTTTTCTTTACATCTTTGGAGATTTTGGAGTGATGTGGGGTTTTTCTCCAGATATGTATTGAGCAAGACTCATCTTTTTTAACACCTAAGTTTTCATGTGCTGTTTCAGTGTATTGGTGTATTTTTAAAATGCGTCAGAAAAAGCTACTTTCCAGCCATCCCAGAGCCTTTGCTTTAGTTTGCTTTACTTTTGAGTGATGTTATGTTCTGTTATGTTATTCTGATTTTACACAGTGCATCAAATTAAATAAAATTTAATTTGAAAATAAAATTCAACATAACATTTAAGATGCATACTGTAACTGAAGAGATTTAATAGTCCGTAATGACATTTATAGCATTTTGTAAGTAGCACTAGTATAATGGTAGAGTTAATCATGTAATTGTTCATATTCTATAAAAATGGCATAATTTAGGAAATGAAACGAATTTTCAAATATGAAGTGTCCAAATAACATCCTTCTGAACCACGATTAAGGCACTGAAAGGATACTTTCCAAGAAGATGCTCCTACTGTAATGAGTTTTTCCCACATTCTTTCACATGCTCTGTGTGTGTTCCTTGGCTAAGAGATACCAGTTCTTCAATAGATGAGACTAGGCCACTGTATCTGACTAGCTTGTTGACAACATTGTTCTTGCACTAACAAGGAAATCTTATGCCACAAACCTTGTTTGAAGAAGCTTTTAATTGTGTTCTAAGTAAACAGTAACCTAAAGCAGGGGTTTGTACTGGCACATCCTGTATTCTTCCACAAGAGAATGAGGCAGAGCTAGGGAAAGGCAGAAAGCGTTAATACTTGAATTTGACTTAAATGAACATAAAGTTTGGAATAATTTGGTACTGAAATAAATGCATGAGAACTATGGAAGTCAAAGATAAACTAACTAATCAGAGCAAGACCAGAATATATTTGGTTTTTTTCAGTTACCTTGAAAGTCTGTGTTTCTAACATTCCTGTTTGTTAATTGTCTTAGTAAGGAAAAAAAAGGTTGGTTAGGCTCCACATACATTGAAAGAGATAATATTCTGTAGAATGCATGGTAGACTACATAGGGATATATATATATGAAATATACCATCTGAACATAAACTGGACATGACTGTAAAAATAATTTTAAAACAGATACAGATTAATGTTCAGTGTGTTAGGGCAAGGCAATAGCAAAAGCATGGTGGTTTTTAAATGGACACCTCACAGATTGAATCAAATTAACAAATAGACTGAATCGGATGATTGACTGTAAAACCAGGAGTACTACTGTGAATTTGTATTCGTGAATTTTATCTCTTGGTTTATATTGTAATTTGCTTAAAGAATTCACCCAATCAGATACTAATCATTCAATTCATTATTCTCCTATTAACTAAATTATTGGAAATGAGCATGGTTAAAGAAAACTTGCCGGGAGCAGAGATTGTACTTAACAAGATTGTTTCAAGGAGCATTTTTAAATTTATTTTCCTAGTTTCTGCACTCAAACCATTACATTAAATATAAAAAAACCAAATTAATTTGCATTGGGATTTTAGACATAAAACTATTTTGGAAATAGGAACAACAGCAAAATGCCCAATTCTAATTGAATTTGCAGAAATGTGCTTATGAGTCTATACTGATTAAAACTCAGTGGTGTATATTCACAGTAACTTTACACCCTGGCTTCTTGTGTGATTTTCTATGTGCCAGCATCGTTTCAGTACCCACAAATCTTTGAAATAGGGGACATTCAGAACTGTATACTTGTTACCTGGTGGTAATTACTTGCCGTAATTTTATGCAGCAAAACACTTGGAGTAACAAATTGTTAATGGGTCCAATTATTTGTATACAGTGGGATCACAAGCTTCGAGCTTCCGAGCTTTGAGTGATTTCCCTTATTAAGCCTGGATGTCTGGTTCCCTGATGCCTCAAAAGCCCTGATCAGGACCAGACCCTTGTTGAATGCAGGCACACTGAATAAGGCTTCTATTTTTGACAAGGTAGTGCTATGAAAAAACAGTGAATAATCCAGTTGTAGAAAAGAGAGGATGAATGAATATAATAGTAAACCCCATAGTTAGGCCTTTTACCTTCCTACTTGTTTCTGTAGTTTTGAATCATTTATTGAATTCGTTTGCAGGAGGTTTAGTATTATTAATTGTTCTCTTACATTGCTACATGTAATATAAATAGATACCATTTTCTTGAGGGGCGTGTGTGTGTTTGCTTTCAATATCAGCCATAATATCCCTCTTTGAGATGTGACATTTTGGGGGATACCTAATTTCTGAGTTTATGTACGTAAAATTGTGATACAAAAACCTTTTTTTGGCACTACTTAGCTCTTTCCCTCTTTTGTTCATTGTCACATCCATCTTTGGTAACTGCTTACTTCCAAAGTTACTTTTGCAATGGAAACACACTAGAGAAATTTCAACTTTGAGTGTTGTTTTCTTCTAAAGGATTTTGGGATGAGGAAAATAAAGGTTCAGGGTCTTAGAATTTATAAAGCTTTAGTCTTGGAGCTAGCATCTTTAATACAATGCTGCAAATTCTCAACCTGCATAAGCTGTAGTTTGCTTTATCCCCAAGGCAGTAAGGAAATTCTTATGTATAGCACATCTCTGTTTCAATAGCAGCTTTTCTCTCTGTGTTTTTTTTTTTTTTTTCCTGTGCAAAATTACGACCTAATAGGATACATATCATTACTGTGTCTGTGTTCCTAGAGATTTTAAGCTGCTTGTTTATTTTTTTCTCTGAAAAGTTGATTTAAAGGTCAATGGGGCTGGCTATTCTCTCTGGTAGGTTTTTGCACTGCTGTTTAGCAATTTGGAACAAGAGCTGTCGGTGTGATGCTTCTTGTGTGCCTTTCCAAGCAATGTTAGTCATCCAAAATGTCAGCTCTGATAAGAAGATTATTTTAGCAAAGAAATGGATGTGCATTGTTATGGTTTTTTTAGCTTTGGTGTTTCTCTGCTGAGTTTTTGTCATCAATGATTTCATGAGAATCTGCACATCCAAAGGCAGCCATTTTTCCCAGCCAAGTAAATGCTACCTTTGCTAGGAAAATTCCTGTTGTCCAAGAGCTTTTAGACAACCACAAATGCTGTGCCAAGAGAGCAAAATATATTTTTGTTGAACAATCAAATAGCAAGTCTTACTGCAGGCTGCACATGAGAAGGGACCACTTTCTGCTGCATTTTTGTAAATATTACTGATTAGCAAAACCTTTCATTCTGCCCATTGATTTACTGAATTCTTCCAGTTTCCCCATGCATTCCAATTTGGCTCCTACATCATGTCTTGTACTTGTAACGTGTTTCTGCAGCAGCACGATGCAGACACACTGGAATGGAAATCAAAGCAAGAGCTGCTTTAGTTTTGCTCAAAGGCAGACAAAAGTGGGGTTTCCTTTCCCACACTGGTGGGGTGGTGAGACACATAAACAGCAGGCATTATCCCTGCTGGTGCATGAACCAGGGCTTTATAGAAATCAGGAATTCACGGGTTTGTTGCCTGGAGGTGTTGAAGCTTGAGCAAATGTGGAAATTTTCCTGCTGTAATAGATAGTAAAACAGTTTGGCCCAGTGTGCTGTACTGGGGTAAATTGGGAGGAAGCATGGGTCTTTTGGCCTTAGTCATATATCTGTTAGATAATCTCTTCTTATTTGAACAGTCAGGACTGTTTTATCTAATTAGATATACACTTAAAGATAGACACATTCTTCCAGAACACTGGATGTTATTTATTGGAAAGGTTAGAAAATCAAACCTGTTGTTTGTCTTAAAAACTGGATGCCTCCCAACTCCTTTCCCACTCCTTCTCTGTGACATTGTACTGTCATTACATTACTGCTTCAGTTTAATTATTCATAGTTCATATATAACACCACCACTTAGAGAGGGAGTGGGAAACTACTGTATTTTATGCCCTGCTTTATGCAGTTTAGTCAGGTAAAGTACAAATCACCCAAGCAGCATCTTTTGTTAGTGGCTAAAGGTGTTTATAGTTTGATGCTCACAGTGCTGTTGAAGAATGATAGTCAGAGTGAGCTAATGTGCAAGTTTTGATATAATTTAAAGCTTTGTGCTGCTTGAAGAAGAGTAGGAGAGAGGATGGGATCTGGTGGCTTTTTCCGTATTCCCTTTGTTATGGACCAGAATAATTCCTAAGGAGCTGCTGACCTGGGAAAGTATCAGCAGGCTTCCTTAAGCGAGTATTTATTTTGCTTTCTGCTTCCATTTTTTCAGCCTACAGACTATGCTGCAATGGGAATACAAGGACTGAATAATTTAGGCCTGATGTGTGACACCACACAAACAAATGGCTTAGCACAGTACAGGTTTCCATATACTAACTTAGGTGTGGTGTCCTGTGTGCGTAAAACATACAAAAGGTCTGGGCTGAGGGCTAAGAATGATTGGAAAACACTGAAACCACAGGAGAACTTTCCTACTCCTGTGTGTTTTTCCACTCTGTCCTGTGGAGCGTCTTCATTCTCACAGTTGTAAATGGTATGGTTCAAGGCATCTCTGTTTCTGCTGAGAGGGATTTTGTCCTTTGCATTGTCCATTTTTATGAATTTGATATCAAATAAAGTATCATAGAATATCTCAAGTTGGAAGGGACCCATAAGGACCATCAAGTCCAATTCCCTGCTCCTCACAGGACTGCATAAAACCTAGCCATGATGGGGAGCCTCAGTCAGATGCTCTTTGAACTCTGCCAGGTTCAAAGATGCTGTGATGACTTTTCTAGTGACTGACCACCCTTTTCAGTGAAGAACCATTTCCTAATTTCCATTCTGAATTTCCCCTGATGCAGCTTTGTGCAGTCTCCACCTATCTTCTGGAGGAACCAAATGCTTGGGTACCATTTGGTGTGAAAAGGATTCGTCTCTATATAACACTAGTGTGGAAATCAAGCCCTGATTAGTTCAATTCCAAATACTAGTGTGGCACCATTTTTGTAGCAGTATTGTAGCAGTAGGAGAAGATTACATGCCAAATGATAGCATAATTAAATTATATCAGTTATTTTAAAGTTACTGTAAAATGTACCTTTATTTTTTTCCTGTAAACAATTTGTTTAAATATGGATAGCCTCTATTAATAAAGCTATACTGACACTTCCTGATACTGCACATGTGGGATTGTGATAGGTGCATAAAGGCACATAAAATGTGGTGGTCAAAGTTGAGTTTCCTCTATGAAGGGTTTTTCACAAATACAGTATGCAAATATGAGAAGATTTGCTGAGACTGCATTCTGGACATTTCTTAAGTCATATAACTACTTCTATTATTCAGTTATCTGAATGTCATTGATTATTGGAGATGCATGGGGTCCAGATTGCAGACAGCATGCTAGTTATTCATGTTCCATCTGTTTAACTCATTTAAAAATTAGAAATATTTACCCCATGATATAGGTCACAAATCTTTAACAAAACAATTAATGTTTTTAACCAATACAGAAGAGATAATGCAGCAGGGTACAGTAATTTCACGAATATAAGCCGCACCTTTTTCATTGAGGAATCCATCCTACCCCAGTAGTGCGGCTTATATTCAGGTACGGCTTATTTATGGAAAATTTCCGGTGAAAGGCCAGACCGGAAGTGCGAGCCGACTGGTGAGAGAGCTGCCGCGGGCTGCCCCGGACCACGGGCGCTGTGGGACCCGAGGCGGCGCAGCTCGGGGTGGCCCATGGCAGCACGTGGCAGCAAGGCAGTGCGTCTCAGGGCAGCCCGTGGTGGCGTGGTTTGGGGCCGCCTGGGACGGCGCGGCTCGGCACCGCCCGTGACGGTGCAGTGCAGCGGCTTGGGGCCGCCCGTGACAGCATGGCGGTACAGCTTGGAGCCGCCCGCGGC
>VRYO01002297.1:3792757-3826044 GCA_009812075.1 Sialia sialis
CAGCCAGCCCCCCATCCACATCCTTTGTCTTGAGCAATTAACAACTCCAGTGCTGCCCTGCTAGGCCTTTAACATGATAATGGGAAAAATTCTCAGCTTTGTTACCAAGGGAAAGAGTAGATCTACCCACCCCCAACCCCCAACATATACATTTTAAAATACTATAGGAGGCAGGAAAAAATCCCTTGACAAACTAATCCTGACCAAGCAGTAAATTTATGCCATATGAGAATGCTACTGTTCAAAAATGTACCGTTTTGAATAAATTATTTTCAAAAAACTGTTACATTACTGACATATTAGGAGCTGTTGCAACCTCATGTTCCATCCTTTAGAAAAGAAGTAAACTGTGTCCTGAACAGTTGCTCAAAATTGTAGGGAACATTTGGCAAAAATAGAGGCAGTCACTCTTGTTTCCTGACCAAATGGCAAAACTGCTAATTACTTCTGAAAACAAAATTCCTCTGGTGCTTAAAATGAAGAGTACTATATCACTGAATAGTAGAATTGCTGTGCAGCTCTGTGCTGCTGCCATTTCTTTATCTTCTCAATGGGCACATGACAATGATAGATTTTCTCCTCTTTATAATACTTTTAGGCATTTGAGAATGAGATTTCAAAGAAATGTAAAATAAGGCTGAATTTATGTATGGGCTACTGCCTGACTTTAAGGTGGTGAAGTACTTCATTGGGAAGATGCTACATAAGTAAATTTTAGAAATAGTAATGTCATTAATCCTGAACATTGTATTTGCAGACTGGATTGTACAGAGGCTGAGGTAATAATTATATAATTGTATACTTATTTCTGATAGGTTGGCCATCTTTTCACTCTGGAGTACTTGAAGGTTAAAGCTCAAAGGTATTTTATTGTAATTGCTTAAAAAGAAGCCCTCAGCAGGTAAACACGTAGCCAGACTTTCAGAAGCCCTGAAGAAAACAAAGCAACCATGAGTCTCATGCTTCCAGAAAGGTGGAATACAATCCGCCTGTTCTTTTGTTTCTCTTGGTGTTCCTTACAAGCTTGTTTGTAGTAATTCTTCAGAAAGCAGTGAGAGAAAAAGAAAAAAAGATAAAAAGTTGCTGTGTTGCTCTGTGCCTAGTAAAGCCGCATTTCCTCTGGATTTGTGTGTACATCCCTGTACGTGATCCTTCCTTCATGCCAGATGCTCCATTTTTTGTGTGTGTTGCCCCTGCCTTGGCAAGAGATCATTGCTGTGGCTGCCCCTGGCCAGTGCCTGTGTTACCCCACGGACTGTGCATGCTGTGCTGAGAGCCTGGCATACAAACAGCCATGGACCCTGTCCTGGATTCGCCCTTGTTCACGTCTCTACTCTCAGAAGCTTCCCTTTACCCATTTTTTTCCTGAAGCTTCTGCTGGGCTCGATTATCTTTGAACCTCTTGTCCCTGATAAACTTTGTTTGCAGGGGACAATAGCTTCAAAAGTTAAGGGGAACAAATGGGTGGACAGTGTGATTGCACAGAACTTTTTTCCTTGAGGAACAACTAAAAATCAAGTAGGAAAGCTTGCTGAAGTTCAGATTTTGGCAGGAACAATGTCGATGACAGAAGGTAACAATGAACTGCAGTTGGATTTTTAACTTGGCTAGTAAATGTGATGTGCTCCAGTAGTACAAAGAAAATATTGATCAGAAGCACTGGTAGGAGTTACTCTAACATGGAATAGATTGAAAGTAGCCCAAGTAAGAAAAATTGCTTCATTTTTTTCTTAAAATATTAACTGTGAGCCAGTAAAGCTTTATCATTTCTATGCAAACCTCTAACAGGTAAATGAGGATTTTATTTTTTATTTAATTTCAGAGACTTTTGGAGTACTCATTTATTCTTTTGTTGTCAGACACTAACATAATTTGAGGGTCCTTGAAGTCCTAGAAGAACATGCATGTTTTTATCACAAGTGAAATTAAAGGAAAAGATGGTACTTAATATCAAATTTCAGCTCACAAAACTAAAAATATTATTTTCCTAAAAAAACCTGAATTTGTTCCTTTTATGCACTGCTCTTCAGGAGCAAAAGCAATTTTCCTTCTTTAAAATCTGTAACTTAAAAATCAAGAAAATGTTTTAGCACCATTTCCTCTTTCAGTTACTTTAAATGAAATTTTAAGGTGTGGTGCTTCTAGAAAGTGCTGAGTCTGAGCTTTTCCAGTAATTTTAGAGTGTGGCAAATGGAATTTGGAGAAAAATGGAAAAAACATAATCAAATTATTTACCAAAGGTGATATGAGAGCACAAAAGCATTTGACCAGACCCCTAAATTCTTGTATTTTTGTGTACTTTGATAGCTGTTCTGCAGAAGTGTGTAAAGACTCAGATAAACTGAATGGTTGTACCTGTCACTACCCCAAAGAACATGCTCTGAGGGGCTGTGTGATTAGCTGTAGGAGACGGGGGAGGAGAGGCACGCTGGTGTGAGACCTGAGGAGACAGAGCATGAAACAACTCTGGAAATGTCCCACATCAACCTCAATTGATAAACTGGCAGCTTTCCATAAAAATAAGTTATTCTCCTTATTATTTTTTAACAGCAAATAGAACCAATGGGTTAAAATACTTCTAATAGGAATGATGAGCAAAAACATGGGAAGTAAATTGACTTTGACTTAAATACAGTGTAAGAAAGAAAATACTTGTTCCTAGAAAGCAACACTTGCTCAAATTTTCAGAGGTTTTGGAGATAGGGGACATTACCTGTAGCCAAGCATGTGAGTGGCCTTTTGGGACTGAGGCAAACCAAATGCATTTCCAGGCCCTTTTTCAAGAGCTGCTTGATGCTATTTGTAGTTTGGAAGAAAAGAACATATGTTTCCTCTTTTTAAGGAAGTTTTTAGGAATCTTCCACTTTTTAAAATTTTTCTACCGAACACTGTTACAAACTTGCCCATGGAAAAATAAGACATCTGCCTAAGTTTTGCAGCACTGACAGTGTAGCCTGGTCTGTTGATTAAGGGATTTTAGAGGCATTTGTTGTGTGAATTCCCTCAAGTTGCAGAGGATATAAAAATGGGTTTCTAATTTTCCTGGATCGGTTTTCTAACCTCTAGGTTTCATAGAATGGGGAGCACCACATGTTCTGCCTTTTGTTGGCTCTGGTTCTGAGCAGCAGAATTTGCTCTGAATCTCCCCGCAAAAGTTTGGGTGCTGGTGTCTGGCACAAGGATCCCAAACAGCAGTGGGCCCTTACATTGGATGAGATGGCAGTCAAAGCATTTAGTCATAAGTAATAAAAGACTAACGAACTGATTTTTTTCCAATGCAAGATTACAGGAGGGGGAGGAAGGACATAATTCCTATTTTTATGTCAAGTGGAGGGTTATCCTACCCTTGCTTTCAGTATATCATCAAAGCACATTGACCTTCCTGACTTGCTGTAATAAATAATGTTTAATGCACAAAGACCTGTGGCTTTATAGTTGTTAGGAAGGGGAGAGGGAGATGATTTTTCCAGATGACAATGATCGTTGTATTAGCTGGGAGCATTATTCTAGTTGTAAAATCCCATTACACTAGGGTCGTGCAAAAGGGGAGGGGAACAGTCTCTGTTATATAAAACTTACAGTCCAGAGGCAAGACAGGCACACAAATGTCAGGAAATAGCTGAATAGTGTTGGCCAGTGTGCCGATGTCCAGCTGTTCACACTTTTCAGAAAAGCAGTGTAGTAAAGGGAAATTTGGAAGATGTTTTGCAGATGTTTACAGTGAGTTCTTTCCAAGTAGAGAGAGGTGCACTTTGAGGAAGCTGGAACATGATTACTTCAAGACGATAGGCACTGGAGGTCCCAGATCTTTCTTGCAGCATCAATTCCATCTTACTCGGAGAACATAAGTGCCCTTTCACTCCTTGGTTATCCTTTGATGCAAGTAGGAGTGTTTTGCAAACACCAAGGAGTTAATTTTCATGCTCCCTCTGAAGCAAAGTGCTAGTGAGCAGACAAACAGAGATAGTTTTTCTGAGTGTTCACTAACTGTGTGCAGTTTGAGATGCTTAAAACTTAGAATTTTTTTTTCAGACTGCTTAATATTATGTATTTATATGGCACTTGTCTCAAAGCTCTGATTGACTTGATTTGCAGATTGCAAATTTTCTAAAGTGAAACCCGAAGTTGATATGCAGAAAGTGAAGAAGGTGGTATTTCCGTCCTTTGGAAACAAAAATAGATTACCTTAAGAACTTTTGTTTTAAATTATTTTAAAATGTTTTACTTGAATCATCCCAGAACCTGGAAAGGAGCTCTTTATTTGGATATTTTTTATAGGAACACACTTGGTCATCAGTGTCATTTCTTAGAAAGTAGTTTTAGTTCTTAAGCTAATACTGGTGCACCTAAGAGGTAGAACCTGGTGTTTTTGGAGGGGCATTCTATAATTACCAGATTACTGTTGCCTCTTCAGCCATTCCAAGCCTGGCTTATGGCTCACTTTGAGTTTTGCCATTGCAGTGCGAGTCTGCAAGACAAGTTTGCCTTTGCTGATTCAGAATAGTCATTTGCAGTATGAATGGAGTAGTAGTTGAACAGACAAAAATAGATATTCTGACCATGTGGTTAAAGACATAATATATATGTCCAAGGCAAGATAAATTAAAGTTACATAGCCAAGTGTAATTTTAGTATTTCACACATTCTGTAATTTTAGCAATGCTTTTTGAAGTTGTAATATTTTTCAAGTATTTCTACATTTTAGCAATTTGGCAAGAATTAGATCTTTGGATCCTCTTTGCTGAATCACTTGCTTGGCTACCGTGCAACAGCTTTTCTTTCCTCCAAATCACATGATCAGAAAATCTGTGCAGTGAATCTTAAGGCTTGCACATATGAAAAACAGCACTCAGGCACGGAAATAGTAGGTCACAGGGAAAAAATATAGGGTGTGGTGATATGTTATAGCATTTATTAATTGGTAGACAAACCTTTAGGAGGAGCACCAGCATTTTTTATAAAGAAGTCATATAATTTAGGGAAAAAAGAAAGATAGGGAATGTTACATTGCAGCAGAAAGGAAATATCTCACTGCTCTTGATTTGTTCACTTGTGCTATTGTGCCTTCACAGGAAAAAATTATGAGGTTTGTGAAAGGAAGGATTTATCTCTAAGTATCACTTGTTAAATGATTAAACAATATATTTTCCAGTACTTGATGCCCCATCTCTGTTAAGCTTAACTGTGGACCCTTAAAAAAGATTTTTTTTCTGCTTTAAAAAAAATACTGCTTAAGCAGTGGATTTGTTATATACATCTGTTGCTGGGATTTTGTCTTTTAAGCAACTGTAAAACTTCATAAATATGGGTTATTAAATACATTATTTGATCAAATTGATTTTTGCCATGTTGCCAAGGGAACACTGCATAGTCCATTGCCTTTTGGCCCCAGGGGAGGCACAGCAGGACCCACAGTAAAGAACTGAGTGTGGCCAGCAAAGTTCATTTGGCTGTGGACTAAGGCTGCTTGGATGAGCCTCCTGCACATCACAGGACAAAAAATTGCCCCCTCTCCACCTGTCTCCAGAAGTTTTTGCTTTGGTGTCCGTGTCTTCCTTGCTCGCCTCTCTTAGCAGCAGCTCTGGAACGCCTTTGGTTTCCTCATGAGAAGTTTTGATTACCAGAGGTTTGAAATACATTTGTCATGGGGTTTAGCCATGCTGCTTTCCAGCTGCCTTGCATGTAGTCTGTGTGCAGTGGCAGGCATATGTTGTGGCACTGAGGTGCTTGGTCAAAAAGTTAAAATGGAGTGGGGTATGTGCAGCACACATTGATCAATAAAATGTGGTGAGTTCAGAATGAAGATGTAAAATTCCATTTTAAGGTATTAGATTAACTGTTTTCCTCTTTTTAATGTTTTCTTTCTGAAATAAGTGTAGTGTGGTTAAACACTGACTTCAGGGTCTTTCCGTTCATAATATCAAACTTACATTACTATATGTTGTGCCTTTTAAGTTGAAAAAAACCCCAAAACACAATTGAGCCAATTAATACGTTTTGACTGTAGAATGGGTATTGAAGTGTAGAGAACTATTAACAGACTATTAATTTAGAAATTTCAGATTGCATTTGATAAGTATGAAAGATTTGCTGGTGATTTGCTAAAGTTAAATGAGAGGGTAAAAAGGCTTTTCTTGCAATCCACATGGCTCTTCCTCAACCATGGTATGGCCAACTGAAAGCACACTTGTGTCTGCCTCCACATCCATACTGTGTGAGCTGCTGTTGTACCGTTCCTGTCATGTAATCATTCCATTTAATCCATGGTTTGCTTGCACAGTAACACAAAGTGGTGCTTCCCCTTCTCTCCTCAGCCAATACCAAAGCCCGCAGTAATGAATTTGCTGAGAAGAACGGACTGAAGAAATATGAGTACGTCTTACACCCACGAACAACTGGATTCACCTTTGTGGTTGAGCGTCTAAGGGAAGGTAATCCTGCTCTGTCCTTGTTTTTCCTTTAAAATGATTGTTACATGGAGAGATTTGATAGAGATCATAATAGATATCATCAGGAGGTATGCAGTGAATGAAAGCAACTTTTGTATTGTTTTCTTTTAAATATTTTGGCTTGTTTAGTGGTCTTACCTCAGAAAACTAGTGGAAAAAATCCCAAGGAAGTTCAGCGTGTAGTCCTCAACCCCAAGTGGGTGGTTGACACTGAGCACACAGGCATGTATGTCACTGCCCTCTCTGAAAAGTCTTCTGGGTTTAAGTCTGAGAACTGAGTAAACAAATGGATACGGGCAATGCACAGCAGCATGGAAATGCAGCAGGTCAGCTACCCAATGCTGCCAGATGTTTTGGATGATAGTGACTCACAACTGGAGAAATTGTGTGAAATACAAGTAGTGCTGCTTGGCAGGGTAGTGGGCAAAAAAATGTGCATTACTTACTTTTTACCCAGAAGTAGTTTTTCATCCCAGTATTAATCTGGGTGCCAGGGTAGAGTCCCTTTTATCGGGAGAACAGAGTATGAAGATATGACATTGAGTTGTCTGGGAGTTGTTTTGGGAATGGGTGTTTTCATGAGGATAGAGGTCATCAGGATGTAATCTTTAAATGGTACAAATGTGGCAGGGATTCAGGTATAGAAGAGTGAGTATTGCAGGATATATGGTTGAAGAAAATAAACATGTACAGTAGATATGAAGTGACTTTTTTATAGGCTGGTTCTTCAGGGAAAAGCAATTCTAGATCTTTAACACATGCTGGTTATTTTGACTGCCAAAAGAAGTTGTTTGAGATTATTAAAAAGAATAGGAGCCTGCTGGTAGGTTTTTTTGCTAGCTGGAATCTTTGCTTGCATCTTCTAAGCAGATGGCTTGCATTTTACCTGCTTCCTCCTAGGCAGATGTCCTAAAATCATTGCAAACACTTTGGAATTTTGTCCAACTGGATAATCCCATGTATCTATTTGACCCTATGTATTGCACATTCTGAGTTGGACACCTTAGATATTCATCTCTCTTGAATGTTTATTACTCAATTTGCTGTAGTAAAAAAATTTGCCACATACACAATATCAAAAACTGGCTTTACTTAAAACTTCACAGCATCAAGTTAACCTAGTGCATAACAGTATTTCAAACCTGGAATAAATTGTCAGTTAAAGGAATGTTTTCCACTCAAAATATTAATAACTTTAAAAAAATTCTGTATTTGCTGCAGGAACAAGCCTTGTGGTTTACAGTAATTTTCTAATTTTATAAAAATGCTTTTCTCTTCCATTGCTCTATGAGCAATCTTTGCAAATTAGGCTGTTGGGTTATAAAAAGGAAAATATTTGAGGCTGTTTAACTGATTTTTATGCAGTAGAAAGCTGGGGAAAACCACAATTATAGTCCAGACTTTGAAGTGGTTTTACATCTCCTTTTTATTTAAGGCAGGCAAATATTGTGTAAGCTATTAATGTCCCTTTCGTGTTGAATTTACTAGATATTGGGTGCTTTGATAGGCATCGTAAGCTATATGTATTATAACTGTAAGCTACTATGTAGTAAATTACGTGTGAGAAGGTAGTTCAAGTAGCATTTTAAAGTACTTGGTTGTTACTTGTTAATTTAAGAATTGGTTTTCAACTGCTTCCAAGTGTGCAAAATGAGGACCGTTTGTGTTGAAAAGTTTTGGGTTTCTTTAAATAAACAAATAAATATACACAACCCAATGGTAGTTGCTGGACTTTAAAATAATTCAGTATAATATATAGATGTGCAAATCTATATCTGTCTCTGTCTTTTCATCTGTACAATACAGATATCAATGTTGATATTCAGATGCAGATGTTGGTGTTATTGTGCAGCAGTGGTTTGAGTTATAACTTTAGCTGATAGAATGTTGTTTTTACAATCTTAATTTCTGATGCTAGCAGTAATAAATAAAAACCACAACTGTCAAGAGATATAGTGTTAACCTGAGTCCCCGTTTCTGAACTGTCTTAATGCTACAGTCATAGTAATAATCATAAAAATAGATTTACTTTCTTTTTTTACTCCTCATAACTGCAGGCACAAAGCAGTGTGTGTGACTTTAACATGCAGGAGGGAGTGGTGGAGATTTTAACATCATGTTTACGTCTTTGAAAGTATTTTTGTGCATAGATGACAACCTTATTGCCCTATAGCTCTCCTGTGAATACATTTTGGCTCGTGGCTATTTTCCATTCCTGAGGCTTAAGTGTCTTTTCTTCAGGCCTGAGTACATTATTTTGCTTCAAAAATAGGTTGATGAAAAGAGGGGAAAATGTCATTAGAAGTTTAACTGCTTTTCAAATATTGAAAAAACTAATTTAATTTGGCAAGAAGCCTGATTAATATGCATCACAAGCTGCAGCATGGAAGAATTACATGTTATTATATAAAAATAACTATTAGTGACCCTTCTGAATAGGAAATGAAGACTCAGGTGAAGATAACCTTCAATAAAATTTTGCCTATGTCTGTGCAGAGGAGTTTATTCCTGGAGGAAGCACTGTCTGCTCCCTGCCAGCATAAACCGAGCAGTTTTTTGTTCTTTGCTTTCCATAGGTGGCGAAAAGCACTCAAACACCTCTGGCTGGCTTCTCTCTTATATGGTTATTATTTCAACATTTGGTCTCTTTGGCCCATAGGTATTGCTATGATGGTTTCTAAGTCACTGCTGAAATTATGGAAGCTTAGGAGAAAAGATCTATAAGACATCCACCAAAAAGCAATAAAAGTTGTTTAGGTAATACATCTCTTTGGCTTTTGAGTCATACCTTTTCTTTCCCCATTCTGGTTCTTCTAAGTGATAGCTCTTGCCCCCTAAACTGACTCTTCTAAACAGAAACCTACATAGAAACTGACTGGTTTTTCCTTTAATTATGCTCAGATGACAAAACAGTGCAAATATTGTTTTATTTTTAAATGATCACCTTATTGTTTTCTCATTCATAGAAGCCATAGAATCACCCTGCTTTCAGGAAAAACAGACTATGAATATGCTTTAGATGTATAATTATTAATATATATACTCAGGAGAATAAGGACTGTAGCTGTTGCTAGTTTTCAAGCAAGAGATACCTGCTTGGTTGACTATTGATGGAAAGCTAAGAGAAATAAAATAGGCAATTTGCTTCTTTCTAATTCTGTTCACTTGATCAAGTGAATCATTTGTCTTGTCTGAGCTGTAAGGATTCCTGATTTCAATCAGCACCTGGTAAAACACTACTAAAGATTTTTGCTGTATTTCTTTGGGGAACAAAGGTGAGCGTTTTTTGAAAGACAGAGTAAATGTGAATGAGCAACAGAAAGTGAACTCCAGCCTCCAATGTGAGGATTGGTCATTACTTTTTTAAATTCACCCTCTCTTTAACCATCTCCTAAAATAATATCTAATCCTTTTTTTAAAGCCTGAAATTTCGAGTAGATGTTATGTATGGAGTAATTTTTGGCAGAACTTGGGTTAAGGTAAAACTCATCTTTTACAAAATGTGGGACTCCGAAAAGGACTGAAATATGAAGAAATTTAAATAAGACTTTTATAAAATCATGCCTTTAACAATGTTAATTGAAAACATTTGTGGTTTATAAAATGTTCTTGAAGATCCAGTTTGCAAGATCCTTCTATAAAAAATTACATATGGGTTTTCAGACTTGTTTGTATTTTATAAAGTTTTTTCTGAAGGGCCAAATGACATTGAAAGTTCAGCTAACTTGAATGCTCAGTTTCTAAGAGATGGAAAATAATACTGGTTTGATTTGATTCAATATTGTCTGGATTCATTGAATTACATACATTATCTTGGCATAATATCTGTAATTGTAGCCAAATAGTCTGTCAAGAGAAAATAACTATTTATGAATGTTTTCTTAAAATTACTTCATGGCTTTTAAGCATTTTCTCAGGACTAAATAAACAGTAAGTGTTAAGAGAGCTAACGCTTTAAAGCATCATTAGAAGATTACTCATGCTTTTGTAGACAATCATTTCTGCCAACATTAAATTTTAACTGACCTCTTCAATAGTTGGATACATTGGACTGGGTATTCCCATTATGGGGTTTATATTTTACTGGTTCTGTGATATAATGACTAGTCCGAATTAGTTGTGTTATTATAGTATTTCAGCTTTGAATTTATTTCTGGTTCATAATTAGCCAACTGAAAAAATATATTGCAGATAACGTCTGCCAACTGCAGCATCCCAAAATAAAGAAAGATACAAATTTAACATGCTTGCCTTCATTGCACATCCTTACTGATGGAAAGAAACTGTGATTCTCATATTTTTTTCCATGATTGGTTCAGAATTTATAGTTTTGCCCTAAAATTAATATCTATATACATACAGTTGAAACTAATCTGTTTCTTCTAATGTTCATACCTGGGTTTTACAGTTGCTTCAGTAATTACATTTTTTTGTAGCAAGTATTCCAACCTGATTCATTGCAAGGGCAAGGAATCTTTCTTTAGGTGTTCAGTTCAGGTTATCTCTGTATAAAACTATGTAAATGTTTTAATCCTGGGATGCTTACTGACCATTATGTAGATTCAGTAGTAGTGTAGATTCAGATTTTCTGGGAGTTAGAGTATCCAGACACACATATTTATGTATTGATCTCTTCCTGGCATTTATTTGGGTTCTGGTGCAATTTGTTTACATGACACTTTTGAGCTAATAATGTAGGCAGACAGTTAGTGATTTGCAGATTTATGTAGAAGGCAGTCAATAGGAGATGATGATTAACAGTTCCTGAAAGCTGGCACATGGTTTGGCTCCCCTTTGCTGAGGTGTGAAGTAGCCAGGGTTAGGCTGCAGGTCTTTGTGAGCAGTGCCTGGATGTCCTTGCTGTGCACTAGTAATGTTTATTAATTAAGCCCTTCAGCTTGAAGTAGCCAGAGTTTATGAGCACCCAGAGCTTTTTTCTTACTCTGACTTTGAAAGAGAGGTTGGAGGTTGCTAGTATGAGTTGATGAAATGTTGAGAAATGCTACCAGGAAACTGCCAAGGGCTTGTCTTCTGATGTTGATGACACTTAAGTCCAAAGCACCTACAGCTTACAAGACAGGTGCCATTCATTCTTTCAAACATAAATCAAAGTAATACAGTTTCTAATGGCGTTAAATTTTTTGAAGAGAAAATTGATGCAAGGGGGAAAATCAGGTCTATTCATCAACTGAAATGTTCAGGCTATGGTAAGAGGTGTATGAATGAGTAAATACATATATTAAATAAACTGCTTTTTATTTTGATTGCACAGTTTCTTTCCTCTTCACATATATATTGGGTGAGACATGGGTCACCACACAAAAGTGTCTGCTGAATTATCTGCAGAGGTTTTATATGCTCAAGCAAAACTATGTAGCAGGACTGCAGCAGTTTCCAGGTTGGTGCATAATTTGTCTTGTGTGTAACCAAGGCACAGGACGTAGAAAGGCCCCACATCAAATGACAGGAAAGGTTAGATTTGTTGTTTCAACGAAATTTAGCCTCCCTCTTTTGTGACTGAACAGCTTTCTGACTCCTAGAATTATATGTTGAGCCACTGCCAAAATTTTTGTGGGTTTTGGCGAGGCCAGAGCTTGCACACTGACCAGCACCGCTGTCTCTCAGAGCAGCTCTTGCCTGTTTGTGCTGGTTGCTCGGTTGTGTAAACTAAAACCAGTCTGTTTTTGAAATAGGAAAACATAAGTGTCCACATCAGCGTTAGCTTTGGGTCCTCAATCAACTAATTTCACCCATATGTCCATCAGATTCGCAGAGATTAAACAGCAGCTCTAAACCATCATTCCTTAATGCAAGGAAATTCTTTCTTCACAATTTCTTTTTCCTCTGTGCATGTGTTCCTCCCAGAGTCATGTTACTAAGTGGACTGATACTCTGAAATTACTGAACTATTGTGAGAGAGCTTTGAGCAAGTTTTTAGCTGCAAATGCAGTATTAGAGCTTCACTGACTGCTGTAATTGATCTGCTTTTATGAGAATTGGATCTTGTGCATTAAATAGCACAGCCTTTGATACAGAAATATCAGTATGTAAATTGAAACTTGCATACTTTTTATGCCTTTTGTGTGTCAGTAAAAAATTCGTAACATTAGTTACATTAAAAAAAAAAAGCAGAGACCTTGTTCAAAAGCACGCTTTATCACTGGGCATGTCTGTGAAATTCTGCAAAGCAGAAAATCGGATGCAAGCTGCTGTGCTTTAATGCAAATGCTGACAGTTGTCTCTGTACTCTGGAACATGGGAAAGGGCAGCTCGACTTTTTCCAGAATCATGTTAACTGCTGATGATTACCATGTCTTGCAAACATCTGCGTGTGTTGGCTGTGATGTACTTCTCAGAATGAGCACCAGCTTTCTGTTAGATATTTTCTGGCCTTTGGTACACGTTGCAGTTTCTGTTTCTCTTCTTTCATGTCTTACTGGAGCAACATTCTGCACTGCTCGCCCCACCTCTGTGGAAAACAGTCCATTGTTTCATTCCTCCTGGGAAGGATTTGCTTTTCTGAAGCACTCTTTTCTGTCAGCTCTTGTCCTTTCCCCTTTCCACCCCCCACTGCTATTGAGAAGGGAACACAGCCTTTCAGTGGAGGGTTTATGGTGTAAGAATCGCTGCTCCTTTAGTGTTTGCAGGGTGACATGTTGCTGTTTGTGTCACCTAACATCTGTGATATTCATCGGAAATATTTCAGGTTTTACGTTCTTGAGCCTATCAGCATCCACCTACTTTAGTAATTCCCTTGCAGTCTCTCACGTGTGAGTCATGGCTTGTGACAAGCAGATACTCCATGCAGTGGTTCATTTTCCATTTACCTCCTCACAGGTTATTAATAGTTGCAGTGGTAACCATACAAAAAAGTTGCCATTTGCCAGCAGTTACCCCACAGTGATATTAGAGGTTTCCACTGTTTTCCCTTGACTCAGAATACACAGTATCTGTGGTAACGATGTGGTAATGTTTGGCGAGTGTGGACTTTTTTAATTGCTTCAACTGGAAGCCTGGAACGATGTTAGCTCATCAAACTGCATATGTAAAATCGAAGCTTGGCCCCAGATGAGTTCAGGAAAAATGATTTTTCAGGAAAAACTAGAATTACTTTCTTCAAAATTATTAAAATGTTCCCATCCTTTGATTTTAATCTATTGTTTTTCTCCTCTTGAAGATATTTTTAAGGAAGGTTTTTCTAGTACTTAGAGTGCTTTGACTAGGTGGTGGACCAGGAGTGTGAGTGACAAGGTGTATCTGCTGGTCTAGACTGGGTCAGCATCTCTCTGAGTATGTGCCCTGAAAGGTTTGAAACATCAATTTGAGTGTTCTGAGTACTGAGCTTTATGGTTGTTTTTAAAGACCACAGAGAATAGGTGAGCCCTGGGTAAAATATAAGTTCATTAATTACTGCTCATTTTTGTCAGCCAATGATCCAAGGATTTGCAGGTGATCTTGGTTGGATTGGTAGCATATTTAATTATCGCTGAAGTTGAAATTAATTCCTGTAAACAGAGGAATAGTATTGGCATCTATTTGTTTCACATGCTATTACCAGATGCTTTACACAGCTCACTCGTTTCTCAGCTCCGTTTATTAGTAAGACAGATAATTGCTTCAAGCAGTCTTGAATAGAGAGGAACCTCTAAACATACTTTTTCCATACCCTCTTTTCTATTTTCCTGTTTTTTAAACTACTTAAGTTTTCATTAGGAGATGATGTTTCCTGGTGTGTTTTATTAGAAAAATAGCAGCATCTACAGGCTGAATAGACTAATCCCAAATCAAGAGTCCTATTGTACAGGAGATTCTCCACTCTTCCACTTTTTGCAGATGCTAGTTATTTTTATTTCCAGCTGCATTAAGGTTGCTGTAAATGTGTTTTGTGTATTCTTGATAACCACTTTTCTGTATGAGTAATTACTGGCAGGGGAGAAGGTCCATGGAGTATCATTTCAGTTACTGGAAATGTTGGAATCCTCAAACTGTTCTGTTATAGCCTCCAAATCTGTAAGATAGTAATAAAACTTATAATTGAATCTACATGCAAAATATGCTGCTTATGTATCTTTAAACCTTAAGTAGTTTGTTGCTTTCATTCCTTTCTGCTGTTGCAGCTTCAGCTCTCCTTCCCTTTGCCCTCCTCCCAGTCCCCTGCCACTATTTTCAGTATATAAAAAGTGAGCCCAGCATCAGACCTTTCCAAACTGACTCAGATCCCTGAGTTTAGCAATCATTTGCAAGGCTCTGCTCCAGAGATGTTGCGAGCAGTGCCACAGCCATGAATCCTGGATGTTGCTATGGGACTGATACTGAAAAACGAAAAACATCAGAGGGCAGAGGAGCTTGGGAAAAATTGTAGTAGAGCATAAATGCTTTTTAAAATAGATTTTTATCAAAACATAAACTTCAGCATAAATTCAACTCTACACCTCATTCATCACTTTATATGTAATCTGAAATATTCCTGTCTTTGGGACTTATTTTGTCAACCTTTTTCTGAACTGCAGGATTTTGGAGGGCAGGAAATAAGGTCTTGGCTCTCTGTGTTCTCAGTAAACATTAGTGGGGTACAGGAAGGGTTTCCCTTTACTGCCTGTGTGCCATGCCAGTAATTTGAAGTGCAACATCCATTAAGTGTTGTAATGAAGTATATTACAGCTATAGGGTTTGAATATATTTTCCCATAAATTCATTTGTCTGTAGAATAGCTACCAGTTAACAGCTGGAAAACTCTTTTAATATACATTCAAGTCAGTAATGTCTCTCTCTAGCTCTATTTCATACCATTAAAAACAAATAATATCTTAAGCATCTCTGAAATGCCTCTTATCTATATTTAGACTTATGCAAAACTGTCATTTTGTTTGCACAATAGTCATTGTTGCCTTTGCAGTCTAACAATAAAAAATAAACACTCTTGATGATTATGAAATAATTCCAGAAGGAGGGACCTGAGCAGGGCTTCTCCTGATGACTGGTCCTTCACTGGGCTGCTGTGAAAGGAGCCAGCGTGACCTGATGGATACTGGCATGGCAGACAGTAAGGACATCTCTTAGAAAAAAAGAAGAGCATGCACAATAAATAAAAAGAAGAGAGGCATTTTCAAAATGCTTCAGAGACGTTGGAATTTGTGAGCAATGGGACATTTGTGTTGCCCTGAAGTTTCTATGGGTACTGACATTGAAAAGCCAAACACAGAGGGCAGACCTTAGGGGACATAAGTCCCATTTAAGATCCTGTAAGAATAAGTGTTCTTTTAAATTTGCTTGGATGCTTTTGAAAAATCATCCCTCAAAAGGATTCTTTGTCTAAGTGTTCTGCAGGTTCATCCTGTCAGCGGCACCAGTGTGATTTAAGCAGCTGACTTCTGTCTTCACTTATCCAAAAAGCATTCCTTCCAATAAAGCTCCCTGCCTTCCTTTATCAGCCTCTGTGCTTGCCTGCTTTTGTAGCTTGTATCAGAGAATTAAATGAAACATATTCTCAGCAGCTCTGGCTCCTTCTTTCCTCCCTGTTGCTCACACCCTGTCTGTGAGGCCTGTGTCTTTTTGAGGTGGGTATTTTGTTTTGGTGTGTCTGAAACACCCATCTCACTGGTGTAAAAGCTTTATTGGAGCAGATAGCAGTTAACCACAGTTGTCTCAAACAGTGCACTCTGCATGCCCACAGCATTGCAAATATTTAATAAACCTGTTAATAATACATTCCAAACGATAGAGGCTATGGAGATTCATCAGGATTTATGCTACCTGTGGTGCTGGCAAATTCAGTTGACATTACACACCGAGACACGCACGTAAGCATGCACTCAATGATCCGATATATACATAATTTCTGATTTATAATAGCAGTGTTGTTCATTAGGATAGAACATTTTCAAAGGATTATTCTCCTTCTTGAAGGGATAAATTTTCTTGACTTTCAGTCTGGTGTCTTTCTGTATTCTGGCACATGTAATCAACGAGCAGCATATTCTTTTTCATGTCTTCTTGTTTGAAGTAGTAGACAGCACAGAATTCATTAAAACTGAACAGCCAAAATGCTGATAGAATATAATGTGCCTGTGACTTAAATGGTGGGTTTTTTTTCCTGTAAGGTGTGGTATATTGTGTACATACAGAACTTTGTGTATGTATATAGAGGAGTTTTGGTGGCTGATTTCCATCTTTCTTTGCAAACTGTCTAGGATGAGGATCATATTGTAAAACCCCTATTAACATAATTACAGGAAACAAATTTTGCTTACCGGTACTTTGTGAATTTATGCATAAGGATATATGCCCCATGATTTTTTACAGGCAAAATGGTTTTACTTTGCCATTCCCTCTCAGCTGACTGAAAGCACCGTGGGCAGCCCAGGGCTGCTTTGTACCCAAATCGAAGAGATTGTTGTTCAGGATGAGTTTCACTGGCCCATTGCTGCCTCTGAGCTGGGTGAGGGGAGGAACTCAATTGAGTAGGTACACATGGCTTGGAAACTGTTCAAGCATCTGCTATCAGGATGCCTTGTCCTGATCTACAAGTGAAACAGCCTGATAGAGCACTGATTCTTTTCAAAGTAACACAGGAGGAAAGTGTTAAGCATTCAGATTGCGTAACTAAATACTGAGAAATGGGAATTTCAGAAAGGGAGATTGAATGCAGCCCTCTTGTGGTGTTCACTTTGGAACAAGAGAATGAACATGTTTTACCAGTTTGGTATTTTCTTTGCTTAGAATGACAAGGTTCTAACAACATATTTCATGCTTTTTCATTTGAAATGGCAGCATAGAAAAAGTAAGAATGGAGAGCTTTTGCTGGCAGGACTTTGAAGCTGATCTGCTGTCTGAGAAGCTATGAAAGAATAAAGCAAATTCCATAATCTGTAACATTCTCTAGAAGACCCCAAGAGCTATGAACCTGAGGAAATGCGGTTTCTTCCTAGGGGAAAGGTAGAATTCAGGAATATCTGGTGGTAACTCCAGAAATGTTGCCTTCATTTTCAAATACTCTGTAGTAACTCTTTTAGAGCTGTTATTTCAGCATTGTTTTCTCAAAATATTTTGCTATCCAGAAACACATTCCTCAGATATTATCATTATTTTAGTAGAAGAGTTGTGGCAAATATGAAAGGATGGAGGTAGTGGAGATAGATGAAAGAAATTAGAGGCTTGAAGATTCATACTTTCACAGCATCACATACATCCAAATACAATAATGGGGTTTATCCACGCATAATCCAGACTACACTTTGGGAAACAGGGGTCTGTCAAAGAGATACTTGCACATGGTTACATAATAGGCATCTAGCTCTCAGATTTAGTTCTCTTAAAAAAAATAAGGACAAAAGCCCCAAAAATAAGCAAAGAAGTAAAATACTACACAAAAGTTTTTCTAATTTTCAAGTGATATGTTTCTTTGTTAACTTTCATTACAAAATTTTACTTCTGCTTTATGGAGCAGAAGTGTCATGTTGCTTTTTCTTCTCTGGAATTTGCTATGTATACCTGATGTGGGAAAAAATCAAGAGCTATCTTGAAAAGGAACACCAGCATAGTTTTAATCCCAGAAGTATGACACTTCACAATAATTGTTCCCTGAAAAATATTAAACACACTAAGAAACCAATTATAAATGAATAGGAACATGAACAGTATGCTGGTCAGGCTTTTGTCACAAAATAAACAAAGACTGTTGAGACCTGCATATAAAATATATTTTGTCTGCTACTTTGCACACACTGTAGGTAAAATGGAAAATTCTGTAGAGCCGAAGGATAGCACTAAATGAATTGGCAATTGCAATTAGTTTTCCAGTGGTTTGGCAGTATTAATAATGCAGCAGAAGGACAGGATATCCTTCAACTAAGTCAGTATGAAAAAAGGTTTTCATTAGCATTACAATGAACTCTGAGAACCAGGTATTCTTACTCATGGGAAATAAGATTTGGGGAAACAAATTTTGTGTTAGAAAATGTTGGGTGAATTTTGGAGCATATATAAATGTGACTATTATCAGAAAATGGTTTTAGAATAGTGTAAGGATAAAGTGTCTTTCTCAGGCTGTTATTGTAATTCATAAGATATTATTTTCAGCAGTGTTTATTATACAAAAGAATGTTCCTCACCAGATAAATACACTAGGGAGCCTGGTTAAATGGGAATAAACCAAAGGAGTACTTAAAGTCACAAGAGAAACAAAATGCTGACATAGATGAGATAAATTATTCCTTCTGGGTTTTTTCTGTTGTTTTTTGGTCAAAACCAAAGAGCAGTAACTAATACATTTGCATATTTGTGGTTCAAATTTACACGAAGATCACAAACATTCTGATTTATCAACCAAGGTAAAATGAGATTGAAGCAATCCAGTCCAGAGGTGCAGATTCTTATCAGCAGAACCTTGGCGGGGAAGTAGATTAATTGGAAGCCATCTGATGCAAGTTGCTGACAAGGAAGGGGTAGAAGAGGAAGCAGAGTGCGTTTTTATAACTGTGATCACCACAGGGCACTTGTGTATGTCCCAGTGGTCAAATTGGTGCAGCCTTAATACCATAGTGTGCAATTCTGCTAAAATGGAGCTGACCTGGCAGCCTACAGCAGCTTTGGAATTTGGTGCCTTGTACCCCATCCTGAACAGCAGCATGCTTAGATTTTAGCCTGATGGCCAGCTACCCCTTTATCAGCCAGTAAGATCTTGGAGGTGAACTACCATGTGTGCTATTACACAATAGCTCAGGGTCATCCAAATTCTCAGTCTTTTCCACATACTTGGTTAGAACACTAGCAAGATTTTTAGGAAAGCTCTCTTCCTACACTTCCCTGCTCTAAGCACTTCCAATACACTTCCATGTCATTCTTTAAAGTCATTGTGCATCTGTCTTCTACTTGTCCTGATGCTCCTGCCTCAGATAGGCCTGCAAGAGTGTCCTAAGTGGCATCACAGTTCTGCAGAAGATAGTTCATCTTTCAGTGTTCTTTTCCCTGTAGACCACCTGTGTTTTTCTGTCTTCATCTGAGAGCAGAGGGGAGGAAACTCGCAAGTTCAGCAGAATCAAGAAGTCTCAAGCATTCCTGATTTTGGCTATTGGGCATTTCTTCTTTCTTCTCTGTGCACTCACCACCATATTCTTGCAACAGTGCAATTAATTGCTCATAATTTCTGTGTGTTATGTTCAACTTGTTCTCTTAAAAGAGACATAATTTGGATAGGCCCCTCTCTCAAGCATGAAAAACATGATGCTTTGCTTATTTTCTTCAAGAAAGTCACTCCAGATCAGGTGTTTGTCAGAGGGACCTTTCTGTAGCCTCTGTGAGACTTCTGCTCTGCATACCTCCATCCAAGGCAGCCCTGGTTGTGCCGGTGCCTCAAAGTTGCCCAGTACAATAATGTTTTAATCCAACATGCAATGGATGGAATTTCTTGCCACACAACAGGCACCTGTGATAGTAGAATTTCCTACTCAACATTGCTGCAGTATATTTGGTTCCTCTTTTTTTTTTTTTTTTTGTTTGGTGTAAATGATACACCCCATAGATGATATTCTGAGTGAAATCAAATTAGCTGTCTTTTATGAACAGTCATGAACGGTAGAGTTCCCCAAACTTGTGTTTTAGATGACAGCCAGCCATCTGGTCACTCTCAAAGGAATTTGCTTCCAGCAGGTGATGTGCTTGAATGATCTTATCTATCAGATTAGAAGGCAGATCCATGTTGAGAAGAGCTCCCAGAGGATGTGTTAGTAAAGCTCTGCCTAGGGACAGGAAGGTCTGTACCAGAGCCTCAATGATGCTCTGGGCAGAAGGCAGAGATTTGGGGGGAAGGTGTCCAGCTGTAACTTTGCCATAAATTCTTGACTGGGCTTGGAAATAAATGTCTGGAACACCAAGTCTGGAAAGGAAAAGAGATTAAACCTCTGTAAGCAAAACAAACAGCAGGTAGTTGCCTTGTTAAGTGTAGGTGAAATTTGATGCAAAGTGTCTAGCCCAGGAATAGCAAATGTGAGTGGTATCTAATCCCAGAACTGCAGCTGTTTTAAGTACCTTAAGAGGGAGGGAAAAGGCAAAGTTGTTTTTGTCAAACCTGTTCCCCAGCTATTGCAATACCTCAATATTGCTCAGTTTTGGTGCACCAATGCCAACATTTTTAATGTTATGGAGGTTTTTTAAACTATAGCAGTTCTGTCTTATCTAGTTATAATCTAGAAATTCCTTTGCAGGAATTTCAGTGGCTTTTAGTGCATGATTGCATTAAGATAATTTTAGGTGTCTTTTGGCCACCAGATCTTTGCAGAATCCATCCCCTGGTGAAGTTAGTAGGAAATTTCATATTGACTGTATTAGAAAGGCAGTTGCGTGTGTTCTTGCATGTGACAAAAAGAAAAATGTGTAATGTCTATATACAGCAATTTTTAAAATCCCAGTGTGTCAAACAGGTATTGATGTGTTTATTCTAAATCTCAGGTTTTCTCTGCTATCTTGTAGTCAGTCTGTTGGGATAGGTAGAATGGCTTTGAGAAGGGGCAGTACAAAGGAGGGGAGAGCTTTAGATGTGTGTTTGAACTCAATTGAGTGAAACTGAAATGCGCATCTCCTTTAAGTGTAAAACATCCGAAAAAAAAAATCAAAACACAGAAGACATGAAGATGAGTGGGAAATTGCTACTCATCTGTTGAATGGAAACTTGATGTTAAATAAGATCTTCTTATGTTTCACCGTTGGAAACACAGTAAGAGTTCCAGGAACTAATTAACCAGCAATGGATGATGACATGGAAATATATTAAATATACATAGATAGCTAACCATGAATACTTCATGCATGCATAACAGTCTAGTTAATTTTTATGTAAATTAAGCAACATTGAAAGTGGCAATATAATAACCAACAACACTATTTTGCATTTGAATAGAACAAAGCAGCAAATTCACACTTGAAATAGAGCCTTTCTTCTTAAACTGTCTTTTCCTGGCTAGATACTTCATGTCTGCTGTATTCACAGTAAAAAACATGGTCCTCATAGGTAACATCTTGTCCAGAAACAATCATACAGTTTAAGCTTTTAAAAGCAAATTTAATTCTTTAGTGGGTTTCATGTCTGTTGTTCTCTCTTATAATTATGAAAGGGATTTGTGTTGAATCAGTGTGATAAGAAAGCATAGTTAATGCCAAGATTGTGTAAGGGTTAGCTTATTTCCAAAACTTTGTGAAAGTAATGAAAAGGGATGATCCCTCCCAAGGAAGGGTGTTGAGTGAAGACTGGTCTGGCAGAGGTGGAGATACTTTGAGGGTGGGCTCCTCTGCACCACACTGTTTCCTTGGGGAACAGCTCCAGCACAAGTTCAGCTCCAGCCTATTATCTGAAAGAAACAAAACTCACCTGTGGTGACTGAGTGGAGAATAAAAACAAAGGAGCACTGGGGAGCAAGAAAAAGTTCAAAAAGAGGGTGCATTTGTCTTCAGCCTTCTACTGCAGGCTGCTTGATCAATGACAGTGTTTATAATGACTTTATGCATGGTTTATTTATGCTGCTCATATTACTTCATCTCAGAGGTGTACATGGATACACGGAAAGTTCTGATGTAGCTATATATGCTTTTTAAAACTCTCTTGGAGCTGTTAGCCTGCTGAGGGTCAGGGAGGAAGGTATGAAAGCCATTATGAAATGTATTGTAATTAATATGTACTGGTAAACAAACTTCAAGCCCTGTGAAAGAACAACTGCCTTTGGCACATTTCAGTTGTAAGCATATGGCTATTCAAGTTTGCAGTACAAATCCCAAGGCATTTAGATCAGTGTCTGTCAAATAGTTTGTCATGACAGAGAGTTCAGCTTGAAGCTGCAAATTTGGTGCTATCCCTTCTTTCTAATCTGCTGTTGAATTTGATTAGTTGAGCCACCACTCAGCATCCTGTAAGACAGGAGTCCTTCATCAGCCAATAAACTGCCAGAGGCATGCAGGGCAGAGTGTTTTACCTCTGTGTTATACAGTGCTGTGTATTACAAAGGTTTGGGAAGGCTGAGGACAAATGTTTGTATTAGGGATAATTAACAAAAAATGAAAAGTATCATCTGAGTTCATATTATAATGGCCAAAATAAATATAGGCTCTTTTTGCAAACAGTTACATGTGCAAAGTTTGTGGATGAGGCTTTAACAATTGAACTGAAAATCAGAATTACAAAATTCTAATTTTTTCCTTAGCTTATTTCCAAATCTACAACTTTCACATGGATTTGAAGTCTAAAATAAATGAATAATTTTATTTATAAATGTTTGAGAAACAGAATCAGAAAAAACATTGTGACTTAGCTTTATAGTTGCTAAAGAGCACTGGTTTTTTATATGGAAAGTGCTAAGATTTCATCGTTGACATTATAAAATTTGTATCTTCCTTCACAGATCAGGTCTAAGCTTTGGATTTCAAAGCTGGTGCAAAACTGAATATTTGAAGGTCTAACATATTCTTTAGGACTGAGTCCAGATTTCTTTAACACACTTCTGCATCCAATATCATTAAATCAAGATTATTTTATTCCATTAGTTGCAGAACTGGTAATTTTAATTGGATGAAACCAACAATGAAAGCAAAATTAAAAAGAGAGAGAAAGGGAAAAAGATTACAGTAATTTCAAGATTATATCCAGCTTACCCCAGCAGTGCGGCTAATCATTAAGTGCGGCTTATTTATGGACAATTTCAGGAGAATAGTGAACACGGAAGTTGCCTGACACTCAGCCGCATGTGTTGCAGTCGCTTCGGCTACGTTGTTTCTAGTATGGGTTTGTGTGGCAGGCGCGATTTCGACGAATCGCGCGTTTCTGGCCACTGTAAACCTATCAGATAAAAGTTTCTGGGCTAGGGGTGGCCTCAGGCACGCTGGGGGCGGGGGAGGCTGTAGCAGGGACTCCTATTCTATTTTTCGGACGCGGCGCCCCGAGATTTCATGTACGGGACGTGAGATTTGAGGCACTTGAAGATTTGAAGCCTGCCAGTCCGACATTTGAAGCCTGGCACTCTGAGAGTTCAGACACGCCTCGTCAACGTGGCTCCACCGCAGAGGAGATTAGCCTGCAGTGCAGATTTTAAAGTAAAAGCAATCAACCATGCAAAAGAGCATGAGAATAGGTCTGCAGCTAGGGAATTCGACATTGATGAATTGATGGTGTGAAGGTGGAGACAGCAGGAAGATCAATTACGTCCTGCTACAAAGACTATGAAAAGGTTTTGCGGTCATAAAGCCTGATAGCTGGAACTCGAAGAAAGGCTCTGCACGTGGATCTCCGAACAAAGAGCCAATGGGAGAGGCTTAACAACTGTCGCCGTTCAGAGAAAAGCCAAAGCAATAGCAGAGGAAATGCATATAGAAGAGTTTCAAGGAGGCCCTTCTTGGTGCTTTCATTTCATGAACTGGCGCCATCTCTGTATGTGCAAGGACAACTGTGTCTCAGCGCCTGCCATGGATTACGAGGAGAAGGTGGCGAACTTCCGCCAGTACTGCAAAGCGAAGATCGCTGAAAAAAATATCCAGCCACCACAGATTTAAACATGGATGAAGTGCCCCTAACGTTCAATATGCCGCTGACTGGAGCTGTGGAAGAAACCGGGAAATCCTCAGTTCCCATCCGCACGACAGGTAATGAAAAGACATCATTTATGGTCGTTCTCGCGGTCGCTTCAAGTGGGCAGAAACTATGGCCATTGGTAATTTTTAAAAGAAAAACAATGGTTCCGGGTAAAATTCCAAAAGGTATCTGTGTTGCAGTGAATCCCAAAGGCTGGATGGATGAGGAGATCATAAAGTTATGGCTAACCCAAGTTTACTCTAGGAGACCGGAGGGATATTTCCATCCGTTGCCTGCACTTCTGGTTCTGGATTCCATGCGTGCCCACATAACAGAAAGAGTAAAAGCTATAGTTAAAAAGATGAACTCGGAGCTAGCTGTTATACCGGGTGGCTTGACCAAAGACCTGCAGCCACTGATCATAAGTATAATCCATTCGTTCAAAGCCAAACTCTGAGCTAGGTGGGAAGCCTGGATGTCTGGAGGAACCCACTCCTTCACAAAGACCGGGAGGACGCGCCGGGTAAGCGATACCGCTATGTGCCAATGTATACTGGATTCCTGGTGTGAGGTATCCCCCCGAACTGTCATGCAAGGGTTCAGGAAGGCGGACATCATTCCGGGACCGACAAGCGACAGGAACGACAGTAGCGAAAGTGAGGAGTCTGACGAGGAAGATACAGCCGATAAGGGTTTGAGTTTCCTGGATGCCAGCCTCGCACAGCTGATGATTTCAGATACGGAGGATGAAGACTTTGAAGGTTTCACAGAGGATGAAGACCCGAGTGAAAATGAAGCTGATTAAAAGTTTAATAAAAGTGAATTATTTCTTTCTGGATTTTGTAGTGTTTTCCTTTCTTCACTTGCATTCACAGGTGAGCCGATTCCGCTACAACGTTTGCGTAGGGCAGCCCAGCTCTGGCTGCAGCTATGGCTGCTCTGCTGGGCTCCTGGTTGTGCTACAGCGTTTGCATAAGGCAGCCCAGCTCTGGCTGCAGCCACAGCTTCAGTGCCGGCTCGTGGTTTCTCTGCCATGATTGCGGGAAGCAGCCCAGCTACGGCTGAGGCTACGGCTCCTGCCAGGCTCGCGGTTCCGCTACCAGGTTTGTGTAAAGCTCGGGCCGGGTGAACAGCGCCAGGGCCCACGGCGTTACTTTGTTGCACGTGTACCCTGCCAAAGTAAGGTGCGGGTTATATATGGACAAACCCCGTGGTCTTCTCGGCTACCCGGATGTGCGGGTTATAATCAGGTGCGGCTTATAATTGTAAAATTACTGTACAATGTTTGGAAAATTTGACACTCAGAAGTTGACAAACATCATAAAGCTATTTATGTAATCTTAATTTGGTTTTCTTACATGTATATGTGAAGTGATTTGGTCTTTAGCTAAATGATTGCATGCCATTCTCTCTACACACACATTCTCTGCCTCATTGAGCACTCGCTGAAGGAGCAACTTCTAAATATTTTGTTTTCCTCTCCTCTCCAGTGTGTGGCCCTGGGGCTTATGTGCTGCATTATTCAAACTCTTCTCTTCAAACAGGTTTTCTATACAAGCATCTTTGCTGCTTGCTGCTCTAGTACTAGAGTGCTTCCCGATTTTGAAAGCATTTGTTTTCATAGTGCCTGTATTTCTCATGTGTGGGGGAAATGGTATTGTGCAGCAAGACTAGGGTCAGGTCTGCTGCGTGGTTTCAACCACCTGTGGGTTTGTTTTCCAGCCGTGGTACTTTCCATGCCCCTTGCACCTCAGCCTGCTCAGCAGCTGCAAAACTGACCCCAGAAACGTCCACTCTGCCAGCTAGAAGATGAGAAATTCAAGTCTGTTTATGAAAAAGGCAGAAATTCCATGCTGTTCCCTTGTGTTTCATTTAGCATGAAAATTGGTTTGAGACTCAGCTGCCTAAAGTTGAACTTGGCCTGTTTGCTCCCCACTTCCTCTGTTTTGTTGCAGACCTTTATGCAGCAGATGAAGCAAAGCTTCTACATTCAGCTGTTAGACAGCCCTGATTCACTGCAGGTTCAAGTCCTGGGGAGAAGTAGTGTATCACCACAGAACTAAAGATAATATCCATTGTATAGGCACAGGCAACCTTAGATCTGGTATTTCCCTATATCTGAGAAATTGACTTTGCAACCTAACAGTTCTTAACTACTGATGTTTTCAAACACTAAATCAGCTGCCACCATCCCTCCACTGGCTGGGTCTCTGTTTTGGTTGCCAAATTGCCTTCAAGAGTTTTTAAATAATTTCCCCTTTGCATTTGAATCAGATGGCTTCCTTCCCCTGCTGCATGGGTGGTCACATGCAGGAGCCACAAGAGGATGGGGATAAATTGTGGTCCTTTACTCGGAGGGAATGGTGCATGAATTGAGGACCAGAAGTTGAGAATACTCAGTAAGGACAGATTCTTTTTAAATTTCAGCTACAATATGTTTGCTGAGCATGTGCAAAATTAAGATTCTTCAAAGGCTCGTAGTTGTTGGCCAAATTTGGGATGTTTTCTTGAAAGTTGGCAAAAGGCATAATACTGACACAAATACCATCTCCTGCCAAACTTCAAGTCCCAGTTCCAAGGCTTGGGGATGTTATTAATTTCCAAAGAACAAACCATCTGAAATTCTTTGTGACTTTTTAAGTAACAAAAACATTTTTTCCATAGCCTCAATCTTTGATACAGCTGAATTGCTTTAGCTGAGATCATGGTGCTTCTTTTTCCCTTCAAAAAAAAAAAGAAAAGAAAGAATCTGAGTCTGAAAGAACCTGGAAATTTAAACAGCTTCAGTCTGAGAGGTTTAAACTTGTTGTTGCACATAGCAATTACAGAAGGTTCTTGTAACCAAAGAGTTGGAAAATTGTAATGTGGCGGTACTAAGCCTGCTTTATAGTAAAAGAAATTGGCTGTTGTCATCTGAGTTGTTTCATACTAGCATAAAATTGGTGTTCAGGAAGTTTTGCTTTTAGATGAAATAGCCCAGTCTGGACTGGACAATCTGTCCTACTTCAGTTCTTGCTTGGTCGGGTGAACGTGTGCTATGTTGGCATTGCCACTGTGCAGACTCAGTCCAGCCATCTAAGGCTGGTTTGTTAGGATATCGTCTTGCAATAGGAAACATCTTTTTTGTGACAAGAATGTGAAGAATTTTGTTGCTAATAGTGTCTTGCCCTTTATGGGTAGAGTTACTTTGCTGCCATCCAAGCTGAATCCAGCTCTCACTGCTTTTCTGCCTTACTCTTGCACGTCTGATGTGAATTAGTTCAGCTCTCTTGAAATACAATTTGTCACTGTACATCTAGTCAAGTATTTGGACGTTTTTTAAGCTAGAATGTGTGGATTTGCACTTGGAAGCTCAGATTTTTATTTCCCAGCTAAACTTTAGTGAAGATAAACCAGGAAGCCATTCATAAGTTGCTTTGGTTTTCAACAAGTTACACAACTGGGTGGAGGGGATGGGGGGATTATTAGTCCACCCAAAAGCTTTGTAACCAATCTGTGTAGTTTTATGTGCACGTAAACCAGCGACTGCCACTGGGGAAAAATACAGGAGAAGGATTGTTTTACAAGAGGAGAATTTTTCTTACATGATTCACCATCTGGCCTGCAAATCCTGATGTCTCAAGCAGTGATTGTAGGGGGAAGGAGCAAACCTACAATGCCACAGCTAGAAAACAAGGGAGGTGTATGAACTGTTTTCATTTTGATGACAATGGAGAATGCCACCTCAAGTGCTGCGCTTCATCTGAAGCAGCAGGGCAATCAGACCAGCTGGCAAAAGAAAATCATTGATTCTTACATGTATGAATAGGCACATGACTCAGTTTGATACATCTTGAAAGACCATGGGGTATTGAACTGTTTTACTTTCATGGGGGATGGGCACACGGCAGGTCCAGATCTCAGCAAAACCTCTTCACACTCATGTGTTTGCTGGACTACAGAATGAATTTGTAAATCTGGTACACTGGTCATTTTCTGGGATACTGTTCTGTTTTTCTCCAATTGACTGTCATATCCCAAAATTTAGTATTTACTGTCTCCTATTGTATATGAGGAGAGGTTGCTGAGAATTCAGTGCTTTATTTCTATTGATCAAGGAAAAAACACGAATTCATTAGAAGTCAGCTTGATATTAGGTGTCAACATTGCTGTTTTTAAATTGCTTGTGTCTTGTTGATACAGATGAATCAGAAATATAACCCAAGGCTATTAACAAGTGTAAATGCCTCCTAATACTCTCTGGTCAATCTTAAGCTTTTCAAGCTCTTCAAGCCCCATGTTGGGTTCCATAAAACAGCAGTTCTCAGACACATGGAGAGGTTTGGATTGGAAGGGACCTTAAAGATCATCTTGTTCTGTCGCCTGCTATGGGCAGGGCTACTTTCTACTAGACCAACTTACTCAAAGCCCCATCCAACCTGGCAAAGCAATTCATTACAAATATTTAACAAGGAACAGTTAAACACTTTTCTTTTCTAGAATATCTTTTGATATTTTAATTCTTTTTTTTCAAGCTTAAAAAACCTACTGTGCTTGGTATAAAATAATTCAGTAAAGTGCTGGTAGTCTCTATATTCAGATTACAGTAATTTCATGATTATAAGCCGCACCTGTTTCATTAAAGAATCCAGTCTACCCCAGTAGTGCCGCTTATATTCAGGTGCGGCTTATCTATGGACAGATCCCAGTGAAATGCCAACCCAGAAGTGAGAGCCGGCCAGGGAGGCTGCCTGGGGCTGCCTTTAAAGGCTTCACTGGTTTATGGAAACTGTTGCAACTTGAGCAGCTGACACCAAACCCAGCTGGCAGTGATTCTGTTACTAATTTGTTACTTTGTTACACATGGATCCTTGCTTTTAAAAAAAAAAAAAAAAAGTGCGGCTTATATTCAGCTGCAGCTTATATATGGACAAATCCCGTTGTCTACCCGGCTACCGGGAGGTGCGGCTTATAATCAGGTGCGGCTTATAATTGTGAAATTAATGTAATATCCCTTTGAAAATGAATATGTTAGAAATACCAAAAGATAAGAGATATTTACCAGGATTTATATAGCTTCATCACTTGTTTTTGTTTAATGTATGTGCTTTCTTATACAAATACTGCAGGTATTGTTGGATTTAATTATTGTTTTGATTTTTAAACAACAGGAGTCATAACAAAGGAAACTAAATGTTCCACTAAATGTGGCTATTATCCTGTATTTTAAAAGTACTTAACTTGAAATTATAGGCCAGCAGTGGCTTATGTGTTGTAGTGACCATAATAAAAAAATGATTTTGATAAAATCATGACATGGCCTGCTGTACTTCATATGAGACAGGCTCATTCCAAAAGGAGCAAATATCCTCCTCACTATAGACAAATAAACAAAACCCCTTAGGAACAAAACATCTTTTTATACTTTAATGAGCTTGTTTGGTAGCCTTACCAGCAGTTGCAATTTTAGTGGTTTTGCAAGAGATTGCATAATTTAAATTTAACACGTGAATACTTCAGAAGGAGCTGTAAGAGGTGAACCCCTGGGTGCAGCCAACTTCAGGGTAACAATGAGAACAACCTGTCTGCAGGCACAGCCTTGGGAACAAATGTCTTTCTTCTTGACCATCTTAGGAGTTTTAACTAAGCAGGATTATTTTCAGAAGATTGTTTCAGAGACTTGAAGAGTAATTACATGTATCTAATACCTGTAATCAGTAAAAATTTGTCACCTGTACTGATGACTGTTCCAGCAATTTAAGAAATCAGTTCATTTTGTGCTAACTATTGTAGCTTGTGCAAGAACATCTGATGAATCCAAACTCCTAAGGAAATACGCAGTCAGAAAAGTGAATATAAAAATAAATGTGTTTTTTGAAAGACACCAAAATACAGGTGAAGTCATGCTTGTAAAACAGTGATAACATATTTTCTCTTCTGAATTTCCAAGAATAAGAGACTTTCTTATTTTAATTTCTTGGCTGGAGCTTGAAATTCAAAGCCTCAGCCACAGAAGGGTTTCCTTAAAACAGTGTCTTTAAAAGTCCATTATTCTCTTGGTGGTTTTGATATAGTTTCTTACATGAAGATTTGTTTGGCAACCTGATTTTTTCCAGTTTCAGGTCTATTTAGCCTCCTTTCCTCTTTTCTGTCTCTTGTTTTCCTGAAAAGAGAGCATAGAAAGTGTGGGTTTCCATTTGGTGGTTTCTTGAATTAGGCCTTGCTTCCCCTACCCTCCCACTCCACCCAGCATTTTCTTCATGACTCACGCTAATTTGTAGGTAGTAATAGTATTGGGATATACAGATTGTGCCTTTGCCACTCCTGACTTTCTTCCAGGAGTTATTTTAAACTGTAACAGAGTATATCTGTGAGGCTCTCTGCAAATGGTGCCTGAGTCTCCACCTCTTAGTAACTCATGTAACTCAAGTCTGTCTTATTTGGGACACATTGCTCAGGCTTTTTTGGTTGGTTTGGTTTGGTTTGGTTTGGTTTTTGTTTGTTTGTTTGTTTTTTTAATGTAGCAATAGTTCTTTCTTAATTCCATTGAAATTTTAAATGCTGAACCAAGGAACTCACAGTCAAAATAAAAAGAATGTGGGGCAGAACACTGTGAAGGGGTGGTGTAGCAGCAAGTCTCCCATGCTCCCTTTGAAGACTTCAGGAAATGCAGCCCTGTCCACTGCAGTTGTGGTTTAGAGGATGGGATTTGAGCAGGCATTATAGTGCAGTGGCAAAGGTCTTTTAAAGGAAAGAAAAATAAAGTAACTCATATCCAAAGTCCTTCAGCAGCTGCTTTGGGAAGAGATACAAGAAACAGAGAAATTGTGTAATAACCAGCCTATCTAGGAATCACCTAAATGTGTAAGTGCTCTGAATCTGCCACCTGGATCATTGCTGGTTTGCTACAGAGAGGAACATGGGTTTGTATATGCTATCAATCTATGTCTAACAAAATTTACTTTGGTGAGCTGTGGCAGAGGGCAGAGAGACTGAAGGGACACATTCTGCAGCTCTGTAGCATCATGTACCAGGAGTGTGAGGAAATGGCTTACCTTAAAAATTGAGGTTTTCGGTAAAATAAATGCCAAACATCTATCAGATGCTAGAAAAACTATTCATGAGATTCTGCTCCTTCAACTATGGGAGCCTAGTGAAATGTTGGTTCTTCCATCACTAATTACAACCCTGACGCAAAAATGACATATCTGGATTTCTGTGTGTGTGTAGTTTTTACACTGTTGTTTTGTAACCTTAAATGGGACTTACGTTTTCATGTATTGTCTGGTTTTATTCAGTCTTAATTCCTTTGTGTTTAGTTTTTTTTTTAGGGTTTCAGTTCTTGATGCATTGAAGAATATCATGGACAGAGGTTACCAAAAAAGGGTGTGTGTGACTTGGGAGTGGAGTAAATTTAGCACATCCACATTTTATTAAATTTATGACTCATAAAATGCTCAATATTTCACAGAATAGCCAACTGACCCTCATTTTGCTTGTGCTGATGGATGTCCTGAAGTTTTGCCAAATAGTTTTGGAATTATATCCTCCAGAAAATGTTATTGCCTATTAAAAGCTTGAATGTGACCTTTTCTCTTTTCTCTTCTCTCTGACCTCTTTCTCTGGACAGATCCCATATTGAAATTCTTTTTTTTTCCTCTGTCCTTTTGGCAGAAGGATTCCACCTCCTGCTCACCCTCTGTTGTGTTTTAATAGATGTGAAAATGGACATTTTTGCATGCAGCACCATCTTCAGAGTGACATCTGTCTTTTTATATTATCTGTTTCTGCATCTGGACAATCCAATACTTTTAGACAGAATATTTGTAATAAGCTTCAGCTCTTCAATGAAAAACTGCTTAATTGTTAAGAGGGTTTTTTTTTGTTGGTTAATCTTGTTATGAAATGTTCCTTTTTGTTTTCTGGGTGGTTTTTTCCATACAGCTGTTGATATTGTAAACTGCACATTTGCAGGGATCCATGTGTCTGCATTGTATGATGCTGTCGGCTTCTTAGTAGTTTTTCCTGTTTATGGACTGGAGAACATTTCAGATGGAGAAGAGCAGCTGGAGGGAGAGCAATGTCAGCATACCCTACTGGGATTTTGATCACACTAAATTCTGTTAATAAAATTCAGGTCTATATTTCAACATAGAATAACGTGGAAATGTTATATAAACATTTTCCAGTGAGGACTAAGGGTCTGTGAGATGCAACTTAAAAAGTATTATCTTTCTTTAAATCTTTTCAATTCACAACTGTAAAAAAGCCAAGGTTTTCCTAGCTTCACTGGCAGATTTTAAAAAACAAAGATTTAGGTGTCTTTTTTGGTAAATGTTAGAGGTAATACTTTTAATCATAAGCTAAGTCAAATCTATGAAAATAACCTTTAGTGCTGGTTTTAAAAATTACAGCACTAAAGATAGGTGGGCTTACAGCAAACTCTGTAGGTCGGGATATGCAAAGATGCTTTCCAGAATGACAGTGTGTGCACTAACCTGAGCTGTGTCCTGTGCAACTGTGTGTGCAGACATGGGCTCTGTGTTACTCCTTTCAAAACTGTGTGTCTGAGAAAATCAAATCATGTATGTGAGGAGAGAATAACACCTTATATCATTCTCTGCTTCTCCTATTCACTGTCTAAGCAAGTGCATTTGGCCACTTCATGGCTTCCTCTGCCTGCACTGAATGTGGTGGGTGGATTGCAGGGAATAAAGAGATATGGAGGAGCTGGCACAGGGAAAAATAGTAAGCGTACGCAGAGGGGTTTAAACTGTTCAAGGCACTAGTGCCTGTGCATGTGAATAAACAGATACAAGAGGTGAAAGGGGGTTCTTTAAATTTTAGATCCTAATCTAGCAATTTTATTTGTGGTCAAGGGACTGCACAAATACACAGGGCAAGTTACGCATTTCTGATTTCAGGATTGTTAGTGCATTAGGTTTCTGAAAATAAAAATTCAGCCGTTTATATGAAACCCAAACAATGTTCCTTATGTAATTCATCTTTTGTAGGCATATTCTTTCTTTCAAACATGTTGAAACACAATATATTTTTATTAGTTACCCTGTCAACTAAAAATAAACAAGGCTGATTTCTGTTTTATTGTGTTTTTGCTCCAAATGTATTTTGCACATTTTGTTAAATGCTGTCAGTAGTCACTTTCTGTCCAATTTGAATAATTTTTCACTCTAAAACCAAAGGAATAAAAACCTTCAACTTGCTTTTTAAAGACATGTAGATAAACAAATACAGCTGCATGTATATATGTACAGTAGTTTCACGATTATAAACCGCACCTGAATATAAGC
>VRYO01002297.1:3827044-3858527 GCA_009812075.1 Sialia sialis
GAAACTACTGTACATATATATGTCATTTTCCAGATGAGCAGTTGATATTTTTAATAGTAAATTTTTAAAACTCTAGCTGCATTCCTTTTTAGGCTAATTTAGTAGGGTTTGTTACATGACAATATATTTACAGAATGCAAAAGTAAGTTACAATTGTCTTTGCATTTCTCTCAAAACCAAAATTGGTCATTTTTTCTGTAGTACCTGGGTTGGGGTCTTTTTCACACACAGGATATCCAGTGCTATAAAGTGGTTAAGGAATGCAGACTTTTTACCTCAACAAATGCAATGCAATCATCCTCAATTCAGAATGACTGCATTATTTTTTTCCAAATAGCCCCTCTCCTTTCTATTTTGGAGTAGAATATAAAAATATCTTTTCTGAAACCTTGGTTAATCTCCTCTCTGAATGTATGAAGCTAACATTTAATTGCAATTCTGTGCATGTAGCAAGAAGTTTACATAGCATTTAGTTGTGTGATCTTGTTTCCACCTGAGAAATGGAAAAACACAAACTCAAGTTCTGTTTCAGTGAGGCATCCTTGAACTGTCAAGTACTACAGTTAAGCAGCAGGAGAAAGTAAATCTACTACACTCAGAAGCTAATTTTCAGAAACAGGCAGTGAAACATCATAGAAACCATTTAGAAAGCTGAACCAAGATTTTCAGCAACCAGTTTGGGTAATTTTAATGATAAATTATGTGTTCTGTTCTAGTAAGAGCCTCCCTGGAACCCACAGGATTTTTTTGAAAATCATCCATAAAGCTGAAAGTAGTTGTAATGAATTGCATTTTAATAATGTTCTGCAGGTTCCAACCAGGACCCAAAGGTTTGATTCGTATCTGCAAAGCACAGAGAACACATGATAAACAGACAAAAAGATACAGATCCTCCCTGGAAGAAAATTGTTTCCATGCAGAACTTTGGTCATTTTGCACATGGTGGGAGCACTCCCTAAAAGCAGCATGAAGCATCTTTAACACTTTGGAGATCACTTTTTGGTGGGTGGAGAGCAGAGACTGAGGTAATCCATGCGCAGGGGTGCCAGTAATGTGCCTGCCATGCAGTTTTTGGCAAATTACCTATACAGGGGTGAGTCACATAATTTACAATAAAGAATCCTAGGTGTAATTGAGGATGGAAATTCTAGATGCGTTTCATAAAGGTAGAAAATAAAATTAGACAGGTTTAAGCATGCATGGTTCTTGTGCGTGGAAAAAATACTCCTGTCTCCTAAAGCATTGTAAATTCCAAGTGTTAGGCACATAGACTAGAACCTGTTTTTGAGAAAATGCATTAACCATAATTTTATAACTACTTCTTCATAGCTGTAACAAAAGTCATGGTGGAGAATGCCTGTGTCGAGTTCAGGCTTGTCTTTTCCATGCCTTTTGATGGCAAATCTCTTTTTCTTTGTCTGAACCAGGTTTTTTGCAGACATTTACTCAGAGTTTTATTACTGTAGAGGTGCATTCAGGCCTCACATGGTTTCTTATAAACCCTATGTGGGATTTGGTTACTGTTTCAGTCTCTGCAGTTAATTTTTTGGTCAAGCACTTTGCCGTTTGGAAAGCAGTATAAACTCAAGGAAGCAAGACTAAAGGACTAGGCAAAGCAGGAGTTGTTTTCTTTCCTTTTTTTCTTCTTATAAAAAACATAGTTACAGTAATTTCACAATTATAAGCCACACCTGATTATAAGCGGCACATCCTGGTAGCCGGGTAGACCACAGGATTTGTCCATATATAAGCTGCAGCTGAATATAAGCCGCACTTTTTTAAAAAATAAAATTAAAACAAGGATCCATGTGTGACAAAGTAACAAATTAGTAACAGCATTGCACCAGCATGGGGTTGGGGTGTCAGGTGCTCAAGTTGCAACAGTTTCCATAGACCAGTGAAGCCTTTAAAGGCAGCCCCAGGTGCCCTCCCGGCCAGCTCTCACTTCTGGGTTGGCATTTCACTAGGATTTGTTAATAGATAAGCCGCACCTGAATATAAGCCGCACTACTGGGGTAGGCTGGATTCTTCAATGAAAAAGGTGCGGCTTATAATCATGGAATTACTGTACTCATTTTCAGCACTGCCTTCTGTAGCAGAAGTAATTATGTTGCATCAAGCATTAGCACTGTTTGATCTGTCAGTTTACAAGTGTATGTATTAAGCCTTCAGTAAGAATTCTTATGTTGAACTGAAAGGCAGAAATGCACTGTTTACTAAAACAATATCAGCTCAATATGTCACAGAGAAAGCTTTAAGTATCTTGCAGTGTAATAAGGACTATATGAGTCTTGTCAGTTCCCCATCGGTTAAGATCAAGAGCTGGGTGACTGATGGGAGGCAGGAAGCATTTTGTAAACATTGCTGTATTGAAACACACACCCTCTGTTTGGAAAAGAAAGGAAACAACCCCCAAACCTAAAATTATAACTTGAATTCAGTTCTGGCTTTTTTTTTCTGCTGGTGGAGAAGGGGAAAAAAATTCTAAGAAACTATTCCACTTGTTTTTCTGTTTGCATTTTATTTTCCTTTAGAAATGGAATCTGTAAAGTTCCAATATCCAGGAGTTCATGGCTATGCATCTGGAGGCAGTGGCATAGCCCAGTCTTCATTCAGCACCTCTCTTGAGTCACTGCTGTTTTGAGTATCTCCTATTGAAAACAGGAACCTTTTTATTAGTATGAAAGTGTAAGAGCTGAGCACCGACTGACTGATGGCACAGGATGATATTTAATACAGATTTCTTTCTTCCTGAAAACTTCTAACTTCAGGAATGTCCTGGTTTGAAAGACAGGTGTCTGCTGAGAAAGGCGGGAGCCTCTCTTTGAAATGGAGAATGTAAACCCCTCTCCCTCCAAATTATCATAATTTTGAAATCAAGGTGCTCTCAGGCAAAGATATGGGAGTTAGGAATAACAGTTCTTTACTAAGAAAAACTGAAGTAGAAATACAATACTACAAAGAAACAAACCCCAAACCCTGACAAAGTCAGAGTACAACCTGACACCCCGTCAGGCAGGGTGCTGGTAGCAATTTGATTAAATGGTGACTAAAGTCCTCCTGCAGTGATAGATGTGGTTTAGTTGAAGCAGTGCTCCTGTAGAAGGTGCAGTTTCCTTCTGAAGATCCAGTGATGATGTGGAAAAGTCCAGTTTTCCCCCTGGAGTCCAGGGGAACAAGGGCTGCCTTAGTGTCCCAAAAATCCCTGGTTTTATCTTGGTAAGAAATGTTGGGCTCTTCCATCCCTGGCTGGAACAACTTCCAATGGGGATGAAGTAATTTTATCAGTCCCATAGTGGGACTCAATGGGCCATTAGCAGAAGATACCTCCCTGGAGGAAGGATGGGTTGTGAAAAGATAAAGAACAATGCCCCACCTGGTTTCAATGGATGTCCCATTAGCAGAATATCTCCCACAGAGATAAGGATCACTGCCCCCACCTTCAACAGATGGTGATAGAATAGATACCTCTTATCACATCCTGTATTGTAACCCAAGAAAAAGAATATGCAGCAACTTTTGCTGTTGTAGATAAATGAATGCATAAGGAGGGATTAAAAAGTGCTAAATCGCACAGTTTCTTGAGTCCATCATTGCTGTTTTCTTCTCACCTAGTTTGGGGATGTTTGTGATAAAGCACACAAGGCAGGTACCTGTTCTGTATGTAATCCAGTCTCTTTTGAGTTTTGTCGGTCGTTAAGAGATTGGGTTCTGAGCAGCAATGATGTACATGTTTGTCTGCAGGAATGGATGAGTGCCTACACCTCTGGAGGGAGGAGAGAGGGTGTGCCCCTCACTTCTGCTGAAGTTTGTGCCTCTGAGGTCCTCTTAGGCGCTTCACCGTTTCAGAAAAGGAACAGCTGTGGTTCCATGCCTTTGTTTTTCCATCTGTTGCTAGCCAGGAATTTGTGAACATCCTTCTCCGATGTGGATCTTACTGAGGTTATTCACGCCTTTGTCACCTCCCAGGCTGAAATACTGCAATCCATACTTGGAGCAAATGTTCCTTAGTCTCCCGAGCATTTAGCTGGTGTGTATGAAGCAGTGGCATACTTCCCAAGAAGGCTTAATCAGCATGGGCCTGACTTTTTCAAATAGCTTTGAGCCCTTTAGCTCTGTGATGAATTTGCTGAAAGCTGCAGGTGTGTTGTATCTCTGAAAATCAGGTCTTGGGAACACACTGAGCTCATGTCTGTTAACTCTCCTCTGGCTACCTAACTTGTTCCAGATGCTGTTCTAGGCAATAGCAACTAATAGAGGAAAATGCTACTCTAGGCAATGGGAGAATAATGAAGAAAAAATGTCCCAGCCTTTGGCCCAGAATTCATATGAATTGCAGGAGGACACTTTGTTCTGCGTAATCTTGTTTTTGCATCTTACCAATACAACAGATGTCAGCTGCAGGTTGGGTCTTCTGCTATGAGAGAACAAGCCTGGACCCACATCTTGGATGAGTGGGAGAAAGAGGCCTTTACTCTCTTTGGTGGATGAAGGAAGGGGTTTCTAATAGGAAAACGTACGGTTCCTATAGCATCCAGCCTGATGAACTTCCCTGTCTGCACAGGCTAGCCGTAGGAGTACTTGTGTCTCACTTCTGTCCCTAGTCAGGGGTTCAGATTCCTCAGCAGCCCCAGTACAGCACTTTGGCAGGTCTGGCTTCTGCTGAGTCCACGTGCTGAGAGGACTCAGTGCAGGATCTTGTGAAACAAAGGGAGCATCCAGTGTGGGGCAGGAGACAGCAAGAGTTACTTTCAGAGATGGGATATTACTGGATTGGTTATCACCTGCATCTCAAGAGTAAAAGTGGCTTAAAACCTCCTTTTGGAGGGAAAGGTGTTTGCTGTCAGACTGAACAGGCTGCCCTTCTGGTTTGGTAGCATACTGAACATTCATGTTCTTCTCTAGCCCTCTGTGTAACCCTCAGCACAGTTGTCTGAACAATTAAAGGAGCACAAGCAGAGGATCAGAAGGTCCATATTCAAGGTGTTTCCAGAGGGCAGAGAGCAGTTCTGAGCTCAGATGTGTTTATTTGCCTGTGAGAACATGGGTCATTGTGCTGATGATGCACAAGCATCCCCCATACGTGTCTGCCAGCTGTACCTCCTGCTCCCAGCAGTCCCTTTCCCTTTCTATTGCAGGGCATGGAGCATGTTCCATCAAGTCCTTTCAAACCATCTCTCTGTGCCTCATACCTAGTCAGATCACGTGGTTGGGGTTTGAAGAGATAAAGATCATCTTGTTCCAATCCCCTGCCAGGGACAGCTCCCACTAGTTCAGGTTTCTCAGAGCCCCATCCATCCTGGCCTTGAACACTTCCAGGAATAAAGCATCCTCAGCTTCTCTAGGCAACCTTTCCCAGTGCGTCACCACCTTCACAGTAAAAATTTCTTCTTAGCACTTAACTTAAACCTACCATCTTTCAATTTAAAACATTCTTCCTTGTGTCAGTATATGACCTTATAAAAAGGCCTTCACCAGCTTTCTTGGAGGTCTCAGAATCTCAAACAAGGAGAAATTCCTGGAAATTTCTACCTTCACTGGTGGGAAGATTGTTTGGCCATGCTGTGTAGGGGCTAGTCATAGCTCAGGCACGGTATGACTCTTACCATTGGGGCCATATTTTAAACATAGTTACAGAGTCCTTAAATGTAACCTGTGTGCAACAGTCCTTGTTTCCACGGGGAAGAGGGGGGAAAAAAGAAGAAAAAAAGAGGGGGAAAAAAAAGGTAATGTAAATATACATATTGTATTCAGAGATGTATCTCACCTGGAAAGAAAGATGACTCTATAAAAGGCTTAGAAGCAGTCTGCTAAAAGTAGTAAATATTAGTGGTCCCATCTTAGAGAGAAACAAGGGACTTTCCTGTGGGGTTTTTAGATTTTAAAAAGAGCAAGGAGCTGTTGATGGGCTACCTTTATTCTTGTGATGAACCTAAAAATATGCATGTTGTAATGGACAAAATAGAGATTATCTAAAATAAATCCCCTCATAACTCTTCTTTAACTCTAGATTACAGAGAAGAGCTGAGTTGAAAGGACAGTCAGTTTATTTTCTGTGTCTCTAGCCCTTCTGCAGTCTCTACTGCTGATCAATTATAACAGCACTAGCAGATTGCATGTCAGGACGTCTTTGGAAGTGAGAAACTGTTGAAGGCTACTTCACAGATGTTTCAGCCCAGGAATTAAGTGAGAATTAGACCTAAGTAATATGTGTAGTCTTAAGAACTGGCTTTGGGTTAGGTTTTTTATTTATTTTTTATATGGTGTCAAGGGGTTAAAAGTGAAAGAGTACTAAACTTTTTACAGGATTTCACAGAAATTATGAGGGTGTGTCCAATAATTGTCTTGTTCTCTCAGTAGAAATATGTTATTTAAAGCAAAACCAGTGTCAGTTCATTCCTCTAATAAAAAATATTGAAAAATATTTATACACATCTATTCACTATGGATAGTGAAGTCAGAAAATGAAATGCAGTGCTCTCAGTGGCATTTAGGAACATGGAATTTATGATGTGCTGCAGTTCCTTGTTTATTGTGTTTCACAATGTATGGTGGTCTCACATTTCCATCAGTGTGCTTTAATGCCTGACATGCCTCTGGTGCCAAAACATCTCACTGTGGGTTATCCACTGGCTATGGTGGATTTACAATTTCCTATTTCACCTTCGTAAGCACAATGTTTTCTGTGCCTGGATAGATAAACGAGCATATCTTGCAGTAAAAATTTTATGTGGGAATTCCTAGAGCAGCCAGCACAAAAGCTATGGCATTCTATACAGTTAATGATAAGACTTGTGCTTTGCATTTGTGTTGAATTGTGAAAGGAAGACTGAAATCCCTTTTCTTAACATAAAATATTTAAAATCAAGCATTTATTATGCCTAGATTTGATAAGGCTACTTACCAGCCTAGACATGTTTGCACACAGCAGTATCTTCTCATTTAAATTCAATCACAGTCACAAAACAAGGGTGGCTTAGACTAGCTGAAGATATAAACTTCATTTTCATCTCATTAGGCCACCTGGAAGCAACAATCAGTGAGTAGTCCTGACGTCAATGGTCTCTCTACTTCATTAAAATGTTAATTTCATGGCTTTAATTCCCTTTGTAAAACGTGCTGCTGCAGGACACCATATGCAGATTTATTCTGAAGCAGACAAATCTGCATGCCATATTCCTTCTTAGTGCCTTAGGTTCCTTTGGATTTTTATTTTTAGCCATCCCTATTTTTATAAACTGCTGTGAAAAGATGATCACCATAGCAACCAAAAAGTAAATATTTTCTTTAAAAAGCCCTTTGAGAATGTATACTTAAGAGTCAGGAATTCAGGGCATCATGCATTTACTGGTATGTTCTGTTCTGGTTCTGCTGTTCCATTTTTCAGTGTTTAAAAATGAGACAGGTATTGTTTCTGGCTAACATTTTCAGACCATGGATTATGAAGGGAAAGTGATGTGTGGTATATCAGAAGCAGCTACACAGATCAGTTATAGCATCAACATTTTTAATTGAGGTCCTGCTTATGACAGAACAAAATTATTATCTTCTCAATTTTGAGATTCTTACTCGATACGTCCTCAGCATTTAGTTGTCTTCATCTTGCTTTAGGGGATACATTTCTGGTTGTGTCCTTCAAATTTGTATGTCATAGTTTGAGTTCAGCTGTTGGCAGTAGAAGTGTGTCTTCAGTGCAGGAAAATGGGAAGGTAATTGTTCATCTGGTCTTTTCCCCTTCTATTGCATGCAGTTCTTTTTGAAGAGTACAAGCACTCTTGGGTATTTTTCAAAGTGCTGTGTAAATGATTATTGCGTGTTAGCGTGCCTGTGGCATCTATAGATGGATAAGCTCCTGTTGGATTTACTCCTGTTGCAGATGGTAAATCCAAGCATCAGGGCCTGCCTGGGCTTTTTAGGATGCATTGCTGGTGGAGCTGCCTGGCTCAGGAGTGCGGTGCTCAGCCAGAGGGCTCTGATGGCACCCTTGGGTCTGGGCTGGTGACAACGTTCAGCAGCACGGTCCTCCTGCTGTCCCCTGGCAGATCTGTCACTTTAGGCTCTGTACAAATCCCACCAAGGCCCCACTGGCTTGTGGTGCCAAGGCCCTTCTGTACAGGACCTTGGACAATGTGTAGGGTCTGCCTGGTGTTAACCTGGCTGCAGAGGACAAAGACCACCAGGTCCCAATATAGCAAATTAATGAGGGCTTCCATGCTAAGCACTGGACACATCTGAAGTTTTCCTTTTGAGAGTCTCAGTGGGATTTCCCTGCAGCTTGCCCCAGAAGGGTGCTCCTGATAACTGGGAACAGGTAGTTAATTTGGCCTCCTGCTTGCCCTGAGACTGCCAGGAGAGCAGTGGAGATGTAGCTTTATCAGTCTACTACTGTGTACATTTCTGCTACTTCTCTGAAGATGTGTAGCACAGGGAGCAATATAAAAATGTGCTCTGCACTTGTAACTGAGAAGTAGCCAAAATAGCTTAAAAGGTGTGAATAAAGTTAGCATTCCAGATTTCTGTAAGTTCCTATTTCAGATTAAGTAAGATAATTTACCAGTGAGTCTAAAAATACGTTGGTACCTAATTTTTCACTCTTAGTGGTGAGGGAGAAGTTTTTTGAAAGTCAGTGAAGACAGATGGACAGTAGCCAGTTCATTTCCATCTTGGGTCTCTTGCCTACAATGTTATTTCATCACAGGCAGTGCTGTAACTCAATGTACTAGTCAATTTAAAATGCCAAAATGTGCCAGGGTTTTACTCTATGGATAGAATTATTCATTCATGTCTGAAGTTGGTGAGTGGAGTGATACTATGACAACTTCTCAGATCACAGACTGATCTAGAAAAATATTCCATTTGTAACCTGAGACATTAGCTGTTACTGCAGCAGCATACTCACTCATCTAACACTGTGTTTTGATTTGTCCTACAAAATGTCTTATAAGCTAATCAAGGAATTTATCACTTTGGTTTAAGTGGCAGGCCACTTAAACATGACTTACTGCAGGTGCTTGGACAGTTGTCATCAGATAGTCAAAGGAATTTTGTTGTAGCCTGGATATTTGAAAGGCTGTTTCTGTGATAGAGCAGCACAGTTAATGTTGCTGTCATCACTTCATGAGCTCACGACTGTGGATTGACATGGCACTGTGAGAATAAAAATAAGAGATTTTACTGTTTGGTTTGCATTTCTTTTGTCTCAGTCACTAAGTGTATGTAGTTCCAGAGATATTCATGCTATGATTGCTTATTGTTTGATGTGTTTATTTGTTTTAGTGCTCTTGGAAGCAGGGCAGATGGAAGAGTTGGTGGGAAGTAGTTTGTGTCACCATTGCTTAGGCAGCAAATACACTGAGCAGTGGACCGTCGGTTTCAGCATTCCATGCATTCCATGTTCTTCTTGACTTGTGTTTGCCCAAAAAGAGAAAAGCTTTGACCAGAATTACCTCTTAGAGCTAAACTATCTTTGCTCAGCCCAGCTACACTGGATTTTTCATCACCCACCACATTGTTTATTTTTGGAAACTAACTGGCGGTTTATCATTCAGCAGCTCTTGAAAATCCTAACTCTTCCTCAGAAGAGAGATTGTGCTCTTCAGATAATCTTCAACTCTCACCACCTTTTTTGACCTGCCTTGTGACCCAATGGTAACTTACTTGTTCCCATTTGTCAGGACTGTCTTTTCCCTTCCCGCTGGGGATGGAACATGGGAGACATCCATTTGCACCTGGCTGGGAAAGATATTGTGCTGTACCACAGCAGAGCCTTCGTGCAGGCAGCTGAGTTTTACCCTGGGCTGGGTCTCTTCTTGTCTCTCATTCCTCCAGAGCAGAGATGTTGGTGTGTTTAGTGGTGTTCAGGAGGTCTCTTTGTCATTCCCTTCTGCCTGAAGCCCTCCACAGCTGTTTGTGTCCATAGGCCAAATAAGGGAATAGCAGTCTTCCTCTGAAGGCTGTGCAGATGGTGTAGAGCATGTCCATGGGCACTGAGGCAGGATTTAGCAATGCTAAATGTTGTTTGCAGTGAACAGGGTTATGTTCAGGAGCACTTGAGGGAAAATAGCAACATTCTGCTGAGGAACATGGAGTTTTCTTGTGTGTCCTCCCAGTGTGTTTCCCATCTGTTTGCTGTTCCTGTACACCTTGGGATCTCCCAGTGGAGGAAGCTGTGGAATGAGGATCTTCATGGTGCCTTTTGTGCTTTCAGTGGTAAGCCTTAGGGGGCAACATGCAGATAGATTGATTGTTCAGGTAGTTTTGAGGGAAAGTGTTTCTGAGCTCAAATGATTTAAGAATAGCAAAATGTATTTGTGGAAAACATTGCTTAGAAGGATTTTCTGTTGTGACACACAGTTTCTCCCCTTTATTAAGCATTGTCCTCTCCATGCACTATGGGAAATTTAGGAGGCTACATTTTTCTTTCAGTTAAAATATTTAAGGAAAGCAATTGTGTACTGACAACAATGGGCTTTTTTAATTGGAGGGCATTTGTTTCTGTAATTCCTATGAAATAGATTCAACTGCCTAAGTTGATTCTATTCATTGTGGTTTAGTTATGTACACACTCATATTTGCGTTGAAGGGCAATGTTTAAAACATTAGTGATGAGCGCTTTCAGAGCTTTCTAGCATGCAGTGCCAATGGAGTTAAATGTTCCACTGGAGTTCAGAAATGGAAGTTTATAGCAGATGTTTTTTTCAGGAAACCAATTTTAGACTTCTGTTCAAAGATGCCTCTACAAGAAGGATTTACAACATTTCCCATCTGTGACTTCAGCTGCCAGCATGGGTTTGCCTTCTAATCAGTATAAAAGCCGGCTGACCATTGCTGTACACATCTTTAATATGAAGGCGCGAGGCATAGAGGATGACCCTAAACCTGGTTCTCTTTGCCTTGAGCAGAGAAGCACATTGGCTCAGTGTGGGCCATGGCACACTGGGATAAATGGTCTCTCACAGCCTTGTTCTTGTGATACTGAGACCAGATCTGAAGATGAATCACTGGCCTGTATCTGACTTGCAAAAGGAATTCAGTTTTTACTTCTCTGACTGGCAGACTGCCAGCATCACATATATGGAGGTACAAGATGGGTGTCCAAAATTCGGCTTCTGTCTGGGCACAGAAATGACTGTCCAGGCACTCCCAACAGTCTTCGTTCATTTTCATTTAAGGGATTGACTTTACTGTAGTTTTTCTAAGTATCTGTATGAATAGCAGTAGTTGGGGAAAAAACATTAGCAAATTGTTTTATCACTGGAGACAGATCTTTTTGTCGCTGTGCATTTAAAATTGCTGCAATCTCTCATGCATCTGTGAGGCCATGGTACTGTGTTTTCACACATCCCATGGTATGTAGCATCTCTTTCTCTTTTCTATGGCATTATCATGACAACTTCTGTTGGTACAGCCATTCTCACATCACCAGTTAAACATAACTAAGCTGGAGCTGAGGGGTTTGTTCAGTGCTTCTAGCAGTCACTGTGGGAGAAAGCTCATCTGATCCTGGACCTCTCTATATCTATTTTCTGTAGGGCACTGCAGGGTAGAGGAGTACTTCCTTCAGTTTTCTTACCATTTTACCAGTGAAGGGAAGAAACACTGTTCTGACAATAGAAATGTGCTGCAGGATAAACAGTGCATGTCCTTTACCTTTGCTTGAGCGAAGGGAGGGGTAGCAGCTAGCCCAGTATTCTGTGGGACCACCATGCCAGTGCCACCAGATGCCATCAGGAGGATGTTTGGTTTTGCAAGAAGAATGAATTGGGTGGCTTTTAATTTTTTTATTGAGAAAAAAAAAAATAGGAGACGTTCAGTTATGTTCCATGGGTACCTGTAGGACCATCTCTTCTTAAAGAAGTGCATCCTGATCAGGAACAATCAGTCTTGTAGTCAGTTTCTACAGTTGGGAAGGACTGGAGGGGTCTGCACTGGTTTTCCTTTCTCCTTCTGTAGTAGCTGGGAGGATGCTTGTGTTGTGTGAGGTTTCTCTGCATGAGGAAGATCCAAAGGCCATCAGACCCTTCAACATTATGGCTCATTTCCATCAGAGGAGCTCCAACAAGTAGCTGCTACAGGGTTTGGGTCTGATCCAGTGTCATTAGGGAGGAAAGAAACTGTATCATCATTATCCTTTTTAGAAAGTTTGATCACAGCCTGTGGAGAGATGGCAGTGTTTTTATCTGACAAATATGTCACGTCTTTCAGCAGTTAATTATAATCATCTTGGAAGTTCCAGTGTGTCTGTTTTTCCCTCTTCTTTTTTTACTATCGTGTTTTGTTTAACTTTCCCTAATGAGCCCAGTGAAAAGCAATTGTCCTAAATAAATCGTGTGCGCTACAAAGCAGTATATCACAATTAGGTTTCCATTATACTTTAATTAGGCATTCCATTATTAAATTGATGTCTTTGGCTTCTTCCAGGTCTCAGACTAATCCTGAAACAAATTCCTCTTTCTGGATAAATATTAGTCAGTCATAATTAAAGAGTATTCATTGGCGTTGCAGCTTTTCATTAAATCCCTTTCTGATTAAGATGGCTCCCCCAAGTACTGGGCTGATTAAATTTAATAAGATTTGTTCACTTGTGTGTATCATGGTCTGGTGAAAACGGTTTTATCACCAGGGGATTGGGAACTATAAATTCGTATCTTGGTGCGGGCAGCCATAGGTCTAAATGCCTGTTTTTGCAGTGCTGTACACTCTTGTTTCAGGGGGCTCTATGGTTTGTGTAGCCAGCCAGCGGTGGGGAAAAAAAATGGAAATTGAATTAGCAATGTTAAGAGTTGAATTTCAAAGGGCTAAGTTATATCTAGAGGGTTACAATAAAGAAGAGGAGATTAAAGTATGTTAGAGGCTCTGTTTTCTTGACTCTTTCATGACTAGGGCTTTGCTGCTGAGTTGACAGTTGAGTGCTTTTCTACCCCAAACCGTTTTCTGTCCCTGAGATGCATAGATGAGCTCATTTCAATGTAAATATGCCTCAGCTGAAAATTCAGATAATAAAACAGATGTTCCTGACAAAAGTTCTTCTATCAGCAGAGAAGGAAATGTTTTCAGAGCAAAACCCTTGTCCTGGATTTCAAAATCAAGGTTAAACTAAAGCATGATATGGCTTTAGTGTATATATCCATTGGAGAGAGCTTATAAGCATCACTGTTTTCTGTGTGCTGAAATTATGCCTTCTTGTAGGGCTGCTGGTGTTGTTCTGCATTCCTCCTGCTTTGTACACAGAAATGAAAACAAACCACTGTGACCAAGAATGGCAATAGCACAAATTGGTGAGGCGTGCAGGAGATTGGCTCAGGACATCTGCAGAGGCACTCCATCCAAATATTTGAGGTGGCAGCTAGCAGGTGTTTTTTTCAATATCCAGTTCAGACTCTATTTTTGGTGCCGGGTACATTTTCATCTAGTGTTTTGGTTTGGGATGGGCCATATTTGTAATATCAAATATCTCAAAATGTATTTTCAGTGTCACGTATCCCAAATGTGATGGTGCTGGGTATATCATCTAGCCAGTCTGTTGTATTGCACGGAATCAGAGCCGCCTGCTGATTCCAGATTGCTGTTCCTGAGGCTGCTGAAGACCCGAGAGTGATGATGCCTGGGACGGTGTGCAGGGGCAGGGTTGGAGGTGGCGTCAGGTCAGTGTGCAGCTGAAGAGTTCTCTCTAGCGGTTGGTTGTGGGTAGTGAGGACAGAGAGCAAAGTGCACTGAATTAAGGAAAGGGTACTCATCTGTAGTGACTAGGAAAAGGGAGAAACACAGCAATGTGAGGAAAGGAAGCTGACCTTTATATCTGAATTATAAATAAGAATAGTTGTAATGTGCTAGAAACCAAGAATAAAATGTCTTTTCTCTAATATTCATAGTTTATTTACTTATTGCTACTGTTGCAATGCAGCAGTGGATGGTGTTTTGCTATTCATAGCACCATCCTTCCACTGGCCTGAAGTGAGGGCTGATGGACAGCAAGAATCCATGGCATTTCCGAGGAGATGGGGTGCACTTTGATCTGTTGATTAGCAAGCAAGAACTGCCACAGCTGCTTCTTTCTGAGTATCTGTGGTGAATTAGTTTCCTCTACTCACAGTGACTCACTGTATTTTTTTGGTTGTGACTTTACCAAAGACAAGGCTCAAAATAAGTTGCATACTCAGTCTGCAGGTTTGGCAAAATGTTTATTTAAGCAAAGTGAAAGTGATTAAAAATGATGAGAAAACGATGAGAAAATTCCTACCTTACATGCTGACCAATCTTAAAAGTATAGAAAAGAGATAGAAGCATTTGAAAAGAGTATGAGCAAGGGTTTTGGAAGAATTGAGGGAATTAAGTAACATCTAATAAGAAGACGAGGGAGATTGGGAAGTATAACCTCTTTAACCCTTGTATTTTAATTGGGATCCTGAAAGCCTACATATGCTGCTTAACTACAGCATGGCAGTTCATATATACTGCTACTGCTTGCATCTTTTCTTCTCCAAAAATTCCAGTGTTTAAGCCAGCTCTATTGTTTACCTAGCAGTAACATCCTGCAATGTTGAGCATCATTGGTATGACAGTTGTGTATGTAAACTGTTCCAGAGTGTTTTGTTTTACTGTTAACTCAGTGAGACCAGTCAGAAATGGCAGTGGAAATTGCAGATACAACAGCTGGATTCTGGTAGAACTGGATAACCTCAAATAGGAATGTGTTTTCTGTTGTAGAGATTGATGCTTAATTTCTGCATTGGAGAGAGATTGTTCATTCAAGTAGACAGCAAAGAAATGTACAGGAGTAGATTATTTCTCCCACATTCCCAGGAATTTGAAATGCCCAGCAAGTAGCCCAGCAAGTAACAGAAAGATTAGATGGATTGTCCGTTATTTTAAAAACAAGAATAAGCTCTGTATGTCTGTGTGAGATTTATTTTAAGGGTATCTGGTGTCTTATTTTTCTTAATTGTAATGATACTTAGCTTTCCAGAAATACCGGGATGACTAGTTTAGCTTTTTTTTTTTCTTTTTTTCCTGAAATAAAAATAACTCAGCCATTTCCTAATTTAGGTGCATTTGCCTGCCTAGCAAGACATCTTATCGTGACAAGGTAGAGTACACATGAAGTCTTTTGAAAAAATTTCACTGAAGTGTAGCAAATTATCTTCATTTCAAGCATAATTGTGATTCTCATCTGAGCTGGTTGGCTGTTTGCCAGGAAATGCATTTTTGAGCTCAGAGGAGTTGGAAAGTTGCATACCATTTGTGTCAGTGTCTCTCTGTTACATGAAACATCCTTCTTCTGTTTGAAAAACTAGTGGTGTAATACAAGCCTAGAAACAGCAGTATCTTCTTCTACCTAACTTGTAACATACCTATGGAAACCAAATCCCATATGTATGTGTAGAGAAGACTTGTGGCAGGGGAGGCTGGGAGAGAGCAGATATGCAGGCAAGGGAATAAACATGGCATTTTTGTTATCTGGATTTGATAAATATAGTTTGGGAATGGTAGAGTAAAGAGGGTGAGTCAGTTTTGCCTGGTCATCTCCAGTGACTGAAAATAACTTGTTATTCCAACCCTTTTATCCCTTAATTTCTTTCTCTCACATATTTTTGTGTCTTATTTATAGCTCAACCAGCTTTTCCTTTGCAATTTGTAGAATAACCCTTCAGAGTCAGGAGGACTGAGGAGTAGCAGCTCTTGGGCAGTCTTGTGGATGGAGCCACTGGATCATTCCTTGTACTGTGGCTGGATCCCCCCTTTCCCATGCACATTCTTCCCACATCTGCACAGGCAGCCTTGGTTCCTGAAGTCATTAATGGGTTTGTGTTGACAGGAGCCACATGAGATGTTTCAGACCAGCTGGCTGTGACTTTGACAGCAGCAAGGTCAGAGGTCCCAAGTCTGGAGAGGTGGCAAGGCTGTGAAACCTTAGTGGAGGTTGTAAGCTGTTCTGAAAGGCATGAAATCCACAACCCATACTTGTATTTACCCTGCAAAGCACAGCTGTGCAAACAATGCTTGCAATAATTCTGAGCTAAATCTTCTGTGTTTTGCTTTAACTCCCATACCCAGCATTTTTGTCCAGTGTAATCCACAAACTAAGGATCCGTTTAGCACTTGATGAATCTTAACTTGCAGATCAGGATAAGATACTTCTTCATCGGCTGGTAGGTCTCCCACAGTACTGATTTCTCATAGCATAACTGGGCTGCTCCATATTAAACATCTGATTTGGTCTGGAGAGCCGGAAGGGAGTTGGCAGGCGTAACTGCAGTCCTCCTTATTAATTCACCAATGGAGATGGCAAGGGGAGAATCATGAAATCATAGAATGCTTGGGGTTGGAAGGGACCTTAAAGATCATTTGGTTCCAAGCCCTCTGCCATGGACAGGAACACCTTGCACTAGATCAGTTTCCTCCAATACCTATCCAACCTGGGCTTGAACACTTCAGTTCATGGGGCATCCGCAGCTTCTTTGGGCCAACATGTGCCAGTGCCTTACCATCCCCACAGTAACCAATTTCTTCTTAGTATCTAATCTCACCCTACTCTCCTTCACTTTAAAGCCATTCCTATTTGTCCTGTTGCTACATACCTTGTAAAAAGTGCTTCTCCAGCTCTATTGTAGCTCCCTTCAGCTACTGGAAGGTGCTCTAAGGCCTTCACTGGGCTCTTCTCCAGGCTGAACCACCCAACTCTTTCAGCTTACCTGTAGCAGAGATACCCCAGCACTCTGAACACCTTTATTATCTCTGCTGGCCTTATTCCAACAGGTCCATGTCCTTCTAGTGCTGGGGTTCCCAGAGCTGGTTGCAGCACTCCAGGTGGGGTCTCACTAGAGGGAGCAGAGGGAGAGAATCACCTCCCTGGACCTGCTGGTCATGCTGCTTCAGATGCAGCCCAGATTCAGATGCAATTGGTGGAGGCTATTAGCAGACACCAGCCTGGGGTGCAAGTATCTCAGGCTCTGTCACAGATAAGAATAGAAAAATAAGAAACAAGTAGGAATGTTAGTACTAGATGCCTGTGTATGGACTTAATGAGGCCATTTTGTAAAATTCTACTGGTTACAGCACCCATGCTTTGAAAAGTATATTGAAATATTAGAAGAGATTCAGAGAGCTACTAAAGTGATTTGAGCTTTAAAAGCCATGTTTCACGTTGAGATTTCAGAAACTAAGTAGGTTTAGTTTGTTCAGGAGCAACTTACGAGGTTGACAGACCACCACTTAGGCAGCTCTCTAATTTAGCCAAGTTACATGTTGAGGAAGTAGAAGTACAAAAATAATGTACACAGACACATACACTCCCCCTTGATTAATTAGGGGAATTGCTTGTCTCATGGTAAAAGCTTTAGGGATGTCTCTCTCACCATATCCCGTGGCAAAACCGAAAGCATTCTGCATAAGCTCCTGTGTCATTCAGGAGATTAGATGATGATAACATTCCGTCTGGTCTTAAAATAATTAAATGAGGTATTTACAGAGATTTCAAAGTCAAAGCGGATCTCCCTCCCCACCACCACCCTCTCAGCAGCTTCAGTGAGTGGTATTGCTTACATATTAATGAGATGTAGTGTCAGGCTGCAAAACTATGTGATTTAAATGTTTTTAGCAAAAGAATTAAGCACGTGTAATGGTTGCTGATAGCTGTGAGGATATCCTTGTATCTTTTGATCTTTGTACCTGGTATGGGATCCCAGTACACCTTTACTCCTGTGTGCAGCATCCAGAGCACATTTCCTTCCTGCTGGGCAGCAAAAAGCAGACAGAGCTTGTCCTTTCCCCTGGTCCCACTCCCAGGAACTAGAGGTGCAGTGTCCTTAACTCCTTAGTATAAGCAGGTGGAAGATCTTCTTCTCTCCTTTGTATCACAGTGCCAGTGGAAAATCAGATAGGTATAGAAAGATTTGGTATGCAGGATCACTCTTCCCTGTTAATCAAAGCAGCATTATCATTCTGCCTTCTTTTGTTTGCTTATTTGATTGCTACACTTACCTAAAAAAGATTTCCAATACTTACTGAGTTGAAAGTGATTTAGATTAACCCCAGCTGACACTGCTGCTTTAAAGAGGGCTGCCTGAAGTTTTAAATCCTCACGAGCATGATACTTCCCAGGAGGAGCTGTAAATCCTTGAAGCTGCTACCTCCTGATACTGTGTTCTCAAAGAAAAATCACTCAAATCTCGTGAGCCAAGACAGTAATATTTCCCAACAAGCAGTTTTAGATGGCTTTTGTTTTAATGTCCAAAAGTGTATCTATGTTTAAGGCTAACATACAATACTCAGATATATTGTATAACCTGACAAGTTTTCTTCTACTTGTTTCCATCTTTCTTTCATTATCTTGCTGATCAGTTTATTTACAGAAGTGCCAGGCATCCTCCTATTGGTTTCATAAGAAAATGTGATGAGGGTGGAGGATATTGCGGCATAGGTGGGCAAGTGACAGCCAGTGTTTAGTGGAAGCCTGGAAATGCCTGGAGCTGTGCAATAAAGGATACATATGTCACTTTGCAGCAGAAGGCAGTTACATTAAGTTGGGAGGTGGAATGGACAAGAGCCCCAATATAGGTCTGACTTTCAACAGAGCAGCTTAATTTAAGAATGATTATTCTGTTGTGAGAGCATCTCCATGTGCCTCTTCCCATGGTGGCTCAGGAGCTCATCAGATGTTGTTCTGTGATGTACCCTGGTTAAGAATAGCATCCTCTTTGCTGGATCAGAGCAGGGAAAGAGCCGGTATAATCCTTGAGAGGTTTAAAGGAATATCAATGATAACCAAAGTAGGATAAATTAGGGCTGCTGAGATCCTTGCTAGGGATGAAAATGGGTAATAGCCACCCCTAATAATGTCAAGGAGACTTAAATTCACCTTTGAGGCTGCTGACAGTCTGAGTAGTTCATGGATTTGCTTTGGGGCCATCCTCTTTTTTAGTTCACTGATGGTCCTTTTGCCTTTCAGAGGTTCTATTCTGAGTCATTACTTTGGCCCTCCAGTCCCTGTTTGTACAGATCCCTTTGTCCCTGTTTGTACAGATCCCTTTGTCCCATGGTGAGCTTGCTCAGCATCCCTGGGTAGGAGCAAGCAGCCCTGTGGTTGGTGTGAGTCAGAACTGAGGAGCAGGCCATGCTTGAGCTCAAAAGCAAAGCTTTAGCACAGAGAATGGGCCCATCCATCCAGGACCAGGGGCTGGGTCCATCCAACTTACTTTTAATGGTACTGTAGGGCTGAGCTTCACCTCTGCCAGTTGTCTCTAATTGTAGCTGCACTACAGTATTCTCTTTGTGAATATGTTTGAAGGAAGCTGAAGATCATTTAATCCCACCTTTTACATTCAGGATGGGTTTTTTCCCCCTAGAATTAAAATACTGTGCTGGCATGGTATTACCGAACACACAATTAAAAGTAATTTTCAGTTTACCTGTAACATCTTTATTTTGAACCTAGTAAGAGGCTCTTGGTTGTAAAGTTTTCTAATAGGTGATGAGCTGAAAGATGTTGGCTGGCTGTGCCCGTGTTATAGTGCACATGTATTGTGTGTGAGCATATTGGGAATGTATGCTCAGGTTTGCTGGGGCAGGGAGTTGCAGAAACTGACCTGTACAGGGCTACCAGATGCTGCAGGATAAAAATTCTGGTGGAACAACTGGTGTAGTAAAAGCAAACATCCTCATTTTTCTTTGGAAGTGTTTTTTGAAAAAACATGTCTTTCTCTGTTGCTGATATTTTGGTCCTGAGCCTGGTCAAGTTCTCTCTGTGTCACATCTGAGTCCAGTGCCCAAAGCAACCAGCTGTGCATTGTAATCACCTGAAGTAATGTCGTGTATCAACAGAGCTGAAATGCTAATAACTTTGATTTGGGCACAAGAAGTTCAGTAAGTTAAAGAATAGTCATCCCAAAATGCAGACTGCCACATGGATTAGTCATCATCTGCATATTGTGCAGTTTACAGCTGCTTAACAATAATTAGAAATAAACTGTATTCACTCCTGAGCACTGCAGTAAGCTTTCCTTTTCTGAGGTGTGCTTAAAAAGCACAGGACAAAATATTATTTTGGGGTATGAAGGATACATAGTTCTACTGCTGCAGGAAGAAAGTCATGGGACTGTAAAGCTACTGAAATTGTTGTTTCTATCTGTCCTGAGGAGCTGGGCTACCTGCCTGACATTTTAACCTAAATGGCAGTTTCTTAAGTTAATTAGATTTTAGATGCAAATCTCTGAACATTATTTGATTTCTTTTGTCCTTCATTCCTTCCTCAAGGAGTCATGGATACTCAGAGGATAAAGATGATCCCTCAGATGTCACTGACAATATTGCCAGAAGTGCTTTATCCTCCTCAGTTTCTCTGAGCTGTGAACAGATGTATTTGCTTACTTCTTTTTTGACCCACTAGAGATGTAGAATCATGTGGTTTCCTGTGGGGAAATTTTTTTCAAAACAAGCAGAAACAAGTTGTTGAAGCAGGTCTTCACAAATTCAGGTGGGAAAAACATCCTTAAGCCAGTGACTGCCCTGTATCTTCTTCACATATGATCACTTGATTTTCTGGTGGACTTGCACTTTGCTATGGATCTGAAACACATGTTATTAGATCTCCAGATTTCAGAAACAACAGCCTAACTTCACAGGGAAAGAGACGGTAAAGATGCTCAAAGGATGCAGGTTCAGAGCTGCCTGATTAAATCTAGCCTAAAGGAATTTTGTCCCTTCTCATAGGTCATCTACCTTTGTCTGCTGTGGTGACTTCTTTTTACAGCTTGTCTTGTAGCTTGCCTTGCCAGGGAATTAAAGCTTCAGTCTGCCGTTTGTGTGGAGTTGTTAAATATGGATGACCCAAGCCAGGGGCCTCTTGCATGTGAAACCTGGTATTCTAGTCTTCACTGTTTCTGATATTTCTGTTCTTTCAGATACGCTAATTATGCCTCTAAAGATTTCTTTTCTTCTTGTGTAAAATACTTTCATAGGTGAGCCTTGCAGCTGGAATTAGGAGATACTGGTTCCAGCTGGACACACAGAGTAGGTCCTGTAATCGTTCTTTGCTTCGATTTCCCCAAGTGTAATGTTGAAACAGTAATGCCCAACCCTCTTCTGTGCAGCTCTTTGAGCCTTGTTCTGGGTGTCTAGGAGGCCATAATGCAGTCTAGACTTTCTACAGTCTGGTGGGAAGCCCTGCTGGAAGGTATCTTGTCTGGGAATGCTATGGATGCATAGGCAAGGAGTAGAGGCTTTCCTATTTCTGATCAGGAATTCATGGGGAGAAATACACCTGCATGCTAAAGAGATCAGACCAGCTATGTGAGTGCACAGAATGCTGCCATTCCTGCTTGCCCAGAGTCGCAAAATCTTTGTCTTAAGCAGATGTGATGATTTATTACCTGTGGTCTGTATGCCAGTGGCCCTTAAGTGTAAAGTCTTGATTTTTCAAGTAGTCCATGTAGTTGGCAGACTGATAGTTCAGCTGCCCAAACATGAATGACTGCAAGAAGTGCAAGAAGCTCATCGGGCCAAAAACTCATTTCATAAAAGTCCTTTTTAATGCAAGGATATCAGGAAGGCTGAACTTTTCTATCCTCCCTTTTGGGGGAAAGAATGTAGGTTTTATATTCCACTAGACGTGGGGAGCTATGGAGGATCAGGAGGAAGGAGATTGGAAGACATGGAAATCTCTTGGAGGTTTAGGTAGCAGCCCTTCCCCTGGTTGGGCCAGGTATGAAGAGATAGATGTCTATCCTGAAGGATTACTCTAAATCTGGTAGAAATATTTGGAATTGGGCAGTTAAAATGCAAGCTGTTCTCAAAAGTGAAATGTTTTGTGCTAAGGTGCAACAGGCTGGCAATTATTTCCCTTTGTAAGGGCTGAGATTCTAAGACATGATCAATTTTGGCATCAGATCAGATCATCAGATCAGAAAGGTTTTACTTGTACAGAACAAACAGAACATGGATTCTCTGCTCAGTTTGGAGGTGATACCAGAGCTAGACAAAATATGGAATATTGAGTTTTGCTCTGATAGACCTCCAAGGAGCCATATAAATCTCTTTAAAACCCCAAGTAAACTGCCACAAAACTGTCCGAGAGACATTGCTTCAAGACAGCACAATTATAAAATACTCTGAAAGGCTGAATAGGGTTTTTCCCCCTCTTGTGATATTTGAAGTTGAACTTTAGATACATCATTTTAAGCATGGCCTTTTAAAGTAACTTTGTATTCTGGCCCTGTCATTTTTAGGGCTGTAAAGGAAAACGAAAATGCCAGGGAAGGAAAGGAAATTAGAATGAAGAGTGGAACTAAAGAGTAGGTTTTGATCATCTTTGCAAGAAGTGGCATCATCTGTGAGAACAAAGGTCTTCAATTGCTGCAACTGGAGACAGCTTTTAGTCTCCAATTCTATTTTGCCCTCAGCCAGCCAGCCAAATAAAAACAGCAACATAAATCACTGCTGGCAGAACTTAACAGTTACGCAACGTCCAGTGCACCACATGCCTATTTTTAGATCAGTTTTACACTAGCAGAATTTACTTTATGAAATCTAAAAAGAATGTCTGTTTGGAGGCTGGGGGATAAAGACGGTATTTAGAAAGTGCAAAATGTAAAAACATTTAGTACAAGAATGCTCTAGCAAGCCCTGCTTTGGTAATACTGATATCCCTTCAAAAATGTTGGCTCAATCAGGCATGCTAATGAAGAGTAGGGGGGTTTTCATCAATAGCCCCTTTAATTTCTAATCTGCAATTGCAGTTTGAATGGTTAGCTGTGCTCCCTTTACCCAAACAGCTGAACATCAGATTCACATACAGCACTCGTTATCCAAGACCAGATGTGTCTCTTCTCTCCTTTACATTTGACTTAATTCTCTTACTATTGTAATTCTGCATTAGTTTGTACTGTGTATAATCTTGTTCCCAAAGTTTTTTGTTCAGATTCAGAACAGGCAGTGATTGGGAAAAGTTTGACCTTTCAGCCTTTAGATATTCTAGCAGATGAAACACAGAGTGCATAGTTAATGTATCTGTGGGATTTCTGCCATCATTTTGACAGTTTTCAATCATGTCTTGAGGCAGATTAGTATTCTGACTGTTGCATGATTGTATTGATCTTTTTTCCCCCGAACCTTTCTTCTAGGTGACAATCTCGATGCCATTCATGACATAACTGTGGCATACCCTCAAAACATTCCTCAGACAGAGAAGCACCTTTTGAAAGGAAACTTCCCAAAGGAGATTCACTTCCACGTCCAGAGATACCCCATAGAGACAGTGCCCACTGCTAAGGAGGAGCTGGAGCTTTGGTGCCGGAAGCGCTGGGAAGAGAAAGAGGAGAGACTGCGACACTTCTACGAGGGTGGAAAACGCTTCAGCGCAGCAGGGCAGAGCATTGTCCCGCCCTGCAAATCCGAGCTCAGGGTCCTGGCGGTGAAGTGCACCTCGCTGCTCTACTGGACGGTGTTCCCACTGGGAATGCTCGCGCTGCTGTACCTCTACAGCTTTGCACAGTGGTACTTTGCAGCCATGATCGTCTTTTTCGTTGTGCAGCAGAAGATCTTTGGTGGGCTGGAACTCATTGAACTCGCTTGCCATCGGTATTTTAAAAAGCAACAGAAATTTCAAGACACGAAAGTAAAAATCAATTAGTTCTGGGGTAGAGGAAGGGTGGTTTTGAGATGCCCTGCAAATTTTATGCACAGGGAACAATTTTTGCATGAGAATTGTCTTTTACTATTGCCATTGTTAGACATTTGCACATGATTCTGTGAAGAGAAAGAAAAATGTTAGTTATTGCTACACGTGAAAATGGTAGTTTTTAATCTCTGAATGTAATTTTGACATTGCTCTCACACAAGCAGCTAGCAACTGCATTCTGCTGTCATTAAGAAACAAATTGCTGGATTGCTGAACAATCATAAGGACATTAATAAGTGAGACATGCACTGAAGTTTCATGTAGAAACCCAAACAGTTCAGCAAAGAGAGGCAGATGAAGGATTTCTTTAGAGTCACATTGTGTGAAGTAAGCACCGAATTTGGAAAACTGGTAAGTTTTGATGGTAGGTGAAAGTTGAAGGAGAGATTGTTCTGTTTCTTTTTTCTATTTCAAATACTCAAACTTATTTTGAAGTAATATTTTTGCATAAGCTTTTCCAAACACTACTGAACCTACCAAGTATTCAACTATTCTGGCTTGGTCACTCAGGAGGATTTTTAAACATTGCAGTCTTGCATCATAGTACAGAAAGCAGTACAGTGCTCACTCTGCCTCCATTTAAGTGTTTGCTGATTATTTAATAGACCTAAGTTTTATATCTCACTATATCATACTGTTCTAGTCTCCCTGTTAGCTGTGGGAGACTTGTTCCTACTGTAGTATGTAGAGCTGCAGGGTAGGGGAGCTGGTTTTTTATTGGTTTTTTGGTATTTTTCTCTCACAGAGGCAAAAATAGCTGTTTGTCTCTGAGTAACTGGAAAATGTTTTTCAAAAAGGTTTCCTTGTATCCTTGTAGACATTCTTTGGTTGAAAACACTTTATTTAGTTTTCAGAGTAGGCAAAATACCTTTTTTTTTCTTTTAAAGTTTTTTTTAGTATTAATTTTGGTTCCTTTGGCATTTCATGTGTCTATATACATAAGCAGGAAGACTGCTTGTTCCATGCACGTCAGACAGACTTGTTGAAATGCAATGGTTCTCTCCTTGGTGGTAGAAGAGATGGGCTTGAGTTTTAGACTTAGCACAGGGAAGAGCTGCATCTTCCCTTTGCATACTGGCTTTGTTTACCTGATGACATCGTTACTTTTTCAGCCTTCTTCGCAACTTTTGGTACTTTCCCTTATTTTCATAACATTCAGAAAACCTGAACGTTTAAACTCAGACAAGGCACTTTCAAGTATCCCTTGTCATATATAGTAAAAGTAATGTTCAAGCTCATGTAGGAAAAGACAAAAACATTGCCAGCACTTCAGAGACACTTCAGGTCTTCGGGTTAAATTGTTTTGCAACCTCCAAAATTTTAGACAACTTAATCAATTGTATTGCTGCAAAACCTTCCTTCCTGACTTACTAAATATTTGGATTTTTTTGCATGAGGGCTTGTTTGAGCCTGGACCCAGATGGCTGGCTCCATTTGTTGAGTGGCATTGCCATGACATGTGGAAGTCCAGAGTGCATAATGTGTCTCATACTGTGCTGCATATCCCAAATGTTGGGTCAGCATGGTGGACACACCTGTTTGCTTCTAAGTTACAACACTGAGCATGTTGTCTAATGTGTTTGTTTCAAAGACCATTTTTTGAACAAATCACCAGCCTCTATTCAACTGTCCCTTGCAAGGTGACAAGTCTTTTTTAATCTGTGCTTATAATAACTAATTGTTGATTATGTGCAAAATACTTGAAGCCATCTGGATTACTCCAATTTTTTTAATCGCTTTTTTCTTAAAAAGAAATAAAAGTAGGTTTCTATTTAGGGTTATGTTTCTCAATGAATTTTCATGTTTGTATTTGTGTACCTGACAACTGGTGTTGCATTGTCACGAGTGAAGGATGTAATTTCTGCACCTTGAGGTCTTTTTTTAAATTAATTCTGTGATATCACAGGCATGGTTGCAGCTTAAACCTCCATAGCCTGTTTTTTCTTCAGCTAATATCCTGCACATTCAGGTAACCCACTGCAAGGGAAAACCTAAAAACCTCATTTGTGGTTAATGCAGAGGAGACCTTCCAGCTTCTTCCAGTCTGTCCTGAGCCATGGCAGTGCTTTCATACCAGGAGTAACCATAGCCAGCCTACTCCAATAGCCTTAACATCACCTTCAGGAATGACTTCAGAGGACAGGTTCCATGAGTTGGTGACATAAAATACCAGCTACGTTTTTCTTGGTCGGTCAGAGAATTTTGTGTGTCATCAAATACACCGGGAACATCAGTGTGAGTCTTGGTCATGGCACAGTACAGGATTTATGTCTCTGTGTAATTAAAGTTGGGCAATCCATCATTTACCCTTACAAGGGACTTTCTCCCAGCAGGAGCCAAACATGTAACCTACTGTAATGTGGTAGAAACATCCCACAAAATCTGTAATTTGTCTTCCTCTCTCATGTGTTTGGATCAAAGAGAAAGAATCATCTGCTTGTCAGCAGATTGTATTTGCAATGTCCAACTCCATGATGCAGAGTGAGTGGTAAGTGAAGAATCCTCATCTCACGGGGAAGGGTGTTGGCTTTGTATATCAAGTAAATGTTTAGATTATGTGCATCATTTTCCAGGTCAATTAGAAATGCAAGATGGGAAAAATGTTGAATTAAAACTAAAAGTTTTGTGGATAGAGAAGCTTCTTTGTTTAAGAAGTGATTAAGGAGCTGGGGGAAAACTTTTCTGTGAATACTTTTTTTCCTCTCTGGTGAAAATGTAGCTTTTTAATCAAAAGGTTCTGATACACAGATTTCTTGGAGACTACTTTGTTCCTACCCTGTTTTCCTTTTCAAAGATCACTAAGGTGGCATTTAGGGACATGGTTTAGTGGTGAATTTGGCAGTGCTGGATTCATAGTTAGATTCAGTGATCTTTTCTCACCTACATCATTTTGTGATTCTGTGCTGGGTAAATAACTTGGAAATTTTTTTCTGTACTGTTGGGATGAAGGTGCTAATCTGTCAGGAATCACATAGTCCTCTCCATGGGATGTGGATTGGCACTGGGTCTCCTCTCACTCGGCAGCAGGTTTGTCCCAGTTCGCCTTCTCTTGTAGTCCCAGTAGCTGCTCCTCTGAGCTCTGTATGCACAGCCTACAGGTCTTCTGGGTCTTGCATGCATCATTTGGGATCAAGGCTGTGCTTTAAGGATGCTGCTCCCCTTTACTCAATCAAATGTTTCCTCATCAGCATCAGGGGGTTTCTTTCTCTCTGCTCAGAACAGAAGGTTGAAATCCTGCCATCTGTGTGTGTCATCAGGCTCGTCTGGTTAGCAGGATGTCAGACCAAGACATTTTTCTCTTGACTTCAAAGCTGCAAGGCCCAAAGCTGGTCTGTAAGGTGTTGTCTTGATCATAGGAAATGTATTTCTAGTTTTTTGCGTTGCATCAATCGGTGGTGTTTAAAAAATATCTGTGTTTTAGTAACTTGATTTTATATGTGCACTGTGTGAAAGGAAACACCAGGACACTACAAACCTACAGAAAGCCTTAGTTTTCAGATTTCACTGATGATATTATTAGAACGTTTTAACCTTGTACCAGTTACTCTACAGCAACAATAAAGACCTGAAGCATTGCATGTGTTTAATTTTGCTGTTTTCTTTTTACTGCACCTGTAAGGAACAAACCTTATCTTCAATCATATGGCTGGCTTGCTCGGGCAGACTGGTGTCTATCTCCATGCTTGATTCATGGATTGTGACTATTGAGGGGGAAGAGCCCCCCAACTCTGGAGGCTGGAAAGGAGCATATGGCTCTACCCTCCCTTCCAGCTTCTTCATGTAAAAAGGCACAGAAAACCTTTGAGTGTTCAAGAACTACAGTTCAACTTTAGTCTTGCTGTGCTGCTTAACCAGGATTGCTGAAGAAGAAACTGTCTTAGGTAGTGATAGGTGGGTAAGTCCTCCATTTTAGCTGAATTCTGTTACCTTCCATGTAATTACCGACACAAGAAACAATCTATGAAAGATTCACATTCTTAGAGGACCTTTCTTTAGTGTAACTTCAGCTCACAGGCCCCTTGATTCTCTTTCCATTGCTTAATTGCTAATCTGGTGTGGAGGCAGAAGGGCTGTGTTTCTCAGCTTCTCATTACCCAGTAAGAATAGCATTGCTGTGCTAGCCCTAGGGAAATACCCACATCTCCAGCAGGTATGCTGTGGCAGAAAGAAGAAACAGAAACCGTGGCAGCAGTTTCTGCAGCTGGAAATTATGTTGGCCATGTCTGTGTATGCTCAGAGCATTCAAATCCTTTCTCCAAAGTCAAAATGAATGACTTGTCACTCTGGAAAGGTGGTTGTCTCTTCCTCTTGGTCTCCTCACAAATATGCAATGAAAAAGTGTATTTCTGTGTCTTACCTGTTCTTACAGAAAACATTGTTAGTGGAGGCCAAAGCTTTCACCCTGCAGCTGCCTCAAACCCCTCCTTTACAGTTCTGTGATGGAACTGTGATGGAAAGGTAGTCTTATTTCCTGAGGAAGTAAGAACTTTGAATCACACTGCAAGCAATCTCAACCAGAAAATGCTCCTGGGAGCAGGGAGCATGGTCTGTGCTTATAATATGGTTGGGTGACTGTACCCTAGAGGCTTTGGGCTGAGGCATGTGAAGGGGAGAGTTCGCCTCCGTCCTTGCTGGCCAAGCGGTTTTAGCAGGAGTGGCTATCAGGCCATGAGTTTTTAAGAAGATGTCATTATTCTGTTACAGCAGGGCCTCCAGATGGTTTGTCATCCCCTTTTCTGGAAGTCTTTGTCTGGGAGGACTGTTTCTCAGGTGGGCATTGCTGCTCTCAAGTAAAAGAGGGGAGACTGTTTGCTGCATTTGAGATGCTTCATGCTGGGCTACATGAAAGAGGCAGATGTGCTGGTGCAGTAAGTGTAATGGTTTTTGTGGTCAGCAGCCTCTTCCCTGCATTTCTCTTTCCTTCTTGCCAGTCTGAGGGAGGAGGCAAGGGCCCCTTCACCCACAGCTTCAGGCAGCAGAGAAGCACCTTCAGCCTTACCAGAGAGAAGAGCTAAAGGGGCTTGGGTCTCCTGCATCCCCAGGACAGGTAGCAGAAGAGGATTAGCTGCTGCATGGTGTGAGAGCATGAGGAGATGCTGTGGGAGGAGCAGGAAGCACAGCTTTCCAGAGAGCCATAACCTGGGACTAACATCGCTGCTGAGTCTTGCCTTCCGTCCCCCTGCACTATTTTTTTCCCTGCCTTCAAGTCTTGCTCTGCTCTTTGAACTGCTGGGTGTCCAGTGAGCCAGAGGAATGGATGTAGATTAACATTGAACCCAAAGGGGATGGAAATGTTAAGGAAAATGTCTGTGATGAAATACTTCTTTACTTCAGCATCTTTTGAGAAAGAAGAGAAAGAACATCCACCATAGGGTGGTTCCCAGCAGGACATTGGACTGCCCCAGGAGGAGCCTCTCTCTGTTCTTATCTGACAGGCTGCCCACCAGTGTTGGCATTGTCAACGCAACAGTGTGTCCCTGTTAGCTACTCAGGGTGCTGTCTCCTCACTGTGCTCACATTTCTCACTTGTGTCCTGTGTTTAAGGACATGCAAATGGCTCCTCCTGCTTCTTTTCTTGGCAGTTGTGCAAGACTCTGAGTTCTTTCAGGATAGAATAATCTTTCACTGTCAGTCAGAGTCCAACTGGCATGCTGGGAAGCTGCCCACCTTTCCAGGGAAGCTTGCAAAATCACTTGTAGCAATGCTGCCTTACGCAATCCATGTTTTGCTTGGCAGCCAGGTGCTCCCTCACCTTCCTGGCAATGAGCTGCCTCATCATCCCCCTCCTCACTGGCACAGTTAGTTTCCCTTCCCGATTATCCACTGAAATTATTCAAGTAGAATTGTTCTGCCTGGTGGTAAGTCTCGAGGTTTGCTTCCTACAGCTTTGCACTCCCTGGCAGGGCTGTTCAAAGAGCTCTCTGAAGCTCAGCTCTGAACTCACTTCACTCAAGTGCCCTTTTTATAGCTACCTAAGCAAAGGTCCTCACTTTCCCAGGGCTTTCCTTGGTGCTTTGTGATGGGCACAAATCATCTGTTAGTGGGTTGGTCTCAAGGTCACAACAGGGAAACCGTACAGCACCTGAGGATCAGATAAATATGCACAGAGCTGGACATGGGCAGGTCAGGATCTGAACTTGTGCTGCTTCTCACAGGCCTTAACACCAATTCCTGCAGGAGCAGAACCAGCACAGCATTTAAAGGAAATGCTCTAAACAACCTCTTTTGGCAATAATAGAACTTTTCTGATTACTTTATTGCTCTATGCCTTCCTTCTCCTCCCAGGAGCAAGAGATGAGAAGTTTTTAGGGTACCCTCTGTTACTTGAAGCAGGAGAATAACGTCCATGGAGCCAGTGTCTTATGTGTATCCTACATGGATCAGGCTGTGCTGACCAAGTGACACAGCCTATCCCCTTTCCCCAATATTCCCGGCTAGCTAATTAGGGATAGGGAGAGGCCCTGTGTCATGAATAGGCAGAAAAGAGGGGCTCTTTCCTTCTTGGCTTAGTTCCAAGGTTTATTCTTGAAGGAAGAGCACAGGTCAATGAAAGCAAACATATGTTGGTCAGTGAAATGCAACATCTCACCATTTTTTTATTTAAAAAGAAGGAAAGGAAGATATTAAATTCATCTCAATTCAAATTATGATTTTGCCCACCACTCGCGGTTAGTGGGAGAGGTAGATTGTTTTAGGTTTTTCATCTCTAAGTGATTGACTACTGGGGTAGAAGGAATGAGGCCATTAATAGCCTTCAAAACTAAGTGACGTAGGATCCCGAACGCCAATATTACAAGGAAAAGAATAACAAACATTAACAAGATAGTCTTAATAATAGAAGTCCACCACCCTGAGAATCCCCAGCCCTTAAACAATCCGTTGAACCAATCTTCCGATTCTTGCTTCACTTGTCCAATCAGGCTGTTCATGTCTCGAAGGGCAGCATGGATGTTAGGAGCTTTCGAGGACAGGTTCATGCAGCAAAGTCCTTCAAATTCCTGGCACTCATGTCCATGCAACAGCAGAAGGAAATCTATAGCAGCACGATTTTGGAGTGTTACCTTCCTGGTAATGTCCTCATCTTCTAGGAGGGAACTGATGGCAGTGGATGTCAAATTTGCCTGTTTGACTACCCAACACTCTAGATGTTCCAATTCATCCAGAGTCTTAATTGCTGAGACCCATGGAAGAAACAGGGATACAGCAATCTTTTTTTACTTGGCCCAATGTACAATTTCAGAATCACAATTTGGATCCAAATTTTCCACACTTCTCTTTTGGATTTTATTATTTGATTTGTTTTTATTAGTCCAATCACTAATTAATGTTTTGTTGGGTGCCAACAGGGACAACCGCCCGAAGGTACATGGCCCTCCTAATAGCCAAGAAGGAATCCCTGCACATGCCCGATCTCCACAAATCAAGAATAACCCCTTAGGAAGGCTCTTATGATTTGCTAGAGATGGGTTGTCAGCTGGAATCTGACTCAGAATATTACACCACCTTTTGGCTGTGAATTCCTGTATTGTTTTATGTTGTGAAACTCTTTGGTGTCTGTAGGATTTGAAGTGACCATGAAATGAATGCAGTATGGTGCTGGATAGAATTCTAACGACACTAACTCCTGGGGTTCCTGAGCTGCCTTGGGCAGACTTAGCAGCTATACCTCTATAGGACTATTACTCGTATTACAGCTTTCTGCCCAAGCTGGTTGTATGATGCTATGGTGTGTGCTACAGAAAGTTCATGGCACCTTAGTGATTCAAAGCTGGCCAAATATTCTCCAGCCTTCAAGGGAACTCCTACCAGGCA
>VRYO01002297.1:3859785-3894489 GCA_009812075.1 Sialia sialis
ATCACAAGGCTTCCAAAATTTGTTAATTGAACATTTAACATTCATGTTATCCTGATTTTCCAAACCCTTTATCCCATCCTCCCCCTTAGTGTGTAAGAGAGAGGCTTTTGCCAGTGTGGTACCCGCATTAGGGTGTTAATCACGGGCACGTGCTGAAAACCTAGTTTTTTTGTCTGTTGGTCTTCTTCTGTTTCTGGTTGTGTGGGCAGTCTCTGGCGAAGTGCCCTGGCTTCTTGCACTGGAAGCAGGTGATATGCTGCATCTGGGATGGCTGCTGTGACTTTCTTGGTCCTGGTGCTGCAGTTGCTGTAGATTTTGGCTGAGCTGGTCCTGGGTTCCAATCTGGTGCGCTGAACAGCTCTTCTTTTCTGGCACGTTTCGATCATCTGTGCTAGAGCTGGTGCTGGCTCGAGGGGAAGACTAAGTATAACCCTACGGCAGGTTTCATTAGCATTCCTCTGAGCCATCTCCTTGATCAATTCAGCTTGTACTACCAGATCTGGTACCTGTCTTTCCACGTGCACACGAAGACAGTCTATAAATTGTAAAAAACTCTCCGAGGGAAATTGTTTAATGTTAACATAACTGCCTTTAAATTCTGTAGTTGGTAGCTGATTAAAAGCCTTTTCTGCAACATTACAAATCTTATCCAAAACAAACTTAGTCAACACACGTGTTTGTTTTTCCAGGCAATTAAATTCTCCTCCACACAAATGATCATGTGTTATCTCATTATTTTCTATATCTACAGAATTATTAGGGTTTTGTTGTAACTCCTGCAAAAGCACCCTTAAAGACCTTTTCCACATCCCTTCCCACAAATCATATTCTGAGGGAGTTAGCAAACATCTAAATAAATCCTTAATATCATTTGGTACAATCTCATTTGAATTAAAAGTTGCTTTCATCATGCTTCTAAAAATTTCACTGCTTCTACCAAATTCTCTTTGTATTTTACAAATTTCCTTTTTATCCTGATAAGACAAAGGTTGGTACCACCTTTTTCCATTTCTCCGACCAATATATACTACGAGAGCTACTGTAGGTATCTCTTCTATAGTGCTGTTTGAATCCTGCAAAGTTCTCCCCTCAGTGGGAGCCAGCATGTTACCGAGGTTGCAAGGCAAACCCCCCCATCTCCACCAAGCTCTGTGAGGGTTCGCCCCACCTCCCCATCACCATGGTAAGGCGGGGGTGTGCCATGTGAAATCTGAGCCAGTTCAGGAGAGAACGTTGTAGGAAGCAGAGGCAGAGCCGGGCCCCGCCCCCACCATGTGGTCGGGCACAATACTCGCAGGAGCAGATGCATGGCAGACACCATGTTCCCCTTCCAGGCCTTTGTCCCCGTGGCTCTGAGAAGAAAGTCTACTTTTATAGGATTCAGCAGACAGCTGTAAGGGGATCGCGGTAGGAGAGATGGAGGGATATAGGGAATAATCTGGGCATGCTGGGGTCTGCATCTCGGGAACGGCGAGACAGCGGGAAAGACTCCCGGACCCCAGGTTAGGGTCTTTAAAGGAAAGGGGAGGTGGGGAAGGATCTGGGGTATTTTTCTGTGGTTGTCTGTGGTTTTCTGTTTGAATTAAAAGTTTCCGAATTTGCAAAAATATTGGAATATATATCAAGGCTTTTTTATCACCATTCTCCACTTTTGAGGTTATTAAATTCCCTATTTCGTCCCAAAATAAAACCGAATTCATTTCTTGCAAATTTAAATCTGATTTTTCCACAGACAGCCAGCTTACAAAAAGGATTAGTTATTTCTTAGAGATTTTAACATCCTTATCGCTTATAATTTCTGTTAGGTGTTTTAATACCCTCTGTTCTAGCGTAGAAACTTTTGAACCCATTTTGTGATGTTAAAAACTACGCCTTTTAACCTTTTTGCACAGTATAAATGCCAAAAAATGTAGTTTTTCCCCTGCACCCCACGATCAGAAGAGAAAAACTGGTCAGGGGATAGCTTAAACAAAGGCGACAGTAAAAAAAAACCCGCTGAAGACAGCTTCCCGAGACTGAAATAAAGTAACTACGATTCTCCCTTCCCCCCCCCGCCGCTCTGACCAGAAGCGGAATTTAAAGTGACACATGCATGTTTTCAACTTACCTCTTAAAGAATCTCGGCTTTGTGTCTATGCTATATAAAAAGGATGCCGATTCAGATCGACTTCTGTGCGTTAACAGAGCTCATCAATCTATTCCTGAGATAAGAAGCCACACAAAAAGTGACCCCTCACCTACAGGACAGCTGAACAAACCCTGCTTATATTTTTCCCTGTTTCAGGGCACTAAGCAAAATCCCATGGAACTGTAAATTGAGTCCCACATTGGGCGCCAGCTGACACAGCCTATCCCCTTTCCCCAATATTCCCGACTAGCTAATTAGGGATAGGGAGAGGCCCTATATCATGAATAGGCAGAAAAGAGGGGCTCTTTCCTTCTTGGCTTAGTTCCAAGGTTTATTCTTGAAGGGAGAGCACAAGGAAAGAGAACGAGCCACGTGGTACACAGGGGTTATAAATCCTTATAGGGGAAGGGGGGGTGGTCAAGAGGTCAGGTAATAAGATCTCCTTCCTGTTGGTCAGGTCCACAGGTCAATGGAAGCAAACATACGTTGGTCAGTGAAATGCAACAACCAAGTTCACAAAGCAGGAGTCGAGGACTGCTTGACACTGCAGGCTCCTTGTACTTGTCTGTCCCTGGAGAGACACACAAGGAGAGGGACTGGATCCAGTTCCTCACCCACACTGGGCTCTTGCATGGGCTCCTGCCAGCTGGTTCATCTGCACCAAGAATGTGAGATCCTCATGGCCGACACAAGGACAAAAGGAAATGGAGCATCATCCCACAGGATCCCAGAGCTTCAGCCAGCAGCTGGGAAGCCAGAGAGGAGCACTTGGGAAAGGACTTGCTGACCAGCAGCCCTCAGGTGGCCTTGGTGCTCTTATCAGATATGCTGTGAGCAATATGAGCCAATGGTAGGGCAGAGCACAGGCACCCTTACTGCAAGCCAGACAGAGCTAACACTCCCCCGTGGGTTTGATGCTGCATGTCCTTCTGGCGCAGGTATTATTCCTGGTCCCCAAAGCCTTGGCTGGGATAAGTCCCCCCTTTGTGGGCAGGACAGTGCAGGATGCAGCAGGATAATGGCAGCAAATGCCACATTGGCAGCAGCAGTGAGGGCCGGCACAGATATTCCAGCTGCAGTAACAGAGGGCCTGTACCCCCCAGGAGTTAATCTTACTGATTTGGTGGGGTTTTGTTTGGCACAACTGGGAGTGGGGCTGGTATTCATCTGTGACCTCTGCTCTCTCACTGTTCCTGCTCCTGCACCATGTGAAGGATGTTGCAAGATCTCAGAACATGGGGTGCCTCAGCCTTCATGCCCAGCCTGGCTTTAAATAAAGGTGTGGAAGCTCTCAGAATTCTTAGTCTGCTCTCCTTCTCTACTCCCACCCTGGGATGAGTAATCAGGGCAGGGCAGCTGGCTCAGGCCTCTCTGGTCCATCACAGGGCTCTTGCAGCAGGGCAAGGGCAAGCCTGATCCTGTGGTCACTCTGCGGTCAAGTGTCACACCCATCTCCAGCCTCTCTCTACAGATGCTATGCTCCTCTAGAGGTTTTGCTTTCTGCCTGCGCTGGGGAAAGGGAGGTTCTTTTCCAGGAGCCCCTGAGAGGCAGCACAAGGAGATGTTTTATGCAAGATCACAGCAAGGTGTTCCAGGTCTGCCTCCTCTCAACATGTGAAGGTTAAAGCCAGGCTCTCAGCTTTCCATTGCTAATGACAGAAAGTGCTTTGTGAGTGAGAGAGAGCATAATTAGGCATTAATGAGAAAGGAGCCTGTGGTTTTATTACCCGTTGGACATCAGTCCCGTGGATGAACAAGAGAGGTTGCATTAGCTGCTTCCTGCTGAGTCCTTCCAGCACGAAAGTCCTTAGCAGACTTTCTGCATCATTTAATGATGGGAGGTAGATGAGGGCACTGCAGGCAAGGAGTAATGGGGCTTGGTGTCCTCTGCTGCAGGCTGGGACAGGCCCCAGATCTGTGTCCCCATGGGGGCCTGTGGTCCTTGGGGCAGAGACCTTGGGCTCTACTGTTGGCTCTCCCAGTGGCACAAGTCACACACCTCCTGCATCCCAGCTGGTTCAGCAGGACTGGAGACATCTCCTCAGGTGGTGCCCAGTGGCAGCCACAGCATGTCAGGAGAGGCACAGTCCGAGTGCAAAAGCAAAGCTATTTGCTTATAGGAAGGTCAGAGCAGATCCCGCCACTTTGGGATGAAGCTTCTGCCCTGCATCAACCTGAATCCAACAGTGAGGGAAGCTGGAAGAGATCAGAAAAAGACAGGAATAAAACCAGAGAGGTTAAACACCTTGAATTAGCTTCATCATTCCTAGTCATTGCATAAAAGCTATTAAAGTTATTACAGGATATGCTGGATGCTGGCACAGCAGAAACAACAAATATAGGTAGAGTGGTCCTTGTCATAAATATCACTCAAGCTTCCTTGACAGCCCTCTGCCATCATGACGCTGCTTTCAGCCAGCCTGGCTGAGCAATGCCAAACCATGGGTGCAGCTGATGGGAACAGCTCCTTCTCTCTCTGAATGATGCAAGGCTTGCATCCTCAAGGAAAGAAACCTGCTATGGGGCAGACCTGCTTTCCTGGGTCCTTTCCGTGGGGATCTTGCTGCAAGTGCCACAAGGAACCAGAGGCCAGGATTTAAAAACCATGGCACAAAAAGGAATCATCCCACTTGTGCATGTATTTGTCAAGTCTTTTAATAATGTGCTTCTCACTGTACTTTGAATGCTCTTTTTAATAATTACTCTGCATTTTGCCACTCAGGCATTGCAGTCACATCTAAGTCCTAAAGTTATCAGACATTCATCTTATATGATCACAAGCCTGACTCCACTGATGTCTCATTCTGTGATACCCAGACATCTTTATTGCCAAGCACATGGACACAACCCTGACACAGCACCACAGGTAGATGCTTTTGCTGCTCTGTCAGCTATACCAGGTGCCCTTTCCAGTGATAGACCATTGCACCCCTCAGTATGAAATCCTCTGCTTACCCCTCATCTCCCAAATGCTCTGACACATCCACTTAGGAAAGTAAGCCAACTTTTAGCTCAGTGTCTCCATATCATAATCCTGCCACTCCACCATGTCTCCCTGAGCAGAGGGGAGAATTAGAAAGGGGCACCTTGCCCCACACACCAGCAGTGATGGGCAGAGCAGAGAGGTCGCCCTGAACCTGGAGTACTTCCAGGGCCATCGACCCTCACTAAGTCACTCGTTAAGATGATGCAGCAGGAAGTCATTGAAAACAGAAGACAATGGAAATAAAATGAAGAGTGAGGCATCCATTCACACCCTTGGCAGAGGCATTTCTGTTCCCGGTCCCGCCTGCCCGCAGGGAAGACGGGTGCTGCTTATTAGACAGGTTATGTAATTGAAGTGGTCTATATTTATCAGGAGAGCACACCTCGAGGGTCAGAAGCCCGGCAGTTTGGAGAACATTAGCTCCACTAATGAATCAGCAGGGAGAAGGACCTAAAAATATGACTCAGCTGCAGAAGGACATCATCAGGCAGCTCAGGGAGCCAAGGTCAGGAAGACCTGATGTGCCTTTCCAGCTCTGGCTGGTGTGGTGATGCTGTGCTCAGATGGGCATTGCCTCAGAAAAGGCAAAACCCACTCTGTGCTAAACTCCTTTCAAACTTTGGCTGTGGTGTTGGATATTGAGCTGGAGGGAGACCCCCAGTCCATGCCATAACCACTGCACTGTAAAGTCAGCCTCCTTTTTGCATTATTTTCCCTCTGAGCCTGAAACCTCAACACTTATGGGATCTATTCTGCTCTTTAGGGCAGAGAATCACTAGAAATGTATAATTTCCTTCAGGGTCAGGGTGGTCCTTGGCTGGTCCCAGACATGGAGGCTGTTTTGTCCTCCCTGTGCAGAGCCCTGCTCTGGGTGCTGATCAGATGTGAGCTTTATGCCTGTTCCTCAGTGCTGGGGAAACTCAAGGCAGGCTCTTCTTCATCATGCTCTGTGCCCAGCCTTCAGAAGCAACCGTGCCACCCCACAGTCCCCCAGCTGTCATCACAGTGGGGAAGCTGCAGCACATCAGCAGTGGCCCACAGTCATCCCCCATCAGACCGGAGACACTGAGGTGAGCCGGCAGCTGGAGGAGTGTTTCTGCTGCTTTACATTTTTAGGGAACTGGAGAGGGTGGAAGGGAATAACAGATAGTCTTTGTTTTCTTGGTTTCTGGTATTGTGAGTGAATTTGTTTGCCTGTGGTGCCGGGGAGCTCAGCTCAGTGCCCTGGTTTACTCAGGACAGTGTAGGCAAACAGTGGCCCTTACCCCGTGCTGTATTTGTGCAGTGTCCACACTGTCATTTACCATTTTAAGATCCTGAATGCTGTGCCCTGTGATGCCTTGGGTTTTAGCTTTTATATTTTTCAGATTTGCTGTTGCTTGGTGTGTAACTCTGAAACTTCATGTTAGGGGTTAGTAAGTTCTCTTCACAGGGTAATTAGACAAAACAATCCCTTCCCAGCTAGAGAATCAAGGACACCCCTTACCCAAAAAGGATAAACAGCAGCAAGGGAAAGGGGCAAGCCAGGGGCTGAGACTTCATAACCTGGGGCTGTGGTTGGACAATTGACCCCAATATGTAGATGAACCAAAACTTATAAAAGTGTAAAAACTCGTGACCAGAATCCATCTTGGATTTGACTTGAATGTAGCCCCAGCCAGGCTCTTGCACTGCCCAAGGTGTATCCTTTCAATAAATACCTGTTTTATTCCTTTTGCTCTGTCTAGTCTCTGTTCCAGGTCAGCCTTTCCAGGCATCACCTAGACCAAATACTGCCTTCTTGTAGATGGGTTGGTGGACATGCCTGCCCAGAGCAGAGAGCAGAGCCTGGACACTCAGCCTGTCCCCTGGGACTGGCCATGGCCCCAATGGCTGTGCATTCCTGCCACATCCCCAGTAATGTTTTACTCCTTGGCTTCACATGATTCAGACAAGCTCTAAGCCCTGTCTTCCACTTGGTGGACACTAAAACTATAGAGGGGTAGATTATCAAATCTGCTGACTTAGTGACCCATCGCAGTCAGGGCTGATGTCCCTCTCAGTTGGGGTTTACAGAGCAATGGTACTTGATTCAAATGCTGCACTCCCAGGGGCTCCCTCTGATCCACCTGGAGACTCCATGCTTTGTTATGGTTTGGAAAAGCCTGGTCAGAAAGTGCTTTCTTATTGGTATTTTTGTGTGATTCTCAAGAACAGCTCTCCATCACGGAAGTCAAGGTGGGGATTGTCTACAGGAGCAATACAGCTTCCCAACTGCTCCAGCTGGTATAAGCCAAGGCTTGAGAGGAGGATCCTGCTGAGCTCTGAGGAGCAGCAGTGTCTTGGGAACAGTGCAGGAAAAGGTCCAAGAGAAGAGTTCCAGGGATGGAGGAATGCAGGCAGGTGCAGTGTCTGTGTTGGTGCCCCATGTGGAGCTTTGCAGTCAGGCACAGGCTGGGATCCTGTTCCCCATGCTTGGAGATGCTGGCAGCCCTGATGGTGAGCACAGACCCCTGGAGAAGGACCAGGAGGTGAACACCAGTGGTCACATCTGTGTTTTGGGCCCAGGGCACTGGTAAGGCATTCCTCTGTGTTGTGCACACTCAGTCCTACCTTCAATGTAAAACTTGGGTGCGTTTAACATAAACCACAGGAGGATGTTCTGCCATCACACTCTTACTTCTTGTCTGTGGGGTCTCTGAGGTAACTGCAAAGGCCACCCATGCCACTGGATCAGTCCTTCTGGGCTCTCACTTGGAGTGTGACCGGAGTGGCACAGGAGTGCCACCTCCTCTCCATTCCCAGCAATGTCACTGGCTGTGGCAAGAGACACAACCCACCATCCCATGGATGCACTGGCCAGCATTCCTGGCCTCTCTGGGATCAGGCTCTGTCTCCCAGCAAACAAAGAGAAGGACTGATTCAAACATAGCCATGGGTCAGGTCTGCCCACTGCATATTTCCTGAGCAAGCTAATTTAAGAAAAAGCAAGTTAATTTAAGCTAATTTAAGAGTTGGTCCTAGCAGAGATGTTTGAGTACATTTTTCTGCTCCCATCAGTCCTCTCTGCTGATAACTCAGCTGACAGAGCAACTCCTCTTCCCCTGGCTCCACATCTCCTGGACAGGCTCACAAGGCACATCCTTCTCCTGCCGTGGCAGCCGAAATTGCTTTTTATTTTTAAACACCGGGACACAAAAGCCCTACCTTTATCATTTGCCTGCAGTCCCAGCAGCTCCATATACCCTCATTAAATAACCACTGATCATCAATTGAATCTGACAGGCCCCAAAAGCAAGGGAGATCTGGATGCCTGGTGTGCCCACAGCTGATTCCAGCTCCCTGTGGCTGCAAAATATTGGGGTCTCCTCCCTGTGGGGTGGGGAGAGGGGCTATCAGGAGCCCAAAGGAATGGTGAGTTTGTGCCTTTCCATTGCAGTGGGGGGAACAGGTGGCTGCAAGGACTGAGTTTATCCCAGCCCTGCCAGAATTTATAAGGACAAACAATAATAATGGTTCTTTACAGGGGGTTATTGAGATGGAAAAGTGGCAAACTGGATTATGGCCTGTGCAATTTCATATTCCTCTTCCGAGACACAATTTAGATAATCCTTTTTCTAAATTTATTTTTAATCTCAGTAGCACAGCCCCTGAGGGAGGATGTCACCAGATCAGGACTACTTACCAGCTGAGTGTGAGGAGGTAGGTGTCCGTGGGGCAATTTGGGTGCCAACCTGACCCCCAGATAGAGAAGATTTGAAGGGAGGTGTGGATCATGCAGGGATACTGATGAAGCTCTCTGTCCAGGGCAAAGCTCAGTCTGATCTATCTTTAAATACCCAGACTTTCAGAAGTGTTCAGACTCTATGTAGGAAACTTGTGTTTCGGTTAGCTCCCAGCTGGTTTCTCTAACCAACCTTGCTACAGTGTCTCCTAGGGGAAAGGCCACGTTTCCTTTTGGGAGAGATCGTGCTGAGATTGGTGCATCCCCATCACATGCGAAACGTTCTAATGAACCCAGTGATGGGAAATCAGGAATCACACTTGAGAGAGGTGACATGCAGCAGCATGGTGCTGGATGGGGAATGCTGCTACCACTCCTAAAGCATCTTCTGAGGAAGCCACTTGGATAGGTGCAGACAGTCACTGAATCCACAGTTAGACACATCACAGATAATTCAGCAAGGAAAGATGGAAAGGTTCTGCTGTATAGAGTTCCATGCAAAGCCATGCTGAAGGAGTGCAGGGACAAAAGACAAAATCACTGCAGTGTCCTGGGTTAAGTGTGGGGTCAGGGGGCCAATGGTCTGAGGGGGTTACAAGGGCAGGGCAAAGGGCAGTGACCTACAGGGAATAGAGGTGGATTAAAATGGTGCTGCAGGGCACCATGAGAAAAGCCTCTTTGTCTCATTTCAGATAGTAAGGCATTCTCAAGGCCTGTACCAGACTTTTTCAGGGCATTCCCCAAGAATTTCCCCTGATAGACTCAAAGGCCTCCACAGTGACAGGAGAAAACGTGGTTGCTGGTGGTTGTTTAGGGCCAGGAGTCTGCTTTCCAGAACACGCCAGAGCTGGGCCTGCAGCAAATTTACAGCTTGACAAGGATGCTCAGGAGTCCCTGCTGGGGTTCACTTCACCCTGAGACAGGCACCAGCTGACACACAAATGAACTGGGTTTTCCCCCCAGCTTTCACAAAGACTGGTGATGGGCTCTGTAATTGCACAGAGTTTAAGTACAGCTCCTGTCTCGACTAAATATCTTCAGGCATCACTAATTAAATTGAATTTACTGGGATGACAAGTGTCTCTCTCTTCCCAGCCACAGATGGGACCTGCTGCAGGACCCTCAGGCTTCCCTGGCTCAGGGCTGCTGCCCGGGTGCCTCTCCCAGGGTGAAAACCAAGGGGCAGATCAGGGATCAGCCCAGTGTGGTTTTTATTTCTGCAAATTACTCAGATGGCCACAGATCTGTCTCTAGAGCCTTTGTCCTCCTCTCCATGGCTGATGGGGAGAGTTAATAATAGATGTTGGATGCTGCAGGAAGATGCAGAATTTAAATGAATTCCCCTTCCTCTCAGTAATAAAAATGTTTCTCCCCTAAGAGTCCCTTGATTAATTGATCCAGCAATTGACAAATCAAGGATGGGAACGCATAAAATCCAATAGAAAGGGATGAAAATAGCATTATGCACCATCTGATGCAGTCAGCGATGTCACACAACCAAATGACGGCAGAAAAATGGGGCCTTGGGCTGGAGGAGCCTTCATTAAGATGTGGCATGGGTACTATTAAGTAAAAGATCATTGATTTTGTTTGAACTATTTTGCCATCCATATTAAATATAATCTCCGTAATGTAATCTTGGAAGTTGCTTTAAATGTCAGCATCACTTGGCTACATCTGCTTACTGGGGCTGCTGCTCTGAAGTGAAGATGAAAACTTCATCCTCCATCACCAACTGTGCCCTGTTAGCAGCTTGATAGGCTGTGCCCATGCAGGGGCACATCACCATATGGGTTCCTCACAGGGAACACAGGTGTGCCAGAAAGGCCTGTGCATCTAAAGCATATGTGACTGCAACAAAACAACTCATTTACTGAGGCAGAAGCAGCCAACACACAGGATATTTCAAAGCCAAAATTCACTTTAAACTCTGGGCTTTCATGTGAAACTTGAACACCTGGCTATATTCTCAGCAGCAATTAACCCATGTAGCTCTAATCAAAGTCCTTGGAATCTGAGTCCCCTTATCCCAAGTCCGATCTGACAAATTCTGATAAAGACTTTTTTTTTTTTTTTCTCCTGTCCCACAGATGTCCAGATCCAGCAGCAGCATGCCCTCTCAGGGCTGCCATGGCTGTGTGTGGGCTTGCTGGACACAAGGCATAAGCATGCACTTGCTGATGTCCGCATAGCTCATCAGAGAAGCAGATGCTTCAAGACTGGGGAAAAGCACCACAGAGCTCACAGCCCTGCAGCACAGCTGATGCCAGAGTCCTCACCCAGATGAGTGTTTCCACAGAAAAATGGTGCCAGGTACACTGGCCCCAGCTGGGAATATGGGCATGGTCCCAAAGAGCCATGAATCTCACATCTCCCAAACCTCAGAGGAGCTGGGGATAGCATTCCCTGGACTACTGTGTGGGAAGAAGGTGAGGAGGAGGATCTCTGATGGAGACATGAAGTCAAAACCCAGCAATGGTTGGTAGGAGTGCTCTATGCTGGCTGCTAGGGGCATCTGCAGTCAGAAATCCAGCCTAGCATGTGCAAAAGACTCTCACTGTCAGAGAGAGAGAAGATTCTATGACAGGAGGGACCATGGGCTCAAAAGTATCTGGGAAAATATTAGTATGACCAAGGGAAGATTGAAAACTTTGGATGCAGTTATTCCTGCCTCCCACAGGTCCAGTGGGCACAGAGAAGGCAGTGGTGTGAAGGGCAGGTGCCTGAGCACATGGGCCGCATGGCTCTGCTGAAGGAGCTCAACAAAAGGTCTCAAAACAATTTTCTTGAGAATCAGAATTGTCCAGACACACCTGAAGGCACCGAGCCACTTGACTGTAATGGAGAAAATTTTCTCCTTCAAAGTGTAGCATAAAAACCTTTTTATAGCCAGCAAAGTTATTTTTATTTCCCTGCCAGCTGTTGAAAGCCATTTCTGTGGCTCCTCTCCATGCCCTTGCCCACCATCCCACAGTCATTGCCTGCTTGAGCACTTGGGGCCTGAACGACGAAGAAACAGAAAGTTATCACTCCGTTCTGGCACTGCTTTGGAGCCAGGAAGGAATTCTGTCCAGGTGGGGGCTGGCAGGAGATGGGAGGGGGGCAGTGGCAGCAGCCACGTGTGGCAAGGCTCTCCCCATGTCCTTCCAGCAGGAGCTCTGCTCTGTGCATCACTGACGATTGTGGGGTGTCTTGGGTTACAATACAGGATGTGATAAAAAGTATCTATTCTATCACCATCTGTTGAGGGTGGGGGGCAGTGATCCTTATCTCTGTGGGAGATATTCTGCTAATGGGCCATCCATTGAAACCAGGTGGGGCATTGTTCTTTATCTTTTCACAACCCATCCTTCCTCCAAGGAGGTATCTTCTGCTAATGGGCCACTGAGTCCCACTATGGGACTGATAAAATTACTTCCTCCCCTTGGAAGTTGCTCCAGCCAGGGGGAAGAGCCCAACATTTCTTACCAAAATAAAACCAGGGGTTTTGGGACACTAAAGTAGCCCTTTTTCTCTTGAACTCCAGAGGAAAACTGGACTTTTCCACATCATCACTGGATCTTCAGAAGGAAACTGCACCCTTCTCCAGGACCACTGCATCAACTGAACCACATCTGTCACTGCAGGAGGACTTTAGTCACCATTTAATCAAACTGCTACCAGCACCCTGCCTGATGGGGTGTCAGGTTGTATTCTGATTTTGTCAGTGTTTGGGGTTTGTTTCTTTGTAGTATTGTATTTCTACTTCATTTTTCTTAGTAAAGAACTGTTATTCCTAACTCCCATATCTTTGCCTGAGAGCCCCTTAACTTCAAAATTATAACAATTTGGAAAGAAAAAAGGTTTATATTCTCCATTTCAAAGAGAGACTCCTGCTTTTCTTAACAGACATCTGTCCTCCAAACTAAGACACAAGGCCACAGCAACCACCAGCTGGGCCTTCACGTGGTGAGAAAAAAAGCAGGGTCCACAAAAAGCACTGACAGAAGAAGGCCCTCTGGAGGCCCAGAAAACGTCTCTGTGCCAAGCTCCTCAACACCATCCTACTGGAGACTGTAGGGTTTGTGAGTAAGAACCCTCCTGGTTTTGCCCTAGTTTTATTCTTCTCCCAAGAGCCCCTTTTCAGGTAATTGGGCTGTGCAATCCTTTGCTCTGACCTGGGCTGGTGTAGGAACAAAACAATCCTTCCTATAGGTCCATTGACTATTTTTTCACCTCTGTTGTGACTGTGAAACAAGAAATGAGATAAAGATCACCCTGGGAAAGCCTATGTTGTCCTAAGGTAGCTCTGAACTAACTGTTAGGGGCATTTCCCCACGTCTTTCTTCACAGTACTGCAAAGAAGGAGCAGCATTACCTTCCCCTGTGGGAAAGGACAGGGTCACCTGCCTGTGGCCTGTGTCACCACAGCTGTGACTCTACAGATCAAGTATAGAGCTCAACTTTTGGAGCACAGATGAGGCACAGACTCTTGCCTCCCCTGACAATCAGTCCCAGGGGGGTATCCAAAGGAAATACAAACACAACCTTGCTTTAGGGGGAAAAAAAGAAGAAGGAAAAAAAGAGGAGAAGAAGGAGAAGGAGAAGGAGAAGGAGAAGGAGAAGGAGAAGGAGAAGGAGAAGGAGAAGGAGAAGGAGAAGGAGAAAATGGAAAGAAAATAGATTTATGTAAGTTGAGTGAGTCCGGTCATTTTGAAAAGCTGCAGAGCACAAAGGTGAAAACATACTTGGAAAGCAAAATACAGGAACTTTTGTGTGGTGCCAGCAATTTTCCTTCCCTTCAAAGAGAAAGGAGCTGCCTGGATGTGTGGTGGTACAATCTGCTCTTTCAAATGGCTGAGTCAAATACCAGCTAAATTACAAAGGGTTGTACAGAGACATGAAGGACACATAATGACAATATTTTGTCATTCCTCCCTCAGATGGATGTGGAAAATGGGAAGGAGAAAAAATAATTACATTAGGGTTCAGATAGGATTTTGATAGTAGTTATTAAATGAAATGTAAAGGTTATTTTCAAACCTAAACCCTAAATGCTGCTCCAAGCATGAACAGACTGGCAAATGATCTGAATTTTTCCATTTTCTTCGTATTGTTCCTATGGATGTGTTTACCACATCGTTTGGCATTGAAAACTTATATTTTAAAAAAGGAAAGGAAAAGAAGAAGCATTTTGCTGGGTACCCAGGCAAAACACATACTGACAGAGCAAGGGCTGGATTTAGTATTTCATTGTCAGGACATCTTGCTCTGGGATTAGAGAAGCAATGAGTAGGATTGGGACTCAGACTATATGAAAAGAGTATTCTGTTTCTGCTCTCAGCACTTCAGCTCTTTAACCCTGAGTACAACCTACAGCACATACTTGGTATTCAGAGAAGGAAATGTGCCTGGTATTGTTCAAACCTGGCTGAAAAGCTTCTGTATTGATGCCTGTTGACTTTGATGAGTTGGTCTTGGGCACAGGCAGCCAGAGCAGGCAGACAGGGAGGCAGGAGGCTGGCAGAACTTCTGGAGACATCCAGGCAACCCTCACACCTGAATTCATAGGAAGCTTCTGCATGTCCAGATTCTGGTCAAGCTTACATTGGATTCAGCTGTGCCTAGATCTTGTCTTAGAAAAGGAAAGAAAAGGGCTTCTTGTTGCTCAAACCAGCAAAATCAGTCTTGAAATCAGCCCACCAGCCCTAGTAAGGTGATCAGCATTGCAGAGAGGAACCATCAGCCCAACCACCTTAGGGCTGACCTTCTCCATTTTATCCCAGCATGCAGGGAGCACTTCCCACAGTGTTCACCAGCTGCCCCTTCTTCCATCACACTGGGCTGCAATCTTGTTTTTGAACAGCTCTTCAGAGTGATTTGTTTCAGATCCTCCTCTCTAGCTGTGTCTTTTACCTAGGAATTCTCCCTCTCTGCCATGTCAGGGCTGGTCCCATGTCACCTGCTAAAAACTCACCTGACAGCTTGAGATCTGTCATTTCACCTGCCTGGTGCTCAAAAACTAGTTGTGATCCCTCCAGTGTTTTTGGGGCCAGAAATGACTATTGCACCTGCTGCTGGATTTTGCCAATGAGCAGTGGTTCCTGTGGCAGAAGGTGAGTGTGGAGCAGGGCAGTAAATGTTGTTGATGGCCACAGTGCTTATTTTCCATAGTGGGGCAGAGACTGTTCAGTACCATCCCTTTCCTTCTGCTGCAATGTGGTTGTTGGTGTTGGCTTTTGCTGACCTGTGGGCTCAGTATTGAGGCCTGATTAACAACATGCCTGCTTTCCTTTTCTTCTCTTCCCATTTCTGAGGAGCTCAACACTGCAGGATCATAGAATCATGGAATGGTTGGTGTTGGAAGTGTCCTTAAAGATCCCAAAACAAATCTAGAGTTGACAGCAAGCTGAGGTTACCTACACAAGCTCCTGCTTGCTTATCCTTCATGGGTAAGTGAGGCATCCTGTGGCATTCCGGTTGTCTTTAACACTGTCATCATATTATTTTTGGTGCTATTCACCATGAGCATCATGCACTGTAGTAGCCGTACTATTGCTGTGGGAGCCTGGGAAGCAGCATGTGCTGTCAGTGACACACCAGCACCTCCTTCCCTTCCCAGATGGGGTATTTAGGTATTTTCCCTCCCTTAAGAGCTTCCCCTGGCTGCTGCCATTCCCTGGCAGTGGTGAGGGTAGAAGGATGCTGCAACCTCCCCCACAGTGGGTTGCCCATCTGCGTGGCTGTCACAGATAGCAGCCATGGCATCATCTGAGAAACACCAGAGGAAAATGCTAAGCCATGAAGCGTTCAGAGGAAAAGGTTAAAGGAGGAAAAGGTTAAAGGCCGTCCCAGCAGCCCTGCAGAGCGAGAGGCTCTGGCTGCAGCACCCCCACCCAGCGCGTTTGATCCCACATTTGTGTATCCCGGAATGTGCGCAGGGAGGCCGGGCTGCGCTCCGCGGAGCTGTGCGCTGCATGGTGATGAAGGAACATCGTCATGGCAACACGTGCAGATTTCCTGGTCGCCCAGCAACCTGATGCAGGCTGATGTAAGCTGCGTGCCGGCTTCCTCTGCCGCCTGCACTCCTCCGATGTGTCTGGAAATTTGCGGTGGCTTTAGCTGCGGTTTCTCATCGGTTGGACGTGCCGTGACATCAGGATGATGAGGATGTTGTTCTGTGTGTGCACAGAGGGGAAGGGATGCAGATTATCTCCTCCGAGAGCCCTCATCCCGAGCACTGTCTTGCTCAGGGGCACTAATGGGCACAGCTTGTTTTTAGAGGCTTGGTACTACTTAAATCCTGTACTGCTTTGTGTAATACAGACTTGAGGAGACACAAAGATGCCTGTAAGTGCTTTTGTCTCAAGCTATCCCTCTTGATTTTTGCATTAGTCCTGTCAAATGTACAATATTTTTAAGCACGAAGCAGCTGTAAACAGGTCTGATTTTTTCACAGCTTGACAGCACATCAGAGCTGGAAGGGAAAGCTGATTTTTGTGCAGCCCAGGTACCTACAGAGCTGTTTCATCTGCAGTACAGCAAGATTAAATCCTTGTTTACAGTCACACTAAATCTCTCTACATGGTGTGAAATGGCAAAAGCCTGAGACGTGCTTAAGGATGTGGTTCTTTATTTGGAGCACAAAAATATCGTTACAATGATGGGTGTGGCTTCAGTCTCTGCTGATGGCCAAATCGGGATCCACAGATGCTAGAGGTGACTGCTAAATGAGTCTCAGTTCAGTGACAGTGGGACCCAGGTAAGATGCAAGAGGTAGTTTATTAGAAGCTCATGTTGCATCAGTCACCTCCTGGCTTTGGAAAATCACTTTGGAAAATCTGGTCCTCAGCCTCAGGAAGCAAATTAGCCCTTTGATAGCCAGTGGCCTTAGTGGAAGGTGTTAATTCAACTAGCACAAAGTGCTCGAACTTTTGGACAGCTCTGCTCTGCTGCAGATGGCAAGGGAAGCAGTTCCTGTGAGCAGCCAGGGAAATGTGCTGGGAGTGTCCAAGGGCCCCACTCCAGTCAGCACTTGTGCACATAGGCAGAATAGGTCTTGTAGGAAAAGCCAAGCTCCTCTGACTCCTCTATTGTCCTGGTAAGAGTGAGAAAGAATCCCAGGCTGACATGGGGAGCTTTGTCTCTGGACATCTCTTCTACGGTTATGGTGGGTTCTCAGTCATGTGGACCCCTGTGGTGAACATCAGCTGAAATCTCATTTGGGAGTAAAGAGCAACAGTACAAAGCAGGGGAAGCTGAACTAGAGCTGGGGAATCAACATCATTCATCAAGTCCTTCAAGACCTACTGGACTATCCATTTATGCCTGCTTAGCCCTTTGTTTGTCCTACACAGATCAGTGGAAATGACAAGATACTTCTGGTGATGTTCCATATGGCCCAAGGAGAGAAGCAATGAGAGACAGCCTGGAAGAGGGAGGGGGCAGCAAGCCTTTAAGGGGCCAGAATCTGCATTACCAGGGTAACAGAGAGGGAGAGGGCAGTCCTGGGGGAGGCCAGGACCACCTCAGTCAGTCACCCACCCTTGCTGAGAGAAAAATGGAGATAAGGGCCTCCTGCTTATAGGGTCGTGCTTGTATCTTTTTGTGCTCTATGGGATAAGAGTGGGCACTCAGCAAATTCTGCCATCCATGCCATCATTCATGAGCAGACAATGCCCTCAGTGGTTTGGGAGAGGTGGAGTATGAAGGAAAAAGTCCCCTGGCTCAGCCAGGAAATCCATGCATGTCCCAATAATTCCACAATCTAAGAAGGGCCAATCATGATAAATAAATAAGTAAATAACATAATAAATAAAAAATAAAAAATATTGCTGTCAGGTTTCATCAATATGGCACTGCCAATTCTACAATGAAGTGTTTCAAAAGAGCCAGAAGAGATTTGTTTCCCAGGTTTCTCATCATTGGGTCCAGTAGATGCAGATGAAGAAGTCTGTAAGGAGATGGAGCTGAAGGCTTTTATCATCCCAAAGACAGATGGAATGGCTGTATAGATCACTTCTCAAACATGCAGAGTGTTTTTTAGAGACAGCAGTCTCCAAACAGCTCTTCCATGTGATCGATGGTAGTAAAAAGGAATTTGTCACTGTTTGGCTTCAGGCTTTTCACTCCAAACCATGTTTTATACTGTTTGCTCACAAAAGGGAAAAAATTACTTCAACAAAGACTTTATTTATTTCTCAGTAAATTGTACAGAACCTGAAAAATGAGCATCCCAAATTGGTGGTGCTTTTCCCCAGGTCATTTGGACGTGATTTCCCAAGGGCTGATGCCAGCCAGGCAGTCAGCCCCAGTGGTCAAAGAGTTAACTCTTACCCTGAAGCAGCCCTTCTAGAATCTTATTTTTTTTATATTTTTCAAGGTTTATCATCCCACAGAAGTTTCCTCCTGTGAAGCCTGTGTTTCTGGAGTGAAAATCGGAAGAGCCTTTCTAGATGCCTGCTTGTCAGGTGCTGTGGAAGTGCCAAACTAAACAAAATTACTGTTGTCTTTTAGGATGTGTGCCTAGGAGAGGCTGTGGCAGGCTTTAAAAATCCTCTTCAGTGTCATAGACCTTGATAGCACAGTTCTTCCTCCTCTTATCCCTTACCCAACACCTCTCTTTCCAGTAACTCATAAATGGAGAGCCTCCCTTTCTCACTTTCTTTTTTTTTTTAAAATTTGTTCTCTTTTCCTTTTGGATATTGACTGCATTTATTATTTCTTCCCCATCCTGTCCTGTCCCATTTGGTCAAGTAATTTCTTCAAAGGGATACACCTGGGGCAGCACCTCCAGCTTCACTCACACAGATGCCCCAGGCCGGGGGATGTATGGCTCAGGTCAGGATACTTGGATTGCTCAGGTGGGAGCATTTTCTCCCCAGTGCAACATTTTTGGCTGGAAACTGACTTCTTTGTTGTCAAAGAGGTGGCATTTCTGTGAGAAAAGCAGCTTTTCCGTCAAAACTCTCAAGCACTTGGAAAGAGTGTGGTAGAGGACATGACAGATTTCTTGTCCCTTGGGAAGCTATACCCATGCTTATGAACCCCGTGGAGGTGCCTGAATGGCCGAGCCTGCATCCATCTGGCAGTGGGAGGTCTATCCTTGCATCCTTCCTGGCTTCCTTGCCACATAGCCTTGGCACCAGCAGGTCTCCAAGTGAAAAAGGGTTTGGGGTCAGCAGGAAGGGTTTGGCTCCTGTCAAGATCCCTCTTTTCTCCTCTGCCTCCCACCATGGGCCTGCTGCAACCCCAGTGTTTGGGGAACATTTCTGGTAAGAAACAGGGATGAAGGTTGGTGTGCAAGCATTACACCAGCAAGGTCTGGAAACAGAAATTGGCTTGCAAGCTGGCTTGACGCCAGCCACCAGTATTGGACTGATTCTTGCAGGCTACAGGCACAAAAACACTGCATGAAGCTTGGAGAATTTTATTATTTTTAATATTCTGCAAACACAGATGACTCCTTAGGTGGGCAAATACCACCTCATCCTGAGGCTTCTTACCAGGCATAAAACCTGCCTGGGAGTGTATCACAAAACTGCTGGAAACTGAAGGAGGTAAAAAAGCTGGAGTTGTTTACAGCCCCTCTTCTGCTGGCTGTTGTGTTTGGGTGAATGGTTTATTATCTTCTGCCTAATTGCTTTGCTTCCCGGCCCATTCACAGAAAATCTGGGAGCAGCACCAGTCTGCCTCCCTCCCGGGAAGTGGAAATAACAGCGCTGGCAGATGACATTTGCAGGGGTTTTTTTGAGGGAAGGGAAAAATTGTTCCTTTTATTTTGTTGTTTATGATAAACTGAGAAAAGTCTCTCTGTTTACAGATTGATCTGTTTGCTTTAGTTTTGTCACATTTGATTGATTTCCTGGAAATCAGACACAACTAGCTTTGTGGAGGAGACCTCTTCTGTGCTCCTGGCATGAAGCTTGTTGAAGAAAAGAGGGAATGCAGCCTGGGATAATGGCAGGCAGAGGCTGTTCTTACCTCTGCACTGCCAGGCCACCAGCCCTCACCATCTGCTGGACATGGCACTGCCCATGGGGGTGACTACAGCTCCTTGGTTGTACTTCTTCCCATTTCTTTCTTGGGAAGGGCAACACACCCTAGAGGCAGCCCTGCAGATTTTGTCTGACTCCTTCACAGAGTGGCTGAGCTGCAGGGATCGAGGATATCTGTGCCTCTTTCCAGCTACATTTTGGGTTTGAAGAAGACATTTGAATTCTTCATTTTTATTTCTTTTTTTTTCTCTCATAAATACAACATGGGGATTATTCTGGCACTTGGAAGGGAGACACTGCCATTGCTATTGCTGTTATTGTTAATACTGTTGATATTGGTATTGCTGCTTGAATCTCCAGGGATGGGGTATCCGTAGCTTCTGTGGGTAGCCTGTTGCAGTGCCTCACCTCTCAGAGTAAAGAATTTCTTCCTAATATCTAACCTAAACCTACTCTCTTTCAGTTGAAAGACATTCCTCCTTGTCCTGTCACTACACACCCTTGTAAAAAAATCCCTCTCTAGCTTTCTTGTAGGGCCCCTTGGCAACTTATTTCTGGATCTTCCTGTCCTGGGAGACCCTGGGCTGCAAAACCCATCTCTGTCCTGGGCCTGTGGGGGCAGGGTAGGATAAAGTGTTGTTCTGATCTACCCAGCCCAAGGTCTGGCTGCAGTGCTGGATTGAAGGCTCAGGAGCTGCTTCTATCTGTCCTACAGGAGAAGGATAGGGCATATTGTGGTTACTGCTGATAATACAAGGCAGGATTTCTGCTTTGAACCCAAGCCTGGGTCTTCCTTCTCCTTGCCCCTGGAGCAGCCGGGGGTGTGCAGCCACACACCCCTGCATTTGGATTTTTTCTGAGCAATCCTGTGTTTCACCAGAAAGCTGAGATTTCCCAGCCCCACACATGAAACACAAGCAGGGGTAACCAGAGGATGAGAGCTGTGTTCAGAGGTGCCCCAGGGTGTTTCCTGTGCTGTGTCCCCATGGAATGTTGGTGTGAGCAGGGGCTGGCACTGGCTGTGGGGCAGAGTGGGTCACAGGGCCCCTCCAGCCCCTCGGAGCTGGCTCCCATCAGGAGCAAACTGAGAACAGGCAGCGGTGAAGCCATGGAAGCAGAGCAGGTCCATGGGAGCTGCAGCCTCCAGGTAAAACACAGCTGGGGCTGGGAAAACAGGAGATGATGGAAACAGCTGAAGGCACTTGGCAGCCTTTTGACTCCCAGCAGAAATGTTCTGTAATGTTTGTAGTGAAAGAGAAAGAAATTATGCAGAACTCAGGTAGTAAGGAAGTGGTCTGGGCTGCTGCTGAGCAGTGAGTCTGTCAGGGGGAGTAATTGCCTGTGCCTTCCTGGACAGGTATTGCTGAAATGGTTCCTAAGGATGGCCTGGGATGGGTGCTGGCAAGATCTCCAGGCATTCCTTACTGTTGGAAAGACCTTTCCATTATTCAACCCAACCATTTCTCCCTTCATTAACCCACACAGCCCTGGTTCAATCCATTTTTCCTCTCAGGTCATTTTGTGAACACCAGTGGTGGTTGTCACTGTGGTTGCTGGCAGCTGTCCCCTGGACACCAGTCTGTCCTCTTGAGTCAGGGGCTCCCTCTGAGGTGCCTTTGTGGCAAGGCTGGACCATGCTGGAGGGGAGAAGACAAAGAAATAAAAGAAAGAGAAATAAAAGCCAAAAAACAGGAGTGGGGACAAGTGGTAGCAATTTGCCTCCCAAGTTGCTCATTCCAAGCATGCTTGAACACTGCCTTTGCATAACGTGTAGGGCTATATTTGTCCATGAGACAGAAAGGCAGAGAGAGAGAGGGAAAATATTTTTCCATTGAGGTCATTCTTGCTCACTTTTTCCTCTAAGAAAATCAATGTTCTCTCTAGTCCTTTCCATTCCCTTGCCCTCCACCCTGCAGACTCGCAGCCCTGCCCCTCCTAAGCAGTGGTGTGATGGATTCCTCTTGCTAATGGTGGTTGGGACCTTTGGCCCTCTAAATCTTACACCTCCCTGGAATTTCTTCTGGCTCTTCCCTTGGAAAGCATCTTCTCCCCCTCCCCTGTTTCAAATCTCTCTGTTCCAAATCTCCCTGCTCCTCCTATCTTCCCTCCCCTTCAAACTGGAATGGGGAATGGAAAGGCCCTTTCTTTGGGCTGGTTCCCAAGGGTTCCAGACCAGCTGCAAAGGAGAAGCTGTGGTGGGAATGATGGGGGATGGTGCCTCTGGAGGGCTTTTGGCACCCCAGGGCAGGTGCTGCTCTAGGCTGGGTGACTGCCTGTAGGAGCTGGGGTGGTTTGCAGGTGATTTCAGGAGGTGCATTTCCCAAAGGTGCTCATGAGCTTGTCTGAATGCCACCACAAACCCAAGAGCAGTTTCTTGATCTAAAATAGAAATTTTAAATGCATTTACTTCAAGCAGATCCTCATTCCTGATCCGGGGATATACCCTTCTCCCTTGCTCAGGGAGATGTTCAGCTCAAGGAATGCAAGTTTTTCTCTAACAAATCAATGTCCTTGAAACATCAAACATCTTTTTAGCATAGCCAGGGGAACCTTCCCTGTGAGAGGCAAAAATGATCACAAAATTGTGATTAAACTTCCTTTTTGGCTTTAAATTAACCTGACAGCTGGAGGATTTTGTATCATCCAAGGAAAACTATATGGTAATATTGACATTTCTTATTCCCTAGGTGCTAAACCTTCAGAAATGCAAAGCTGCAGCTGTGCGATTCAAAAAGAGGTGCAGCACATTTTCGTGCCACTGTTAGCTCAGTGTTACTTCTTCTGGAGCAAAGAGATGCCATTACTTCCCTCAGCAGAGCCTTGGTGACCCAGAGGCAGAGGACAAGCAGCAGCAGGGAGGTGTTCAGGTTGGGGTCTCTCCTTGCCTGCTTCCCCTGGGCAGTGGAGACACCTCTGACCTGGGACTGGCACAGTTTGGTACCTCAGCAGAGCACAGTGGGCAATTTTCTTTAGAATTTCAACGTTTGCATTTGGAAACAGGTGCCAAATAGGAAAGTAGTCCCAGTCTAGCACAGACCAGAGTTAATGCGAAGGTGTGGTGCTAAATGGTTTGTCTTGCAAAGGACCCAGACGCCCAAGAACTGAAATCCAGCCTTCGCTGTCCTGCCTGGCACTCAATGCAGCTCCTCCCTCCCACTTGAACTGATGCCTGATGTGCCCCTTCCTGCTGAGACAAGAAGCTGAACTTTGACCTCCCAATCCAGTGCCAGAAAAGCGGGTTCAGTGTTTGGTTACTAATGCCTGTTGGCTAAAACCCTGGGGAGCTGGGCACTGTGCTTCCATTGAGATCCATCCCAGCTTTCATGTGTTCAAAGTCTCTCCTGTTTATTATCTGTTTCTCTTAACCTCTCTGCTGTAGTGCTTCATTTCCAGGGAAGATCAATAAGGAAGTTAAGCTAACTGCATCTCAGGGCATCTGTGACAGCAGCTCTTCCACTGCCTTGCTCTTTGGAGATTTTCATTACGCTGCTCAAAAACACTCCAGCATATGTCAGGGCAAAGGTTGCTAGACCCTCTTCACTGACTGATTTTTTTTTCTGTGCTTCTTTTTTCCCCCTAAACAAAATTTATGATCCAGCTCAAGTACTAGAGGGCTGCTTACTGTAATGCTTCCAACAAAATTTATGCTGAGATCCCCTTCTCCCATGTCATCTAGTTCCTCTGGTTTTCCCAGAACAAACAAAACAAAACAAAATTCCACAAAAACATCTGTGAAGCCAAACACTGTGTACCAGCAGCCAAAGCCCCATCCCTGCAGGTTACTGCTCTTGCAAGCAAGTTCACATCACATTTCTGGTGTGTTTGCTCTTGGACTGATGGGCTGAAGATAGAGAGGAAAAGAAGGAGTAGATCTCTTCAGGGTGGAGGAAACAGTCTCTGTGGGAGGCACAGAGCTGGGGACCAGCAAAGCATTGCACTGATCTTTGCTCAACATCATCACAATCCAAGGAAAACTGCACAGTCAAGGGCCGTGTGCTCTTGTGCAGAAAGGCTTTGGGGTTAGTCCAGGAATAGATGAGAGACCTCCCAGGAAAAAGAACCTCCTGAGGAGCTTTCCTGAGTTGACTTCCCTGCCTGAAGCACTGCTAATCTGGGAGTGGGATGCCCACCAGCCTGGAGCAGCCACTCAGCTCACACAGCTGAGAATCCCTGGGCCCTGCTTGTGGGGCAGAGGCAGGAGGTGTCACACATTAGGGCAGGGCAAGGGGCAGAGATTCCCAAGCCACAGCTGGACATCACAGCTGCAAAACATTCCTGCTGAAAGCGATGAAGCCAAATGGCTGTATCCTTTCCTGGAGCAGCAAGCTCCTAGAGGTGGGTCCTGTCAGTGTGGCAGTGGTTCTGCTGTGTTGGGGCAGGACAGAGCAGCCCAGGTCACAGCCATCACCAGGCCCTGCCTTACCTCTTCTCCTGTTGGTATACCTCGCCCTGTGAGGTAGATCTGAACAAATACTGGAGAAAGCCCTTTGCTCTGCCTTTTTCTGAAACAGAGCAGACTCTGGCACACAGCAGCTCCACATAATTACAGTAATTTCATGCCTATAAGACGCACCCTTTTGACTAAAATTTTGATGGAAACCCGGAAGTGCACCTTATAATCTGGTGCGCCTTATATATGGACAAAGTTTGGAAATTTGCCAACCCAGAAATGTGAGCCATGAACTGAGCTTTGAGAACCATGCCTGCCAGCCAGCCAGTGCTGGGGGCAGGAATGCCGAGGCCCATGGCACGGGGAGGCCACCTGGGGCTGCATTTAAAGGCTACGCCAATCCGTGAAAAATGTTTGCAAATTGAGCACCTGCCAGTAAATCGTGCGAGTGCGCGATTTTGTTACTAATTCATTACTTTGTTGCGCATGAATCCTCGCTGGAAAAAAAAAAAGTGTGCCTTATAGTCCAGTGCACCTTACTGTACTTGGGATGGGAGCCACTGTCATGTGGAAGCAAAGCTCAGCCCAGCGAGGGCCCAGGACATGCCATCCAAGAGCTGTGCTTTCACCCTGGGCACGTGTGCGTGGACACACACACACACACACACACACACACACACGTGTGCCCAGCTGCCTCCTCAGGGCCCTCCCCGCACATGCAGCCATAAATGGATTCCAGCACTACTGCATGAGATTTGGGAATAGGCAGATTAGAGGGCTATCCACAGGTAAATGCAATTATGGAAAAGTAGTCCAATAAATAGAATCATACTCCCCCACCCCAGCAAAGGATTCCAGTCAGGCCTTGAGTAAATTTATGGTTAGGGGAAATCAGGCACTGGAGATTACCAAGGATCTGGAAACAGGAGAGTGCATGCTGCTGAGGGAAAATTCCCAATATCCTTACCTGCATTGGTCAGTGCTTGCTTGGATGCTGCTCAGGACCAGGCTGACTCTTTTCCAGTGCGGAAAGCCAAGGCCAGCATTGAAGTAGGTGCCCTGTCCCTGCCACAGCAGCAAGCCAGGGCAGGGTGCAAGCAAAGATCAGACTCGTTCTTCTTTCTGGCCTGTCAGTAACCAAGTGAATTTCCTTTGTTTAGCTACAAAAGGTGAGAAAGAGCTTGTTTTGCCATAACTTCACCAAGAACAGGTGATCAGAAACATGGACTATTCATTTCCCAACCAACAAGCAGCAGATTTTTCCACTTTGATAGTCCTGTCCACTGGCCAGCCAAAAACACCCAAAAACTACTCCAAAAAATTTTGCAAATGATCTCACATCAGCACATGCTCCATTTCCCTTGTAATGTCACTCTCACCACTACACCAGCCTTTCAAACAGTTGCAGGGATGGCGACCCCACCACTTCCCTGGGCAGTCAGTTCCTTTGCAAACCTGTCCATGGAACTTTTTTCCCAACATTCAACCTAAACCTCCCTAGGTGCAACTTGAGGCCACTTCCCCTGGTTCTAGCAGATTTCATAACCTTATAACACTGGAAATCTGACTACAGACAGGAACACCGAGCCCTCCTGTCCAACCAGATCAGACAGCAAGCTGATGAGCCTGAATATCAAGTCCAGTCAGGAAGAGCATAAAAGGTCACCTGGCTGATGCCAAGAAGCCAATCAATTGACCTGAGCAGTTGTTGATCATCATTTCCTATTAACTAGCTGTTAGCTCTGGGGAATTGGTGCTTCCAGGGTTTAGTACTGAGATCCTGCTACTCTTCTCTATTGGCTTTATGGGTGCTGCTGCCACCATGCCCACCATGCTGCACTAAATCTAACCCTGCCATGAAATGGCTGTGAATTAGGGCTGTTGCCATACTGCCACTTGAGCCTAACTAAAATGGGGAAAGAGTTGGTTTTTCCTCAAAAAGAAAACAGGTTTTGAGAAAGGCACTAACTCGGGTATTGTTGGTCTGATTCCCACTTTTCTCCTCCTCCTCACGCAGATCTAGGCCCATTAATGAGACCTTTTGGTAGGAAAGCCATGCTGAGCCCAGGTTTGCTTGCTCCAGCCTTGCTCTGCACTTGGATAGCCCCAGCTGCTGGGGCTGCACTCTGGGGTATAGACCGAGGGAGAGATGCAGCCTGGCCAATGCACCACCTGTAGGTGAGAGCAACAGGCCCAAGCTCTGCCTACCAAACACTGACAAGGAGAAAAGGAGGCTCAGAGTGGATTTCATTTTGCTCTGCAACCACCGGGAAAGACTTTGCAGTGAGCTGGGGGTTGGGGTCCTCTCCCGAGTAACAAGCAACAGGACAAAGACATTAGGAACAATTTCTTCAGCAAAAGGGTTGCCAAGCATTGGAATAGGCTGCCCAGGGAGGTGGTTGAGTCACCATCCCTGGGGGTGTTTAAAGACATGTACATGTGGCACTTAGGGACATGGCTTGGCACTACTGTGTGTTAATGGCTGGACTCAAAGACCTTAAAGGTCTTTTTCAACCTAAATGATTCTATAATTCTGTGACACTTCACAGCTCCACAGTCCTAACACCAGGGACTCATACTGCCTTTCCCTGCTGGTTCAGTGCAGAGGCTTAAGGACACAGTGCAATGCTGCCATCCCATGCCTTTGAAACCCTGACCCAGGAATCCCACTCTCCCCACCTTCAAAACCCACTTAGAGGTCAAAGAGAGATTTTAAAAATTTTTTAATATAAGTACATTTTCTCATCTTCTCACCTCAGAGCTCAGGCAATGTAGCTGGAGTTTTGTCCTGGAAAAGGATTTCTGAAATTGAAAGCTGAGCAACTCACAGCACCCTCTAAACTGGATCACCAGACCAGGGCTACCAAAGTGCTGCATCAGGCCAGCTGAAAGTCTCCTGACTCCAACAGCAGACCTGGGAAGGGTTTAATGCCTGGAACTCGCTTCCTCGTGAACAGGAGGGGATGCCTTTGAGTATGGTACCCCCTGATTGATTCCTCTCTATGAAGCTGCCCAATCACTTTTCAGAGCTCTGCAAGGGTTTGGCAGTCCCAGCACCCTACAGAGATGAGCCCTACCATTCCAGGCCATGGAAAGCAGTACCTCATCTGGCCTCTTTGAACACACCAGCAAGTGATTTATCTGCTGCTCCTGGTTCTTCTATTAGAGGATAATGAATGGTCTTTTTTATGCACCTGCTGTCCACCATCATTGTAAGCAGCTCTTTTCCAGACTAAGATAACCCTATATACTTAATGATTCCTCAACTAGAAGCTGCTCAGAAGACTTTGATTACCTTCAGTGCCTTTCTCTGTTCCTTTTTTTACTCTTTTGTGTGTGGAAGGACTGGGGGCAGCACCTTCAAGGCAACCCCTGTGGTACCAACATTGGCTCTGTGTTTGTGGAGGAGAAGAATCTCTTTTTCAAGAGGGGTTTAACACCTCAAAAGCAGCTCTGAGCGAGGTATTCCCAGCGTCACCTAGGCGGTGCTGCTGTGCCTTGGCCCCCGGTCTGAAGGCATTTGCTGGGTTGGAGAGCAGGGAGCGCTGGTGATGCCGGGCTCTGCAGTTCAATCCTGCCATCTGCAGCTCTCGGTTGGAACTGCGGCAGCACCTCCTGCCTGGGATGGGCACACAGCCTCTTCTGCAACAGCCTGCTCCATCCCCTTCTGCAACAGCCTGCTCCATCCCCTTCTGCAATAGCCTGCTCCATCCCTTCTGCAACAGCCTGATCCATCCCTTCTGCAACAGCCTGCTCCATCCCTTCTGCAACAGCCTGCTCCATCCCCTTCTGCAACAGCCTGCTCCATCCCCTTCTGCAACAGCCTGCTCCAGCCATTCTGCAACAGCCTGCTCCATCCCTTCTGCAACAGCCTGATCCATCCCCTTCTGCAACAGCCTGCTCCATCCCCTTCTGCAACAGCCTGATCCATCCCTTCTGCAATAGCCTGCTCCAGCCTTTCTGCAACAGCCTGCTCCATCCCTTCTGCAACAGCCTGCTCCAGCCTTTCTGTCAATAGCCTGCTCCAGCCCCTTCTGTCAATAACTTGCTCAGGTTAAGTTTCTGGGTTTGAAATTCCCAGAGGTGAGAACAGGAGGAATAGGGCTTGAAGAGGGGTGAATATTGTAAATAAGATAAAGTCTTTAAGGAAATGATTAAGTACTTAAAACACACACCCCTGACACACTAAGATGAGATTAGCCTCGGGGGAGTGTCTGCTTATCAGCAGTACAGGCGGCTTTTAGCCCTGCTGTTTCCCAGAAGTTCTTACACAATCTGTCAATTTCAAGAGGGAAAAAATATTTTTTCAAATACTTTCCCAGGAAATTCCAACTTGCCAAAGCTTTGCATGCCTTCAGTGTTTTTTAAATGAAATCATAGAATGGTTTGGGTCTTAAAGATCAAGCCCCTGCCACCAAACTAATTCTGCTGGCATGTCCCTCTGAGCCACACCCAGCTGGATCCCAGTTTAACTCTGGGAACTGTCATCATCCCCATCGAGATCTCACCACTTCATATCCCTGTGCTGGAGGAGAACATTGTGCTCCATCCATCTGAACTCCTGTATTATGCATGGCATGGCACATCCCTGGATTAATGAAGTCTTCATTAAATCAGAGTATATCTCATGAAAAAAAAAAAATCTGTTCCTGATCTACAAATTTCTACCTCTGATTTTTTACCACTGAGTACACTTGAGTCTCAGGCCTCTCTAAAAGCTCCTCCATTGTTCAGTCAAAAGCAAAAGGGAGTTTTGGAAATCCTGTTCCCTTTTTTTATTGACTCTCTGTGGAGCTAGAGAAGGAAATAATTCTTCTATTCCTTGCTTGATTGAACAGAATCAATTCATCCATAAAGTGTCTTGAAAGCCATGAATGTCTGCATAAAGGCCTCATGCCAGTTATTTCTTTGTTAATGTTATGTTAGAAGTACATCATTATATTCAAATAATCAAAAGCTCTTGCTTAGTATCTCACACAAAATTCCATCTCAGTAACAGCAGCCTGTTCATTAGAGAAACGATTTTTTTTTTAATGTGTGACTCATGAATCCCTCTAATGTAGGTCAGTGGGAATGTGTGTCAATCCACCACCAGCCTGGCAACACAAAGGACACATCCTGAGGCACAGCCCTGATGGCTCAGTTATACCACACCTTACTGAGCCTTTCAGCAGCTTTGCAAGCAGATTCTGCCCCTTGCCTTCCTCAGTTTGGTGCTTCCAGCTCAACCAAGCCAAGCTGTTTGTTCAGCCTGTGCCTCTTGGATGTGAGTGCTGCCCAAAGCATGACCCTTTCCCAGCCTCGGGACAGGGAGAGTAACAGGGCCCTAACGTGAAATTGCACAAGGGTAAAAGCCCAGAAATTATTTTACAAGTGTGGTTTAATGGAAAAAGGCCTCTTCTATCCCATATTCTGATTTTGGCTTTTAAACCCAGCCCACTGTCTATGAAGTGCCTGCAAAGCCATGGCTTCATACCTCAGCAGCAGAGCTGAGTGCCTGCAGATGTCTGCCCATCCTGGGACTTGTTCACATGAAGTGAACATTAAGTAGGAGAGCTGGATCCATCTCCTGCTCCAAGAGCAGAGCCAGAAGTGCTGTTTCCCACGTGTGTTGGCATGGAGCTGTCAGGTAAGCTGTCAGTCGGTGCCTGGAGGGACAGGGCTTTGTGAGCCCTCCAGGTAATCCTTGTCAGCACCAGGAGCAGCAGCAGAGCCTGCAGGAAATAGACTTCCCCATGGATGTGGTGACCCAGGCCTGCACACAGGAGTGTGCCAAGATCTCCCAGTTTGCCTGGGTGTGACTTTCCCAGGCCCCACAATTTTTCCAGGACAGTAAAACACAGAAACCTCCCAGGGCATCTCGGCAGTCACCTCTGGCACAGGCACTTGTTGGAGGGGCTGGTGCTTGCACCAGGAACCTTCTGCAGGGGCACAGAAAGTGCTGCCTTTGCTTCCCTGTACCAGGCCCATCATGCCCAACTTCATGCTCACTGCTCCTCTTTCTTTATTCCAGCCAGGCCACCTGATGTCCTCCAGCCCCACGAAATGCAGGGAGTTTCTGATGCCTCCTTTGGGAAAGAGGAATGATGTCAACCCCTCCCCAGACCAGAGACAACACCCATATGAGGAGTTCGAAATGCTGAGTGTTACAAAAGCCACTTAGAAGTCCAGAATTCCCTTCTGCTGCCTTTAATGAGAATTCTGCCTGGCAACCATGTCCACCACAGCACATTGTTCCTTTTGGCTTCCTTTCATCTTCAGCCTGATGTGGAAGGCTTTGTCCAAGAGATTTCTGTGGTAACAAATGATATCTAGGAGCTATGGGTAAGGTGTACAATTCATCTTCTAAATTTGATTAAACATTGTGTTGGCCTTCACTGATCACCATAAAACTGTTTATTTTTTTCCTGTGGGGGAAAAATCCTTTGGTTTCATCTGATATAATAATGAAAAGGGAAGCTTTTATGCCAGTGTCTAGGAAGGGGAAAAAGTATCAGAAAAAGAAAAACCTGGCACTCACAGTTATGATTTTCTTTTAACCATTCTTCCTTCAATCCAGTAAAATCAAGACAGCCTGACAATCTCAGTTTCATTTTGTATTTCCTATCACCTCTGAGTTCTAGAGCACATGGAATGCTGGTTTGCAAAAAACCAAACAAAAAACCAAACAACTAGACACATTATCATTTCTACAGGTTAATGACTGTGTTTAGGTCTTGCAAATCATACACACCATTGGTAATCAAAGCACCTTCCTGCTCCATGAATGGAGATGTAACTTATGTCCCTTGGAGATAAGGAGAAGGGGTTTTAGGCCATGAAATCCAAGGGTGATGGGGAAGGTTCACGCCACAGCTGTGCCTCCTATCTTGTCTTGGTGTTTCTCCCTGTGTGGAGCTGGGAATCATCCTTACAGCCCAGCTCCTCAGCATCAGGCAGACAAAATAAGTAAAGAGGATAGGAGGGTGAATATAAGACACAGGATGGGCAAGAGCCATTCCTCACACTTTTCACTGCAATATTCCTGCAAATTTTTTATTGTGACAGAGCTCTACTCCACTAAGTTGCTTTTTCCCTGATTTCAGGCTAGAAGATCATTTGCAATCTGCTCTGCTGACTCAAAATGCTTATGGGATATCACTCTAGAGAATACACATTCTGTTGAATACCAAGTACCTTTCATATGGGCAATAGCATTCCCCCTCTCTCCCCATGGTAGGTATTTCAACTCAAACCCTGGGAACGCTTCAGGAGATGCATTCATCATCTGGCTGAATAATTCAGCCTATAGAGATGATGTATTTCCTCCCCTTTTCTTGAATGCATTGCTTTTAAATGCATAATACTGTTTGCACAATAATCTTTCATCTTGCACATGATACAGAGGTATTTCTGTGGCAGCTTTGCCTTTGATGCTGGATGGCATCAAATCTAATGGATGGCATGTAAAGCAAGGAAATATTTCCTTAAGTGGAAAGCTGTATGTATTATTTAACCAGCACCAGCCTTATGTGCACCAGTTCTTTCAGGGAAGGGTCGTGGGCTGGCTGTCCCAGACCTTTGCTATCCCAGAAACAATGTCAGATTTTCTTGGGTGGCTTCGGGAAGGAGGGGCAAGGGAAGGACTTGTATTTAAGCCTAGCAGTACTTCAGGCCCTCCCAGGGGCTTTGTGAGGAACAGGTTTCTGCATGCCAAGAGCTGCAAGCAGTGAGACAGGAGCTCAGGCCAGGGAGCCTCTAGATGTCACTGCCAGGCAGGAGAATGGACCCCAGAGCCACAGCAGCCTGGGGACACCTGGCCCAGGCACAGCTGGTGGCAGGGACACAGGGTGGCAATGGGCAGCCTGGTGGGGGACATTGGGAAACCTGCTCTGAAGAACCTGCTCTTCTTTGGGACTGCCTGGGCATCCCCCTCCCCAGGGCTGACAAGGTGCAGCTATTGCAGGGTGGGAGCAGGTGCAAGGAGTGCAGCCAGAAATTGCAGGTTAAGGTATTTTGTGTAAGGAATTGCCAGGTCAGAATGAAATGTTTCACCTGCAGACCTGCAGAAAAGAGATCCTAAAGACAGGTGCTAAGGCTAAGCTCAATGCTGCCAAACAGGGCTGGCACCCCCAGAGAAATGATCCCAATATTTGTGCCCCTGCTCAGCCACCATGGGGAGGGGTGTCCTGACAGCATTTCCATTGCCTCCTATCAGAGGACAGGTAGCAGTTTTGAGGAAAGGTCACCATCTCACTGAGGGCAGCAACAAGAGCTGAGCATTCCCAGGCACCTCTCCAAGCTGCACACTAAAATCCCAGTCCCTCACTGCTACAACCCTGCTTGAAAGAGGCCTGGGAGTCTGCAGCCCATGGCCAGGACATTTGCTGTACCATGGCATAGGTGTTCCCTGCTTTGAGAAATGCATTGAATTAAGAAACAAAAATAAAAACAATTAGTGCACACAAGAAAGTGCAAGGGCCACTGGGCTCCTCACAGCCAGTGTGTCCAGCCTTGCCCTCTCCAGCCATGCATGTGGTTATAGAATAATGACCCTTTTTTTTTTTCCCTTGAAAAATGTTATAGTTATGCTGTATAAATTGCAGCAGCAGTTTCTCTGTGAGAGACCTAAGGCACAGCCAAAGGCAGAGAGAGAGGTTCAGTTGCTCCAAAACTGGCCATGGACACCCCCAAGTCTCCCATGCCACAGCAGCAAGATGTGCTCACTCAAGTGTGGGCATCAAACCACAGCCTCCAAGGTGCCTGGGAAAGCCTTGATCCAGGCTGCATGCTCAGGAAACAGACCCTGTAGGTAAGACAGAACCTCCTCTGTCCATCTTGGCATGATTTGGGCACAGCCTTTGTAAGACGGGGCCCTTGGGTCTCGGGAGAAGGGCAGTGAACAGCAGGGCTCCAAGATTACAGAGATTACACTGGCAGGGTCAGCTGTCACCACTCTCCACCAAAGTGCTTCTAAAGCTCATGGCTGGCTTAGATCCTACCTAATTTCATCAGCTCTATATCCTATCTCCTGTGCTAGGGAGTTCAGCATCACTAATCTCATCTGCTTCAGCCTGCTTCTTACCCTCTTGAGGGTTTTAGCCTCATGAAGATTTAAAAATAGAACATTTGTTCTAGGGCCTTTTCTTCAATTTCTAACAGCAGATTCTCTTAGGGCTTTCCAGATTTGTGCCCCTGAAGACTAGGAACTGATTTTAATCAAAAAAATTAGAGATGATATTATCATAATTGGATAAATCTCAGAGCTTTCACAAGTGCCAGAAACCTCATGGGAACCTCACTCACATTTTAGAGCTGGCAAACACAGATGAAGGGGCTTGAATATTTTAGTAGGAGCATCATCCCCATAAAGCTTGCCTTCACAGCTTAATCATACAAAGATGAAATGGAGAAGTTGTCTCTCTTATCTAACACCCGACTGATCTGGGCTGCCTTTGTTTCAGTGTTGGCCCCAGCATTTGTGAAATGTATTAAGCTTCTTGTTGCTTTTGGAAATAATAGTCACTACTATATTATGGCCAAATCATTGCTTTTCTCCCTTATTGACCCTTTTTCTTTTCCAGGCTACCAAACACCCTTGACTTAGTTCGTGGGATGGTTAATCAACAAGTCTGTCACAATGATGGATTCCTCCTGAATTGTTGCTTAATTAGCTCGGTTGGAGGTATAAATCAAGTGGAATACCAATTCTTCCAATGCCACAGACAGGCAGCCATGCTCAGCTTGACAGCAGCGAGTTATTGCTCTGCCCCAGCGCAGGATCAGCCTGCAGAGCCAGAGGGGCCCTGGTTTGGTCCCTGAGAGTGCTGGTGTGCACAGAGCCACAGCCAGCTAGGTGAAGGGCTGGTGGGATGGAGCTGAAGGTGGGCTCTGCAGGGGCTCTGTGCCTGGGGACACTCCCCAGAGCATCACCCCCAGCAGCTGCTCATGGGGAGATAACTCATGGATAGGGGATGTTTCTCTCCAGGGGTGCCTGGTGTCTGTGCCTGCTTTTTAATGAAGAGGAGACATTTCAGTCTGTGGCCAGGCTGAGTTGCGTGACAAGGATCTTTGTCTCCTGACAGGCAGAACTGCCTTCCATAGAAAGGCGATTACGCGTCACAACAAAAGGAGAAGTAATACATTGGCGGCAAATTAAGATTTTTAAGATTAATCTTAATAGCTTGGTATTTTTATAGATGAGACTTTCACTCAACTATAATGTATTTAAACCAGTTTGCTTGAACTGAATTTTGCAACTTTAACAGAGAGATGACTTCTCTGTAGCTACAAAGAGCTTGTTCCCAGCAGGTCTGAGCAATCTTGAGCACGGCCAAACTGTATGATGAAAGTCATCCAGAAATACTTGAGAAGTTTTTTAATTATCCTTTTTGAATTCCCAGGCTAAGATACATAAACCTTTCTCTGAAATGATTCTACTAATAAACCTTTTTAGCAAAGCATATTTATTTTTCCATGGCCCCCTTTTTATCTTCTCTCTTTGCCAACATTTGCAGAAGGCTTAATTAGTGATTACAGTAA
>VRYO01002297.1:3895489-3910847 GCA_009812075.1 Sialia sialis
GATTCTTCAATGAAAAAGGTGTGGCTTATAATCGTGAAATTACTGTAACAATTTCAGGTGGGATGTGTATGTCCCACTTTGGAGAAGGAATCAGTTTGTTCCAAAATTACTGAAAAAAACCAATTAAAATACACTAATTTTACTGATTTCCCCTTGCTCTAATTTTCAGTGGAAGAGTGGGTTCAGTGGCCTCTCTTGCCTAGGACCTACCTACATGAGTAATGCTCTCCAAGCTGCTGAACAAGGCAGCGACACAACAAGGCTGACCTCATGATAACCAAGATCTGTGTTTCATATTTACCTTGTGATATAGTTGTTGCTCCAGTGTGCAACAGCTCCCTGCCAAATGGGGAAATCTGTTGCTAATGCGTGGATGCCTCAATGGAAACCTGTGCAGAGAGTCTGAGTGAGGCACGGTGTGAATTATATTGCCATGGCAACCCTGGATTTCTTTCATCCATTTACATTTGCATCCTTCTTTTTTGACATTTTCACAAATGTTTTTTCAATAGCTGAGTGGAATAGATCACTAAATTTGCTGCTAACGCCATGACAAAAAAGTATGAAAATGAAGTTCATGTGTGGGTAGAGAAAGGTTACAGTTATTTTACAGGTCTAAGTTAAATTTTTGAGCAGGAATTATGTCTGAAGAAGCTCTACATTTTTAAAGACATCAGGACAGAAGAAGAGAATACAGTTCAGACAAACTTTTCTATTCCCAGACAGTCCCAATATAGATTGTGGAAGCCAGGAAAAAGCAGTGAACAATCTGTTCTATATCTCTAATATGCCACCCCATTGCTGTAGCAACTAAAACGGAATCCCGATAGTTGATGAACTCAAAAACGCTCAAGACCTTTTTTTTCTAATTTATTAATAAAAAGCATAAAGAAAATCAAAAAGCTTCTGGTGTTATTTATTAACTATGAATAATTTCTTCAATCATTTTCTGGCACTTATAAATGGCACACAAGAAAACTCATAAATAATTCAAATTAAACTATGTCTTGATTGTTTTTGTAACTTACATCTTATACACTATTTTCACATGAAAGGCATGGGTCTGTTCTTTTTCACAGTGGAGTTAATGGAGCTGTTCCTAACTTCTGTACTATTTACAGGAAGATGAGAGGAGATTACAGTCAACATTTCCAGCTTGGCCAAGGAATGCTTGCTTTAGCAATTCTTCTCTCTCCAAGGCACCCCTAGTTTGCCTGGAAAGGACTCTTCATCCCAATATCCGAGTACCACCAAGCATAAGGACACCTGGCTTCACTCCTTCACTGTGGTTTATTAAGAGCTCGGTGGATGGCTTCTGTATGGGATGGCCTTGGGCACTGTCCTACTGAGGAGGAGGAAAAGCCACCTAAAAGAGAGGTAAAGAGACTGACTCAGAACACAGCCAGCTTCAGGTCAGCCTTAAGGAATCACTAATGGCAATGTTTTTGCCAAGAGAATTTTTTCAGCGAATGCCAAGTGTGTTTTCCCCCATCATTCAGTTTGTTAGGCTCCAGTTTTACCAGTTCTGGTCCTCTGAGGGTCCTGTGCCATGACTGCCCAGGCTCCAGCTACAAGTGTCTACTAAACTGCTCAAGTGCTTACAAACACCCTACAGGCAGGATTTCATTCCAGAACAGCAAGCGAAAATTATGATTAATTATATATTCCCACAAGTTATGATCGGTTTATGAATGATTAATGAAAAACAAAAAAAAAGAAAGATGACTAAATAGACTATGAATATAATTTGCAATCAATAATTTAAGCAACTTCATCTCCAAAGGCGAGGTCCTTCTCATATTTACCTAATGATAGTCTGCAGTGCAAGTGCTGGGTGCAGTGTTGGGAATATTCTGTTTCCATACATCAACACATCAAAATGCATGTTGGCACTGTCCACAGCTCTGAATGCAAAGGGCAGACTTTCCAATAAACAACTGTTTGCAAGCAGAGCTCAGGGGGCTGAAGCCCAGCTCCTTCCACAACTGGACACATTGGATGTAACCAGGAGCCAAGAGGGAAAGACATGGAGCCATCCCTGCCTTGGCTCTGAACCCACCATGCCTTCTCCCTGGGGAGTGTAATTTACAACCCAGGTATACATATCCCCTTCAAAACTTCTCACCAAAGCTGGCATCCAATGCAATCTACCTTCAGAAACAGGGTGTGAGACACCAGAGATGCTCTTCATGTGTGATTTATTATTGCAGTTCCTGTCTATAGGAAGGCTTATCTGGATGCTGTTCATGGATTTCAAGGAATATCATGGGTTTGGGGTTTTTTACTCCATTTTCGGAGTGTCTGACTTTGCCCAAGCATGGTCCACAAATTCCTGGGGACAACTGGCCCTCCACTGCATGTTTTCTCTAAGGACTGGGTTTCCTCCCTGCTTTCTCCTGAGTGTCAAATGTTTGGGACTAACATTCTGGCACTGCAACTGAAGCAGTTGCATCACAGAGGGTTAGCAGAAGCATCATGGCCAAGATGGTTCTCAGATGTTTAAACAGCACAAGTTTTGCAGGAAAAGGCAGAGTCTTTCACAAGAAGCAAACAGCAAAAATGGAAAGTCCAGAGGAAAAATGTCCCTCTCTAGGCCTGACATGAAGGGAGCAAATATCAAAAGAAGCACAAGGTGGAAAATGTAGTTCAATTGTAAACCAAACCTCTCAATTCTGTTAAAAATGTGAAGTCAGACTGACCAAGAAATCTTCGTATACCCACTCTCTGACTATACATTTGCTGCTGTGTAAGATATGCAGAGGTAACTGCACCCCTCAGAATACAAAAGAAGTAAGTTCTGCTCACTCATCCATGACCTCAGGTGGGGGCAAGTTTCTAGCTGAGCCATTGTGGTTTGTTTGACTGGTAAGGTCATCAGCAATTCTCCAGAAAAAGTAGCCCAAAGTCCAATTCCCTTTGCAGCCCTTCTCATGCTGCAGGTCTCACCTCTTTTCCTCTCACAGCTTCTTCTCTCAAAAGCCCCCATAACCCCAGGCTGAGATTTCTGCAAGGACCCCACACCCTCTTGTCAGCACTGAGGAGATTTCTTACCATGACCTCTGGCATCTCTCTAGGTGTACATGACAAGAGTCAGCCACTGGAAAAAGGAGAACAAAACGTGCATTTAGTGAGGGTACACCAAGTTTTCAGGCTTGTCTCAGGACCTTCAGGGGTGACCCAGTGACTGTAGTGCTTTTGTACTGCACAGGATAGTTAAGGGATTTTGGAACTGCCTCTTTCCCTTATTACAATTCAGAACCAGAAACTCTTGCCATATGTTGTTTTCCATGATAAATCATTGCAGCAGCTGCGGCACGAGAAATTGCTGGGAAAGGGTGGCACCTGCCTGATTGCAAGTGGAAGAGAGAGCAAGTTCTGGGAACCTGGCTGTCCTACAGACTACCCTATAAAATAGGTTCAGGTCCTCTGCTTGCAAACTGTGCTCTGTCCTTGCTAAAAACAGATTTAATGAACAATGAGGCTCTGCACTAACCACAGAGTGTAAATAGGAGCTGGTGAGATTGTAAAAGGCTTTTTACAAAAATCTTTTTAAACACTGGGTTGTCAAATAACAGTCCCCAGACTGATAAAATGCAGTACTCAGGCATATCACTATGGAGCACAGCAGGATTTCTGCTTCAGACTAGCTGATAAAAAGCCTGATGTATCCCCATTCAGTGAGCTATCCTTCAGGCTGTGCTTTTAAGACAAACAGCAGCAGCATGCATTTGTCTGCTGTTTCTTTCTTAAAACCAAGATGTTTTGCAATTCAGGATTAACAGAAGGGGCAGTAAGAAATGAGGGCATGGGTTTTTTTTTTTTTTTTTGTTTTTGTTTTTGTTTTTTTTGTTTTTTTTGTTTTTGTCACTTCCTCAAAGTCACTTTGAGCAACGTTTCCAGCAAAGACAGACTGGTGTCAGCAAGAAAACACTTCATGCCTTGGCCAGGGATGTGCACCAGTAGGGCCAGGGAACCCCAGGGAAACACCTCCCACACAGGACGTGCTTCCAGCCAGGGAAAACCTCCACCAGTATCTGCTTGGACAAAGGCCTAGCAACATGCATCACACATCATCTTTAACTTCATCCTTCTGCTAACATGTGCTCCCACTTTGGAGCCGGAGAGAAGGAAGGAGCATTCTTACCTCCATTGCCGTCATCAAAATTTGTGATCCGCCCGCTGCTAAGTTTTGGAATGCATCTAGACAGAACAAAAAAATAAAACCAACTTATTTCATGAGGAAGAATCAAGAATGCAATCCAGACTTAAGGCTGTGGCAGCTGAGGAGCAGAGCTGCAATCCCTGTGCTGGGATGCTCTGCCTGGCTCAGGTGTCCTGCCTGGCCACATCTCATTTCTGTGCTGGGTACCCCTTCTGCCTTGGCCCTCGGATCACAGCCTGGGAAGGCATCCCAATTTTGGGGCCAGAATTTGGCAGAAGTGTAGGGACAGGCAGTGCTCAATGTGGCTGCTTTCATCTCCTCTCATAATTTGTTTCAATTGTTTTCCTGCCTGAAGACTGACAGGAGGATGGTGAACTAATGAAACACATCTTCCCACAGGGAAACTTTCTGTTGGTCCTTTTCCATCCTCCCTGGCAGTGAGTGATCACAGTGTGCCCTAAAGAAACTGATTCTCTTGAAGTCATTAGTATGCCTTGCAAGCTTTTTGCAGGGAATATAAATGCAGATGCTGCTGTTATTCAGCCAGAGTTTGAAATTAACATTGCTGAAAGTTTTTTTGACAGAACACTTTGCCATCATGAAATTTAAATCCATTCAAATATTGTTATTCTATGTGCATATTTATATTGCAGTATGTCTAGGAGAAGTCTTCAAATCCAAGTGTTTGGATAAACTCAAAACACAGTATTTTGAGGTTTTATTTATTTTGAAATTACTTTTCTCCTAGAAATATGCTGTTATAAACAGTAATAAAAAGTTGAAACAAATTTAAGTCTGTCTGTCCTTGAATGATACACTTCTCTGGGATCCTGGAGATACCCACCCTGAATGGGAAAGACTTCGTAAGATTATAGATGTTTTAAAACCTACCCAGCCTTAGCAAAAAGGCTGCTGGGAGAGGGTAGGAACAGGGCACCAGGGCTCATTGCCACCAGGGCTCATTGCTCACCTGCCCCTTTGGAGGCCACCAGAGCTGCCTGTATGGCCCAGAGCAGGGAATGAAAGGTGGCCCCACCAGCCACAAAGGCACAAGGAAAGGCATATATTGTGCCCAGCCCCTTGACAAGGCTATATTTGCAGGGCTGGGCTTGCACCCAGCAGTCTTTTCAGGAAAAAGTAGCAGCGCTGAAATTACCTCCTCTGGGCAGAGGTAAGTGCCTCTTTACTGCTTCATTAACTCCAGTTAAATAGAATTTGCAAAGAAGCTGCTGCTTTTGGTTTGGGTCCCATCTCTGGCTATCTTGAAAGGATGAGTAATGATTTCATGGGACAGATTTTACCTTCCCTGCTGCACTCACATCATCATAAAGGTTGACTGCCTTTTACTCCCACTTGGCACCCTTATCCTCTCCTGTAACAAACTTATTCACAATGGTCTAAAAAGTTTGAGAAATGTATTCCACATTAAGCCCTCTGTAAAGTGATAACTGAAAGAGTAGAGAGCATTTTAAGATTCTCATTACAGACAGCAATGAGACTTTTAGAGTCTCCTTTCCACATGGATGCAAAGAATTTGTCTTTATATTGGCACTTAAAATGTAAAAGGATCTTTTCTAAATTAAAAAGAAAATACTATGACACTAATTTAGGCATAAAAACTTTCATCTACAGCAAGTGGCATGTATAATCACAAAAAATGGGTGTTTACAAGCTTTTTTTTAAATGAAAGCATTAAAATCTGGACACACTCTGATTTTACAACACTTTCAGAGCTGCTTCTGCTGTACTCCCTTGAAATGGCATTTTAGGCAGTGTCATTCAAGCAGATCTGCTGACCACTATTGGCCCATTAAACACCAGTGCTAAAAACACATGGGAGAAAATGAATGCTCGTTTCCATGCACTGTTGACACCTAGCTCATTCCAAAGATGAAATAAATTGCTGTAGTGATGTTCTAGCACAGGGGTCACGGTTGCTGACTTTGTTTAACTACCAATATTTCCAGTCAAAATGCTTATTATTAGAGTAGCAAAAATTATGATTTTGTGAAACAGAATTTAATTTCCATTCAGACAAAAGCTCATTTAGGAGGTGTCTACTCCCTCCTTGCAAGTGCCAGACAATAGTTGGATGGAACACAGGGAATGGGTTTGTTTATCCACAGAGGATACTGGACTTTCTCCTTACCAAAATCTGAGAACTTTACTGAACACTAAACTGCTCTCTCTCTAGCAGCCAGTTGCTCTGGTGGACAGGAGATAAATCCAGCTCCTGGCAAACAGGCTGCTCTGGGCCCTGCCTGGACTTGGGGCAGGTGTGTCACTTCCAAGTGAGAGGAATGACAGATTTGTGTTTACAAACAAGCTGTGGGTCTGCTAGTAGATCAAACTAGCATTGAGAGATAAAAGAAACACTGGGAAGGATTTCACTGATTGATGAATGGAAAAAATGTATTTGCCTGTACAAACAAACTGTAGGTTTGCTGGTAAATGAAACTGGATATTGAAAGATGAAAGAAGCAATGGGAAAAAAACATGAATTCTGTAAGAATTAAGAATTAAAAGGAGGGTTATACATTAGAGAGGAATCTTAGGTATCAAGTGTTCCAGGAAGTCAGTACCTCTCAAGTACCTCAGCCAGTGGGGAAAGAAAGAGGGCAATGCAGCCAGGAAATTAGGATAAAAGGAGGCTGCGTCCTCCAAAAACTTGAGAGACGCCAGGGGAATGCCCCATGGCCTCTCCTTTTATTCGAATAAAGTTACAGGACTCCTCTGTTTCCTTTTTAGACATAAACCTCAGGTGTTTGTGGATTAACTTTCCTGACACGAGCTGCGCTGTTAGACATGCATCATTATGCCTTGTGTTGTGTCCCTGGTCCCCTGCGCTGCTCCCAGCCTGGCTCTGCAGCCTGCCCTGCTGCCAGCTGTGCTGGGGGTGCTGGCCCCCGGTGCTGGAACTCACTGGTCATGGTGTCGAGGCGCAGCATGCAGCACACGAAGTCGGAGAAGCCAAGCCTGCCGTGGGCATCGCCGTAGCGCAGCGTCAGCAGGCGCAGGAGCCGCGCATCCGTGGCCAGACCTGCCAAGGGAAAATACACTGGGATGGAAGGACCGGCTCTGATGGCCCCCTGCACCCTGCCAAGCAGCTGGGGACACCCTTAGCCCCCCGCCCTGCATTCCTGGACAGTCTTTCCCCCACTGCATGCCTGAGAGTCGCGGTAGGGTAACGGAAAACCAAAGTGCCCTTACTCATTGACTCCCATTGTGGCTTAAGTCAGCAAGCTGCAAGCACTGAGCTAGCTAATATAGTGTTATCTTGCTTTGCCTTTTTAGCTTTTATTTTCTATAAGAAAGGGTGATTTTCTTTGGTTCATAACTGTAAAATTCTGAGCGTGGCGTTTACAATACCACCGGCTCTTTTTGCTAAGGAGGCAGATGCTGCATGCTCAGGCTATTATGCTGCATAGCATGCCTGGGATTCTTAATTTTTACATTTTCTCTTCTATTAGAAAATGGTGAAGGGTGCATTTCTTTTTTATTAGCTTATTATTCAATATTTGTGTCGTAGTCTGTTTGGATGGAAATTGGTATTCAATTGAATGAACAAAAATTGCTTTTTAGAATGATTCTTTTATTAGTTAAATAAAACTACCCTAAATGTGCTGGCTATATAAGAGGAATGATTTAAATATATTTTGCACTAAAAGCTGATTTGCAAAACAAAAGGGAAATTTTCTGCAGAGAGCTGGACTGATAGCTTTGGTTTAATGCCTTCTCTGAGACTTCAGAAAAGTCTCATTTGCTCACTCCAGGTTTTAGTAGCTCAGCTGGATGTGAAGTAACTTTCTTGCTTTTCCAACCAGCTCTAAACTATTCAGTTTTAAATGAATTCATCACGGAGCTAAATTAGTTGAAAAAGCAGAAATAAAATAAATGGCTCCTCCACACCTGTGTATGGAGAGAGAGAGCCAATGGAAGTGGTTTAGCACCACCATTGACAAACTCTGGTTGCATGAGCCTAGTTGGAGGTCTCCAGCAGGAAGCAGGTACACAATCCTGAATAATTAAAGAATGGAAATATATTTAGGCTTCAGATGAATTTCAAATTAAGGTAAACCTGATTTTATATTCTTTTCAAAGGAGATAAAGATAGTAATTAAAAATAAATCTAATTAATGAAATGTCTTCTTTTAGTCTGGTTTTAAACTACTGTAGCAGTGAGTAATAAATTCTATTTTTAACCTTTTGAAGACAGTGGGAATTCAATCAAGCTCTCTCCAGACAGTGGATTCCAGCAAATATTGCTTATGGGATGCTACAATCAAGTTTTACACTAGTAAAGCACCAACAATTTGGGCTGGTCAGTCTGGGATACACTTGCTCTGAAATCTGCTTACTTGGCAATGTCTCTCAATTAACCTCATCAACAAGACTGAAGGGTCAGGCCTCTCTGTTCCCAAGACTTTTCAGCTGATTTGTATGACTGCTCCCCAAACCTTTTATCTGCTGGATTCCTCCCTCTGGTATTAGCCAAGCTTTTAATTACTGACTTGATGTTTCCCTATTTATAAAAATTGTTTTGAATCATTTACTGTTGCCAAAGAGGAGTTTGTAAATACATCAAGCCAATTCTGCTGCATTTCAGGGCAGTGCTGCTGTTAATGCAGCTGGCCTGCTTTACTCTGATCCATTATTTTCATTGTAGGCATTAGGAAAACAGTGAAAATTAAGCACACACTGCAGTGTTTTGTTGGGGAAAGCACGGAACACTTCAGGGAACAGCTGTCTAGGAGCAGGATTTAGATACATTAATACCATTCCCAGAGGTAGCACCAAGCTCCCAAACACATTTTGGGGCTCCTGCTCAAAAGCAAGGACAGGAATCATCCCATTGCCAAGCCAGATTCAAATGCAGATGTCAGGCTCAGAGGGCAGCAAGAATGCACTTGTAATTTTCTTCCCCAGCTAGAACTACTTGTAGCCAAATATGTACTGAATTTGCCACTTAACAGTGGCATTCAAACTGCATTGTTTTGGCTGGCAGGACTTCTCCATGTACAGTTTTCCTCCCAGTTTTACACCTCAGCATCTTTCTCACAGAATGGCCCTGGCCATTGCTCCTTTGACATTTGGCACATCAGCGCTGCACTTCTCAGACAGATGCTGATGCTTTGTCCAGCTTTTAGCACCAAAAAAATTATGCATGCATCCCCCCAGCTGATGGCTTCCAGGGATAGCAATCCTGCACCAGCTTCCTCCTGGGACAGCACCCCTCTGAGATCCAGGCAGCCACATGGGAACTTCTCTGCTGTACAATTAAAAGGGGTTCGCTGTGTCAGATTTCACACACACTCTCCACTGAGACACCTCAGCTAAAATGCTTCACTCGTGCTCTCACTGAGAGTTTCAGCACTCAGTAGCCAACAGAGGTCAGTGCAAACTAAATAAATGCCTGTCAGTGTGGCTTTCCCTTCTAGACTTAGTCACTGCCCTGGAGAGAAACTGCAGGAGCTGAGGCAAGTGCAAGAATCCACCCTTCCTTTCTCCTTCCCTCTACGGGAAGAAGCTGGTCTGGCCAGTGCTGCCCTTCACTGCATCTCTCTGCTGAGACCTCTTAGCAGAGCTGTGATCTAACTGGCATCTCCGTGAAATCCAAGCCACTTTCTCCCTAAAGGTCTTTCCTCTTTCTTTTACACCCTTTCCTTCACTGCCACAGGAAGGGAGGGCTTCTTCACAGGAACAGGAAAGGGAGCTGCTCTGGGCATACCTGCTGTCTCAATTGCATTCTTCAGTCCAGTGACATCAAGAAATCCAGAACGGTTTCTGTCTTCCTTGCTGAAGATATCCTAAAGTACAGTGCAAAGGCAGATTTCAAGCTCTTACCACCACTTCTCACATTTACTACTACAACCAGTTATGTATGTTCTCCTCCCTTAGTAATAAATATGCTGCAAAGAAGTTCAACAGGTGAGATGGGGTGGCTGTGACAAGGGAGACCCATTTTCAGAAGGCTCTGACAGAATGTTACTGTGTAAGAAATCCCACAGTTTGGGGTGGGCAGAAGACTTTTTGCTTTCCTAACACACCACAAACCACATTTGAGGTGCTCTCAGTGGGAAGAACACCGTATCTAGACGGGGAACTAGCTGGTCTCAGATCATCTCAAGAGGGCTGGAACAAGTCAGAGCCCACCCAAAACTGAGCCTTGAGGAAACTCTCCTGTCCTGCACCAAGACAAAGAGAAGCTGCCATGAAGAATTTAGGCAGTATCCTAAATACCATGTCACTGCTTACAGTGCTTATGCTGGAGCAGAAACATTTCTCCCAGACAAGTTTTCATCAAATCCTATACATTTCCACTAGAAACTGCAGCAATGAGGAAATGACATTTTTCAGATGGCTCTGTTCAAGAAGTCATTTCAGCTTAGAAAGCTTCTCTAAAAAAAAAAACCCCAAACAAACAAACAAACCAAAAAAAATTGGCAGCAGTGGCATACACATGGAGATTTCCATCAGATTCTGAGCCTAATTGGCCTTCCTACCTTTTCCCTCAACGTTCTCTGTGCTGGAAAAGCCTGGGCTGCTCATTTGGAGCACTTTACACACACGGCTGCCTCCCTTGCGTGAGAGGAGGGAACTCTGACCCGCTAACAGGCAATCTCTGCAAGGCTTCCTCCTGCAGTGCTTGGAGAGCACGGAGCATCTGCTCCCTGCTGCTGGAAAGCCCCGGGGCACAGAATCCACATAATCCACAGAATCCACATAATCCACAGTGTCCACAGTACTCACAGCCAAGAGAGAGCCACCCCCACCCCGTACCGTGTACTTTGTGAGACATCGCCAGAGGCTCCCGAACTCCTGCAGGGTGAGCCTTCCATTCGAGTTGAGCTGTGCATTTAGTTAAGAAATGAGCACTTAATGAGAGCTAAATCTGGCTGTCTTTGCTGCTGAGGATGCAGCCTCCACAGAACTAAATACAGAAGGTGCAGCCTCTTCTGTCTGTTACTTTGTGTTGGGAAAACCAAGAGTTTTTCTCCTCTCAGTCTGTTGAAATCTACCTTCTTTGTCACATTGTGCAGCCACTCATGCCTGTGCTCACAAACCACAGAAGGCTGCTATTTGTGAGGTGCCTTTAACCACAGGGGAAGCTGCAGTGACATTTAGCCCCAGAACATGGACATCCCTGTGAATGGACCTTTGCCTCTGCACGGGGCACCACAGGATCTGATCTTCCTGGATCCTCCAGGAGAAGAGGCACTGAGGAGCCAAGGGCAGGAGGAGATGAAGCTGATGCCTTCTGTTGAATAGCAGCAGCAGCCTTTGAGGCAGATAGCCCTCAGGAAGGCATGAAGGGCACTGTCAGGGCACCTGCTCCCCTCCATGCAGCACCCACCCTAATACTGGATGGGGAAACCTCCCCAAAAGCAGAACTCATCATCAGTGAAATACAATCAGACCAGTGCCACTGCTGTGGAACCTGAGAGAAAAAAAACTGATCCCGGCTTTGCAGGCCAGAATAGGTCACACTGTACACGGGTTATCTGCAGGCCAGAGAATTCAAAATCCATCCTGAATTATAGCAGAGCAGAGGCTTTGTCAGCTCTTTGCACGTGCCATGCATTCACAGTGCCCAGTTACCCCAGGACAGGCTTTGCAAAGGAGGAAAAGTCTCTTTCACCAGCTAGATGCTAAAATCTGGAAAGAGAGAAGGACTTCTGGTCATTTTTATTCATTCTCTGGCAGTCTTTAAAGGTCCGAGAATGTCCAAAAGTTTTTTTCAAGGCATGGAGGAAAAGAGACAATGAGCAAGCAAAGGGGAAGAAACACACGAGGGAGATGTATGTTTTCATCAAGAAGCCGTCTTGTTGTACAGTGGCCATAAATGTATTTCTTGTGTTGTCTTGTTAACAGTAAAAAGACTTGAGTGATTCAGCTAAATAGGAAGGATATACTGGAAAGATGCACTGGTATGGCCTGCCTGGGGATTCAGCAGTGGCACTGCTTCTGCCCCTGACACCTGCATTGCTGGCAGCCTGCTGAAGTGCCACCTCAGCGCAGCCTGGTGCAACCACCACAGAACAGCTGAGCTATGCCTAAACTCTGTCCTGCCTCCTGGTCTCAGCTCTGCCAAGGGTGAAGCTTAGCCAAGGCCCAGAGAGGGCAAAATGAAAGCAAAGAGTCAGCTGGTGGCAGAAGGTTGATCCTTCAGAGCCAGGGCATGCACAGCAAAGTCCTACATGGACTATGGGACAGTTATTTATTGGGGACTGGGGGTAATATTTACTTGCAGGATCTCACACTGGCATGCTCAGCCCAGCCATAACTCAAGGCAAAGATGGGCAGCACCAGGGAAGTTTATTGCTTCTGCTGAAAGGATACATCCATCAGAGCTAAAATGCCTCTGCATGAATCAAAGCTGAATGTCCCTCCCAGGCTGGTCATTTCATCTGCAAGGATTGACAAAACAGAAGGAATTAGCAGGAGCAAGGGTTGTGACAAGCATCAGGACACTGTTCAGAGAAAAGGAGAGCACCAGGCTGAAGGCTCACACAGCTGAAAAGCCCCAGCTCTGGTTCAGGTTCTCAAACAGCAGCAGGGGCTCTGTGCCAAACAGGGAATCTGCACATCTCAGACATCTCTACCTTCCCCAAGGACAGGTGTCCTGTTTGGGCTCATTCTGCCCAGTCCCTGCCCAGGGATGGAAACCCTTCCCTCTTGAAATAAGGATAAGGGAAATGACAGTGACCTCTGAAAGGTCACTCACGCTGATTTAGCAAGTCCTAAGAGCACTTTGAGCCTTGTGCATGGCTGAGTTGGCTCCAGCCCTCCATCTGTGCCTCTTTCATGCTCTGATCCCACAATGCAGTAAGCCACAAGGAGGATTTTTAAGGATCATCAGGACACCATTAAATCCTTTGTCTAATTTACTCAAGTCTAAGGATAGGGAAGCACCAAAAACATTAGCTGGGCTGTAAAAGCTTTACCTTTCAAGATCACTTCATTAAGGAGCTGTTGCAGCTGCAAGGCATCAATAGTTGTGTCCTAATGTAAAATAAAACACAAAGAGAGGTCTGTGAGCATTAAGTTTTCTCCTGTGTCACTTTTGCCCAAAACATTTTTTCCTCTGGCACTGTGGCAACCAAGAAGCTCTGTTTATGTATCAAAGGAGCAGCAGCATCCCCTCTGGAGCATAACAAAGCCCTCCAGGCTGCGGGGCAGGGGGGTTCCAGGCACTGCCATCACAGTGGGGTTTGCTCTGAGGCATGGGGAGCTGTGGATGGGCAGCACAGCTGTGTGATGGGCCAGCAGCACAGGCACTGCTGCCATCCCCAATCCCGGTGCCTCCCTCCCGAGACACCCCCGGGACACCCAGCGGGGCAGCCCCTGCTCGTTTTCACTGTCACACATTGATATAACCATTAACTGCAAGAGGTTCATTGTGCAGAGACTTTTGACAGTGATTTTTTTCCTCTTGACTAAGTCAAGGAGTTCTTTATAACAGTTTATTAAACCATTAAAAGCATCTCCTGTGAACACAGAGTTTGGCTCTGAGAGAGCAGGAATCAATTACTCAAACACTGACTGATGTCTGGTTTCCAAGTGCTGAGAAGGCAAATGGAAAATGATGCTGATGAGAGGGGGGGCAACTACCCAAGGCTTTCTAATTGCTTTCAGCAAATAAACAAACCAAACCAAACCCAAAAAAAACCAAAAAACACATGCAAGCCCATCACCAGCACAACTATAAATCTCCAATATTGCACTGATATATGGCACTAGACAATCTATCCCAGTTGAATATCCCATCTTTCTGGGGGTTTTGGCAGGTCAATCAATACCATTTTCAGGGTATCCACTTGAGGATGGCGCTACTTAATAAAAAAAAAAAGAATTCTAAAAGGATTTGTATCAACATCATAGGTCAGTCTTTCTTTTTCAAGTCCATCTGTGGTTTTGGTTTGGTTTTTAGGTTTTTTTTCCAAACAATATGTTTTAGGGAGGGTACCTGCTTAGCATATCTTAGGAAAAGAGCCTTGTAAGAGCTGTCCTGGTTCTGTGTCGGTACATCCTGCATCAGAAACAAAGAGCAGACATCAATAATTCAGCTAAAAAAAGGAGGCAAAAGCCTGCATATCCAAACAGCACTTTAATTTCAGGGGCAGGGAATGTACAGTACAGGCTGCAGTTTTCACACCCCCAAAATAAAGTGGACTAGGAGTGAGCAACTAGCACTGCAATGAAGGAAGAACATATTTTGGGTGTTTGCAGCTAGTACAACCAGGAAGGAGCAGTTCAGGGCTTAAGGAAGATGACAGACCACATCCAGGGTGGAATTCAGCAAGTCAATACATGTGTATAGAGATAAAAGGCCTGATCCTTATTGGTGACCTTGGTAGGGATCACTGCTCAGGGCATGTGAAGATTCACGTGAACCAAGGAAATAGAGCACAACTTGACTTTTCTCTCTCTTGTACCTTCTCAACCCCAAAGACAAGCTTGGACTATACCTGATCAATTGCAATTGCAATGGTTAAGGGATTTTTTTCAACCTTCCAGTGAAAAGAACCACCAGGCACTAAGGTGAATTATCCTCAATATTATAAAGTTTTCAGAAAACAATCTAAGCCCAAGACCCAATGCCTTCATCTCTATGTGAGATACTTCATACCAAAGAAGCCCAAATACCTGAAGAGGAACAGAAACAGTGGGTACCACAATTCATCAAAGTCAAAACATTGGCTAAGGACAACAGCCAGGTAAACTGACAGCTTGTCGGTGAAAAGAGATAAAAAGTCATCATTTACACTACCCCTCTAATGGGGCTTAATTGTGTGCTGGAAAATGAAACACAAAGAAAAAACTCAGTTTTCTGTTCTCCTGAAGCAGCTTCACACCTCTGGCTTCAAAGATCCGTGTCTCCGAAGGCTGTAAATAGCAGCCCCTCAGTGGCAGGGTTTTGCTGGTGGGACCAGCAGGGACTGGACCAGTCCTGGCAATGTGCACAGCTCACAGCAAGAAGTCAAAAACCCATGGTAGCTGGGCTGGAGAAGGAAATATGTGGGTTGAACTAGAGATGCAGCCAGTTTCAAAGAGCAATTTGCTTTATGTCTCTGTCTCTGAAGATATCCTGATGAAAATAAGCAGAAATCTGATTTGAGTCTCATCCCTATGGACTCCTATGCTTTATAGGGTACAAATACTTAAATTACAGTAATTTCACAATTATAAGCCGCA
>VRYO01002297.1:3911847-3928924 GCA_009812075.1 Sialia sialis
GGAAAGCATGTCCAATCTCACTCACAGGAATTAAGTTTCCCCCTCTCTCCTCCATAGATATATTCCCTTTTTACAGACATTGAAAGAAATTAGAATCTTTTAAGTGTTCTCTCTCTTGCTATATTTGGTTTGCTGAGGTGTTAAAGATGGTGAGATGATAAGGACAGATGGACAAGCTGACTGTATAAGGGACTGTATAAGACCTGTTTCCTCTAAAAGCAGTCTCTGAAAAAGACATATGGGAAGAAAAAGGGCTTTGTTGTCACTCCCCTCTCTCCAGAGAGGTGTCCTGCCCTCCCAGCAAGGTTACAGGATACCAGAGTCAAACTCTGGGACAGCAGCAGGTGGTGAAAGGAAAAAAGAGCAGATGAAGAGGAGTCCGTAGAGGTGACTACCAAACAGTCAGCTTGCTGGGAACCATTCACCACCACCAGAATCTACACCAGTTTCAGACTCTTACCATCAGCAGCACTGGGCTGGTCGAAGAGTTTGAGCTCCTAGAAAAGAGTTACAAGAATCAAACTGGGAGAAAAGAGGCCTTTCCAGAGCATTGATTTGCAGCTGTGGTGGAAGGCAGGCACCACCAGCAGCACTCACCCAGCCCATGGTCCTGCAGGATGCTCAGCACCCATGGCCCAGGCAAATTCAGACAAGGCTGCTGCACCAGGCCTGAGTCTCTCTATGCAAACAGGCACAGACAGGTCTGAGGCCTTTCTCTTTGCCCAGCTTAACAGTCAGGAATAAAAACAGCATCCAGGCTATTAAAAGGCACCATCTAAATGTCTGTGGACTGTCTGAAACTGGGCCAGGGTCACCATTTCTAAGACACCCTTAGCAGTTCACATTCAGTACTTGAGTTTCGCTTGAGTAGAGAAATTAGACAAGCCAGGTTGTATTTTTATAACATCTGTCTAGGTAAGTGCTGCAAAGACCCACTGGAAGGTCATCTCCACACTTTGCCTAGCTCAGGAAGGTCTGTGAGGGTCACAGGCTCCCCTGAAAAGCTCAGTTCCAGGGCTGAGCTGTCTCACACGACTCACCCTGCTGAAGGCAGTCCAGCCCACAGCACAGATTCCTTGTGTTTGCTTCAGGAGTTGCCTCAGTTGGTCCTGGGCTATTTTTGCCAGGAGCCAAAGCCTGGAAAGCAGTCTCATTATTAAGATACGGGCCAGTGAGGTAAGAGGTGCAATCACATCCACTCTGAAGCTTGCAAGTCATTGGCACAGGTGATGCTTGCAGGTCATTTGGTGCGGCTGAATGCTGGGACTGAAAGCTTGATCATCTGGAGTAAACCACACCCAAATATTCATGTGGTGAGGTAAATGTGTGTGGTAATAGCTGCCTTTGCATGAACTCAGATACCATTTTTCCACTAAACTTATCTTCAAGGCCGTTCTCATGTCTACAGAGAGCCATGCCTATGAGGTGGCTGAGTGAAAGGATCAAGGCCTTTCACTGCTCTTGGCTTCTTTAGGTCCCACTCCCAGAAGAATGGGACATGATCCATCTGGCATCCAGCCAGCAGAACATAAGAAACTACCAAACAGCTCTTAAAAATTAGGAAAAACAAGTTCCTAATCCTCCTTTCAGCCAAGAGAAATGACCCTACCATCAAGGGTAGAGAACAAATGTCACAATTATTGCTCCCTTGTGTGGTTCATTGCACCAAAGCTGAGACCCTTGGTGGCTGTAGATGAGCTCCTGCCCTGCTCTGCATTGGCCAACCTTATGCAGCTGGCTGTACACTGACCCCCCTCAACAGGTGCTTCACACTCCTCTGTGCCTTCTCCACCCTCCAAGAATGCATTAGAAGCAAATTGCCATATCAGTTATCTTGACATTAAATAGCTAATTCCAGGCACACAGTGAATCTGGGGCCTTTAAGGAGAGTGTGTCATCTTACCCATTGTAGTCTTGATTCTTTATGAAAATTCGCAAGAGAAATTCAAATTCTTGGTCCTCTGTTGCAGCAGGAACAACGGCGTAGGTTCCCGGGCTCAAGATAAAGTAGCTGGTCACATCTCGGGTCCGGAAAAAGATTTTCTTCACAGCTCTGGAATTCTCCTGAAAGAAAAATGCAGCTGGCTATGTTCCAGTTAGGAACCAAGGTAAATCAGGAAGCACACTCACATTCCCACACCTCCCTGAATACACACTGCATCTACCACGCCTCAATCTCCCCAGTGCTCTGAAAAGCCCATCCCGGAGACAGAGCTCTTTCAAGGACACATCACAGTTGCTCAAAGGTGGAGAAACGGAAAGAAACAGAAGCCAAAAGGAATGTAAGGAGATTTGAAGAGAACTTCAATTAACATTAAGCAGAGTGGAGTTCACAAAGGAATCAAGGATGAATACTACTACTAAAAAATTCCCTGAGATCTTCTGTGACTAAAAGAGGTCAGAAAGCTCTCTAAGCATGCTCAGATGACAATGCTTCAAGAATCCCAATCCAAACCAGCAAGTGTCACAAGAAAACTGAGTATTCTGATTTTGCATCTCTTATTCTAGTATTTTTTTGCTGAGATGAAACAAATATAATGCAACAGCTATTACTATGATGACATGTAAAGATAGCATAATAAAAAAACCCTTCCTTAACATATTCCCCAAAATATATCAGCGTATATAAATTCCATTTAGAATGGTTATACAGCGTGGCAGAGTTATTTATGAGCCATGCCTTTGGGAGACAAGAACATAAAACTGCTATTTTGGAAGGAAAAAAAAATAGGATGACTACTGATACAGACAGCTGGGAGGTACACAGACTGCCAAGTATTATAGGTCAGATCTTGAGCAGATAGAAATGGGCAGTGTTGCAAGGAAATAAATGGTGTAATACTTTTTTCCCCACTTTTGAGCCCTATTCCACATTCCTTCTGGTAAAAAGAAGAAGCAGATTAATATCTCAATAGAATCAAAACCGGTGTGAGATAAGAATCAGCCTCTATACATTTCTCAGCTCTATCACACAACATTAAACTTCCCTCACAGCCATGTATTAGTGTTCCACGACTATATTTAATCAAAGGCTTCCTAGAGGTATCAGATACGTCCATTCTGGTTTGCATCCTTGCCTGCACTGCATTCTCCTCTCATCCTGCCAGGGCATAGTACTCCTTTTACTTCAGAGCACAATTTATGTATCTCAGAAGGTACCGAACAACAGATAATGCTGCTAATGAATCATGGCAGAGAAAGCAGATCAGGAAGGAAGAGTGAAGCCACATGAATCTTGCCAACTGCACTCTCCTTGTGCAAAGTAGTTACAAAACCCCTTGTAAACTTTTACCCAAAGATGCTCTGACTGCCCTCAGGCACTGAGGCTGAACACTGGGAAATAAAATGAGGGAATGACACTCACACCCACTCTGGTTTATCTCCTGGACTTGGCTTTTGCTGCCACCGGGACAGGACACCAGGCTGGCTGTGAGGAGCTGGTAGAACAGCTCTCATATTAAAATACTTAATGTGTGTCTATGAGGGAATGTTTCCTGTGTAATCCTGTGTGTGAATATGCATAAATATCATTATATTGATAAAAGCTATGGTGCCACAGAGCAGCAAAACTGTTCCTTGCCCTCGCTGCCCAGGTGCTCCACTGTATAGCAATTTCACAACTATAAGGTGCACTGGATTATAAGGCGTGCTTTCAGGTTGTTGACAATTTTCCGAACTTTGTCCATATATAAGGCGCACCGGACTATAAGGCACACTTTTTTTTTTGCAGCGAGGATCCACGCACAACAAAGTAACGAATTAGTAACAGAATTGTGCAATCGCGGGGTTTACTGGCAGGTGCTCAATCTGCAAACATTTTTCACGGATCAGTGTAGCCTTTAAATGCAGCCCTAGGTGCCCTCCCCGTGCCGCAGGCCCCAGCACTCCGCCTGCCCCCAGCACTGGCTGGCGTGGCTCGGCTCGTGGCTGCCACTGCGGCTGCCCTCACAGCTGCTCTCACAGCTGCCGCTGCAGCTCACACTTCCAGGTTGGCAAATTTACGAACTTTGTCCATATATAAGGCTCACCAGATTATAAGGCGCACTTCTGGGTTTCGATCAAAATTTTAGTCAAAAGGGTGTGCCTTATAGCCATGAAATTACTGTAATCCTGGTGCCTCCAGTAATGCTCTGTTCTGGCCCTGCCCTTCAGCTCCTGTGTAGGTCAGAAACCCAAGTGACCCGAGCCCAAAGGGAGCCTGAGGTGAGCTCTGGGCTGACAGCCCACTGAGGACATGCCATCCAGGCCTGACAAACTCATGGAGGTTCACCCATCCTTGATCCAAGAGAGAGAAAATACACCTGAGTATCAACTGGAGGGAAAGAAAAAATATAAATATAAAGTAAGAATAGAGAAAATCTGTCTCCTAGTCTGCTTCCTGATTAAATAACCCTTTTTGAGGGAACCAAAACCTGTATCATCACCTCTCAGTGAAGGTGACTTCTGTTAAAATAGGTAACTAATCAAGGTGGACATGCATCATGTGAGAGCACCGAAACTTCCATGTATGGTGACTTTTGGGAATGCTGGAAGGAGCAATTCCCCATTTACCAGGAGCAACTCTTTCTGACTGGCACAGCCAGCCTGATCGAGTCCTGCAGGCTTGATACCTGCACAGGACAGAGGATATCCTCCCACAGGGATAGTGAGCTCCACTTGCTGGAAGGATGCCCTTTTAATGACATTTTTTATTTCTCAGACACACTTTTTTTTTTTTTATGAGCTACAAAGCCATGCTCTTCCTTTATGAAGAGCTGTTAAACTTATGGCATCTATTTTTAAAGTGTGGGACTAGGGAAAAACTCTCCAGTAATGAGGAGAATGAGGAGAAATTAGGGTTATAGCAATCCCCCCTTCCATTTTAGCCTTTGGGTTTAGAACAATAGCCTCCCACAGTCATCAGCCAACAACAAAAATACCTTGAGAAAGGTTAGCATCATCCACACTAGCAACTGTGCTTTCAGTAAGCCTGGTAATGCTCTGAGAACAGCTTGAAAAGGCACCTCTCTGGACAGTCACCAAGGGAAAAAACACAGAGAAATTGTAGGGGAGGTATCTGAGTAGATTTGCTCTACACTGGTCTCGAGCAACAGCTTTCACGTGTTTTGTAAATGTTTCTACACAGCTTTTCAGATAGAAAACAGGAGGATGAATAAGCCCCACTTTGGGAAGCGAGAGACCATCTGCTTTCCTACTATACCTGGAGCGCTGCTTGAAGGCTGGGGCTGGTGCTGGCTGCCATGCCTTGTACCCAGCCAGCACAACATGTCACCAGTACTGCTGGTACAGAGGACATTGCCCTGGCACATCCTCTAACCCGGGGATTCCTGAGTTTCCCAGGGCTATTCTGGGATGCTGCAGAACTGAAAGTGCCACCTTTGTTCCTTAAGACATGAACAAAAGAAACTAAGCCTGCTTAACTCTATTTTTACTCTGAGTTTCTACAATAGAAGGCACCCAGAAATTCACACCACATACTGACTTTTTAACAGACCAAAAGGCAATTCAGTCTTTCATTCCCACGTACAGGTAAAATAAACCACACAGAGAACAACAGTGCCTACATGATACCTGATTACCATGCTTACCATGGTGATGGAAAAGCCAATCTTCAGGTTTTTTTCATTCTGCATACCCTCAGCATGTTTTTGCATGAGTGAAATTGCTACATTATAGGTATTTGGGTCATGATCCAGAACTTTGAAAAAATATTGAGGGTTTGTTGAAGCTGCACCTGCTGAGAAAGTGTTAATAGGTTAACAGTAGGCACAGAGATATTCCATCAGTAGTAGTGTAAGATGTTGCTTGTGTGGACCCAGAGGAACAGGCAGTCACTGCTCCATGATCCTTTCAACGCAACAGAGCACTGCAGTCTCCACACTAGCACTAGAAGCAGAGGCATCTGGAGGTACACTAATTGCGCGTTTATCATTTTAGAAATCTCTGGCAAAGTCACAAAGTCATGTGGATTTCTCAACCCCCTACATCTGCTTCACCTACATGGCACACTTTCCCAGCAGCAGAAAAGCAGTGGCTCTTAATCAGGCACCTGACCCAGAGGCTGAGCTGAAAAGGACTGTGGCTTTGAGATGATAAACACATAGAAAAGGACAAAATGGTGCAAAGCTATCCCCTCCTTCCTTCCTGCCAATGTGTGTGGTGGACAGATAGAATGTCGAGCACCAGATGGAAACAGCTGCTTCTTGGCCAAGGCTTTGGTTGACATGAAGCACTCCTGATATTAAAAAAAAAAAAAAAAAAAGCAATGAAGTGCCCAAGAGGACTGAGATGGCAGCAGACTTGACCTTAAGCCAGGTCCCTGTGTAGCCTTGAAAGCTGCAAATTAGAATGATTGTACTTGGACAAGGACTTTACTAGAGGGCTGTCAGAAAACACAGCTCCATGGAAAATGGCTGTGCCCACACACTCTCAGCTCAGTCCCAGGAACTGTGGTGTGCAGCAGCACAGGCATTGCTTTGTTATCACACTTTGAGACCTGGTGACAAGGTTAGGAGCAGGAGCCTGAAATCTGTAAGCCAAAACCTGTTTGTTCCTAAGTCAAGGATAATCACTTGAGGAAAAAAACAAGCCTCTTCAATGATCAGATACTACCATCCTAGATTAAAAACACAAAGCCCAAACACTGATACAGCTGTAAAAAAAAAGTGAGATAAGATAAAAATGTAAAAATATACTACTACTGATTGGAACTTACAATGCCAGAAGAGTTCTTGCACAGGCATTAAAACCACCGGTCTTATCTGCCCAAAGACTTTTTACCTTAAGAAATAGAACTTTGTAGCACCATTATTTCATTCCATATCCATTTAATTTCAGAGCACTTTCTGCCCTGAAAAACCAACAGCATATTTGCCAGACCAGACTTTCTGATGAGGTCCCCAGCAACACCTACTGCAACTGGCTAAAAGAAGATATACAAGCTCATTTTGACTTCAAGAGTCCAGAGTTCCTAAATCACAAGCCTTCAGTTTTAACTCAGCAGCCAGTGCTGTTGCTTGTTTCTACCTGTTTGGCTGATAAGTGCTGTAGTGGGAAAAGGCAGGCATTAACAACTGGCAATCAATACTTCTGCAATTGGGTGCTCAGAGTGAATGTTTCAATGTAAGCATCAGTGGAGAGGAGGAGACAGCATGCATTACCCGAGGAATTGCGGTTCCTCCCAGCGGAGAGGAGGAGACAGCATCCATTACCCGAGGAATAGTGGTTCCTCCTCTTGGGAAGGCCTGGGCTCCACACATTGGTGTAGCTGGTCAGAGACCATGTTGTGCAATGCTCATCTCCAAAGTCCAGGAATGTTGGGGTGTTGTTACATATATACACCCATGAAAACTGCTCCTGGAAGTTCTCACAGGACATCCTGCAGCGAAGGAGGAAAATCTCATCATGCAGGTTAAGACAGAAGAACATTGCCAACCAGGTAAGGGAGGGAATCTTGGCCCTCTTCTCAGCCCTGGTGAGTGCTGTGTCCATTTCTGGGCTCCTCAGGACAAGAGACAAGGAGCTGCTGGAGCTGGTCCAGTGGAGGGCTACAGAGATGATCAAGGGACTGCAGCATCTCCCTTCTGAGGAAAAGCAGAGGGAGCTGGGCCTGCTCAGCTGGGAGAGGAAATCAATGTCTGTCTCTGAAGGGAGGGGTCAGAGGTTGGACCAGGCTCTGCTCAGTGATGCCAAGCAATAGAACAAGAGGGAATGGGCAGAAACTCATATACAGGAAGAATTTCTTTACTGCTCAAGTGATCACACACTGGAACACATTGCCCAGAAAGGCTGCGGAGTGTCCCTCAGTGGAGTATTCCACAACCATCTTATCACAATCCTGTGCCATGTGCTCTGGGATGACCCTGCTTGGGCAGGAGGTTGGGCCAGATGACCCACTGTCGTCCCTTCCAGCCCAACCCAGTCTGTGATTCTGTGAAGACACCACTTAGGTATCCACATTCACCCCATGTCTTTAAATGAACCTGCTGCTGCTCTGCTTTCCTCCGAGGCCCACAGGGTACGTGTGCGCTTTCTGAATAATCACTTTTTCTAAGGGACAGTTAGATTATCCATGACTAAACTGTATCTGAGAGCAATCAGAGGCAGTGAAAAACCACAAGCACCTGCAGAGCAGTCAAGTGCACAAGCTCAGTGACCTGCTTAGCCAGCTGTCCCCTTCAAGCATCTGTCAGTCCAAGGTTCAAACCACACACTTTATGAGTAGAGGTAGTGTGACAAAATGACCAGCTCTCAGAGGGCTGGATTTCTACTTCTCTCAGTTTTCTTTTTTTTTCATCAGCCTGTCACCTAATCTTGGCCAACTCCATTTTTTCAGGTCTTCCTTCCTCTGAAACCACAGGGTCAGGACAATCTCCATTTTGCTGTTTGCACACAGCTAACACAGGGTGCCTTGAGCCACCACCAAGAACAGAGAACTGCCAAAATTACTTTTTTCGTAATGCAGGTGAATAAAAAACCCAGTAGACAAAGGATCAATAGGGACATACCAGAATTCTCCATCATCCTTGTTTCTGAGGAGGGCTTCTCTGTATTTAGGTTCAACACGGTCCCATTGAGGAGAGCTGCAAAGAAGAACAAATCAACAAGATGTGAGGCACAGTTTTTCATCTTTGGCCTATTCCTCTAGACAGTCTGTCAGGTCATGAGGGATCAGGAGGGATGAACAAACTGGAAACCTTCATAGTCAAGGCCAGCAAATCAAACTCAGTGCCTTTGCTGTGCCTGAGCTGCCACCCTGAGGTGGGGAATCCTCCCCACTGTCCTGTACACCTGTCCCCATGCTGGAGAGGTCAGTGAAGCACCAAGCCACAGCACTCTGAAGCACTGATATTACACTGACATGTAGAGTGTACATTACCCAGTCAAATGTTTATAATTAAGTGATAATTGTACTTTCTGCCGAGTTTAAGATAAATAAACAGCACGTGAATCAATAATTTATTGATCTGTGCAGCTCACCTGTGAACGTATTACTGACATTTCAATTACACTTAGGATTGTAATTCACCCTTCCAAAAGGATGGGAGAATGCTGCCTGAGCAGAGAGCTGTTATCCCTGCCTTAGACACCTCTACACAACCCACCAACCCTTCCAGACACAACACTCCAGCCTGACTTTTCCCAGCAGAATGCTTGTGTATGTAGTCTAGAAACAGGGAGGAGTGGGATACAATTAAATAACCTAAAAGTGGCACAAGAACATCTGTCTAATCATGGAAAACAGATACAATTCCAAAAGGAAAAATAAGATCTGTTTCTTTACAAAACACTGATGCAGCCTATATCATTCCTTCCTGTAGGAAAGAGATGATGGATTATTCACACAGGCAGCAAAATGGTCTTGCATCCCCAAAGCTGCATGGATGATCCATAAGATTACTTCAAACCATTCCCTGGCACTTTGCCTTTGGAATAACCAAGGACCCTTTCTGTCCCTCTGTGTTCAGTACTGCCCTGCTCCATGGACCTCTCTACCCACCCTCTTCCTAGAGTCAGACTCATGGGAGCAGAAGAAAGAGGAGGAAGGTGGATGTGTGATTATTGCAGGAGAATAAATAGAAGCAGCCAGCCAGCCAGCATCTAAGGACATGGTCAGAGCTTACTCCAGGAAGTAAGAACCCTTTCATCCATGACTTATGAATTATGCACTGGGTAAAATGCATGCACACAGACAAGAAGGGACACTTGAGCCTAGAAAGGCTGCATTAGTTTTCCCTGGATTGGATTTCTGTGGGCAGCTTCTACACAGATGGAAATAATGATTATAATTAACTGATTTGGGAATATTAGTTTTGTTAAAATGGGTGTGGGGCAGAGGTTCTTATAAAAGATTGATTCTCTATGACATTAAAGCTTTAAGACCCTACTTATCACTCCAGGGCCCCTTCCACTCCCCATAGCCCCATGGATTCCAGATCCTGATGATATGTTTCCAGCCTTTCTTGTAGGGGATCTGTAGAGAGGAAAGAAAAACAAACTCAGTCACAGCTTTTCACAATTTTGATATTCAGTGAAGGGTAATAAAATGGAACTTCCTCTATACTTCAGAGACTAGATTTAACCTCTGATTCATTTTCCCAGCAGTGAAAAACCAGTGCCTTATTGCAAAGGAATGATATGTGAGAGAAAACTGCACCCATTTTGCTTTCCTGAGGATAGTGAATAGCTGACACAGAGAGAAGCAGCAGCATTTCTGTCACACTGCATGAATTCAACAGCCTTGGGAAATTCCAGTGCCTAATTCTGCACATCTGATGCTGTGAGTCAGCAAAGGCAGGGACTTTGAGGAATGAGGTCACCAGACTGCCTGGAGTGAAAGCCAACAGTCAGCACAGAGAGCTGATGATAAACACAATCTGTGGGTCTGTGTCTACAATACTGTGGTTTGCAACTGCTGGAGTTTCTTTCCTCCTTTTGCTGCCACTGACTTAAGGCAGAAGCAATTAACTTTTGCCAGTGAAACCAAAATGGTGGAAGTGGAAAGGAGAAGCAAACCTTTGATTTCTGGCTCTACTTATGCACACAGGTGGTGCTGGCAACAATACCATGGCAGTCTCTTCCCAGGCAAAGGCTCAGCCTCGAACCATTTCCCCTCAGGACAACCTCTCCTCCAAGAGAACTGGGGACCCTTCTGCCCCTGCCCTGCAAAGAGGCAGCTGGGGCCTTCTATGGAGCTTGGCAATCCCATATTTCCATTTTGTAACCCTTTGGCTACAAGCAAGTGTCCTCCAAGAAGTAGCAGGCTGGCTGTGATAATAGCACCATGCATGCCATGGCATGAGGGAACATGAACCAAAGCCAAGCCCATAGAGAAAACCAACAGAGAGGGAGGGATAAGGGAGGAAGTAGCTTAGGGAAAGCAACATCTCCTTTCCAAAGCACTTTAGGTTCCAAGATTCAAATGTTTTGTAGCTATCTTGCTTGACAGCATAGCTATTGTTTGGTTTCCTTCTTCACTGTTAGCTCTCCTTGTGTGCACTACAGCTTACTGGGCTAAGCCATGTTCTGACTTCTGGCTGTAAAAATCCTTAATTTCTTTTGATTCATGTGACAAATTGGTTCTCAGATCATCAATATTAATACTCAGCCAGGAGCAGTTCTGCATGAGTACAACAGCTTTAAAAGATGGAGAAACGCTGTTCTTGAACCAGTGATTTACTTTTCACACAGTGATTTTTGGCAGCTTGTGATTGAGCTGAACAAATGTAGATTTGCATCATATGACAAATCCCACAATTTCAGCTGGTGCTTCTACTTGCATTTGAAACACAGAAGCACATTTTTTAAGAGTCAGCATGGAATGAAAATCTCCAGAAATATTATATTTGCTGCTGAAGTGTCCCAAAACAAAAGTAAATTTAAGTTGCATTTTCCATTAGAAAACAATATGGATTCGGACATCCTCCCTCTTTTTGTTGTGCCAGAGTCCTTCCATCTCTTGGAGCTTGAACTATGTGCTTTCAGCAACGCCCCCTAAGTGTGAAGCTAGTTCAAATCACTCTGACTGGAACAGCAGTGCACCTGCTCTGTAGTGGATCGTCAGTACAAGATCTCCAGGCGGGAACAAATCCCTGATCTTACCTTCTCAGCTCCTGTGATGGTGTAGGCATGACCCTGAACAATCCCATTCCTCAGCTCTATGTTCCTGCTTGACTGCAGAAGGGGGAAAGCACAGCTTTTAGCTCTCTGCCACACTGTAAAGACATAGCCACCAGCTCCCAGATCTGTCTTTTGCCATAGGTCTAACCACAGCAGTATCTCAAACACTGAGATACTCCACAGGAACGGGACTATTGTTCCCGCTGCAGCCACAAGCAAGCCAGGAAATTTAACAAAGCTACATATCTACACTTCTTTGCAAGTTCTTCCACAGTCCAGAGCTGCTGCAACTGACTGGGTGGCTTGCAGTTGACTGGGAGACTGCAGAACTTCTGTGCCACCCACAGCCAGGTCAGCCACCTGAGCTGAGGAATAGTCCTTGGCTTGTTTGCAGCAGCCAAGCTTCCTGTCCTGAGGAAGCAGTGTCACACACTTTGCAGCCACATGTCACTTGCTGTAAGGGAAGTCTTGGGGACATTTTATCAAAGGTACTTGCTGAATATCACACAGTCTTTTGCAACTTCCCAGCATTAATAACAGTAAGCCTACAAGCCACAATGAGATAATTGCATCCTCTTACAGAAGAGAGGTGTGTTTTAGCCTTGCCAGAATTGATCACAAAGCTATGAGGCCAAAATCAGACCTGCTGCAAGAGGACACCACTCTACTTGGAATGAGGCAGGAGAGAAGCCACAGCCCCCTCACCCCCAGACCAATCCATCTGCATCTGCCCAAATGCCTTCAGAGTCCTTATCAAATAATCATATGTACTTCCTGCTGCCAAGATCCCTTTGGGCACCCATAAACTGTAACTGTTTTACAGAGTGATTATAGGAGTCCTTTTGCCCTGGAAAGAGCAGCCCTCGTGCAAACACAATAAAGCAAGAGAGGCATGTGAGAGCCCTGTGACTCACCTGGCCCGGGGTGCTGCACCCCATCAGACACCGGGATTTGGCAGCTGCTTTCAGGATCTCCTCCAGGTCAGGAGGTGGCTCCTTCAGTGAAAACTGTACTTGGACTCCACCTGTGAAGTCTACTAAAGCATCTGAAGGGTAGCCTCCGTTCAACTTCTGGTAGGAGCCATGCAACCTATTGAAAAATTTTAAAAGATTAAAAAAAATAAGAGGGTGAAAAAAAAAAAAAGGCAGAGAAGTTAATTAGTCCTTGCACTGTTTTCATAAACAATGCACAGTGCTTGCTTTAAAACTGAACGTGTGCATTGAGGTGGTGAGCACAGGGGAGCCCAGGGTGTGCAGACATTGTGGCCAGGTAATGAAAGGAAACGTGATTGAAATACGTGGCCAGGCACAACACATGCCTTGTGGAAGGAACAAGACAAAGGGGCAGGTTTTTCTATGTATTCATCCCCATCTGAGGCAGCTGTTCAGAGCTATTTACAGACAGTGGAAAAAAATATGGTGCATCTCATGCCAGCACAGGCATTTTGGGGAGATGAGCTCCATCTCATCTTGAAACTTCTTTTTCTGAACAGGAAGGGAGCCAAAGGTAACTCGTTCAAATGGATGTTTCAGGTCAAATGGAGCTGAACTGTTAGTTTCTACATCGTACTTATACAAGATTCTTCACAAAAATTGCCAGTATTCCTTTTGCAAATGAGAAAATGGAAAAGAGAGGTGAAGTTATTTACCCATGCTTCCAGGGTAAGGCAGAAACGAGTTCTCAGCACTGTTTCCAGTTCACTCTGCTAGAGTGCAATAATAGGATAATAATTTAATATGGCCAACAGAGTCCTTGTTGTTTTTATTGTGTGGTTTTTATTGAGACAGCAAATAAGCTGGAACATGCTGTACTTAGAGCAGGTAGTGCATGTTGTTAAACCCCACCATACACACTGTATTTAATGAATGTAATCAAATGAAGTGTGCAGCTAATTGTATTTTGAAGAGTTGTCCTTGTCCTACACTGATGAAAAGAATTTGTCTTGGGCATTGGGGAATAACTTCTCAAATGGGAATCTCATAAACAGCATTGCTTGCAACTTTAATTTAATAGAGGTTTGGTATGCATTGTAATTAAAATCTTATGCAGCAAATTGATACTGAATCCTGAGTCAACTTTTCTGAGGTATCTCAGGGCAAAATGCATCCTCTTCCTGAGTCGCTCTCATGCTGCTTTAACATTTGCTTACTCCTGACCAAATCTGCCAAAATTATCTTCTCTTTTCTTCATCTCCTCTTCACTGCGTTGCAAATATTACACCAGCTTCAGCCCTTCATCCCACCCCTAACAGAAGACTTTTTCTTCAGCTTTCTTAATAATGAGAAAATACTAAGGGACCACAATCTGATCCCTTCCCTCTCCAGAGGATTTTAAAAAATGGTTATCTCTTTATTAGGCATTATTTACTCTGCATACTCTGGGGACCTCAGCTAAGAGTCAGAGCTCTCTGTGAAGTGAGAGCTGATCAGAGTCCTAGGACCGTATGTGTTGTGCCTGGGCATATTTTTCAGTCATGCTTCCTCTCATTGCCTACTCCAAATATCCACATGATCTCTGATTTGTGACTGTAAACACAGGTAATCCATGCTTAGGCTCTGCAGTTTTAAACAGAGGACAACATGGGAAGAAAACAGAGACAAAGAAGTTTGCCTGAAATCAGGAGGACATTCCAGGCCCTTTTGTGTCACCAACAATTACCCCTTGCTTCTCAGGCATTAACATTCCAGAGTTTAACTGGGTAGATTTGGGGCTGGCTTCCTTTAGGGCTGGGTAGAGTTAGGTCTAACCCAAACATCTCCAGTTTATGTTGGCCCTGTGTTTGCTGCGGCCACGGTTCCCTGCATAAGCACATAGTACCACATAGGCTCTCAGCCTGAGCTCCTTCTTGTGTGCTTTGCACAAGGAAGAGGGTGAAACCACCCACAGAAAGCATTCAGCACTGTGTGGAAGAACAGACCAGGTATATTTACTTGGCATATGCTTTTTCCAGCAAGGATGGCCAGAATTCATTTGAAGTTCGGGGGTGTACAAACAGGTATCTTCCATTTAGGATTGGCAGCCGGTCATCTATCACTACATCCACCCATTCTCCATATTGCCAGAACTGGAAATAAATAAAATAAAAAATGTATTTTAAAAGGAGAGAGAGAAGATAAAATAATGAGCCTCTTTCAAGCACTTACGTCCATGCCAAGAAAAAGCCTCCTGAACTAGCACAGGAATTAATCTAAAACATGCATAGGTGCAAGTTCTCTCCTGAACTGCCTCAGGCTAATGGTCCCCATTTTTAAACAAGCTACCAATTGGCTGGATTTCCCAGTGGCAGGGAAAGTTCCTGGGGAGTATAGCTAGTGCTGCAATCAGTGGGAGGAGAGATACAACACGGGCAATGTGCTAATATTCTTGGGCAATAGCAAGATTTCAAGAAGATAAAGAATGATCAGCAGGTGGATTCCATGAGCCTCACTACTCAGCCACACTTGAATTTTTCCCCACAGTGCAGCTCTTGGCCAGAGAGGCTTTGTCAAGATCCAGCCTCTAAATTTTCTTTCCTCTGTGTTTCAATTAAGACTCTGACACGCTGTCATGGACAGAGACAGTGCAGTGACTAAAGACTGTTTTGAGGTGTTATCCATCTCCTTGATGGATGCGAAGGACACAGGCAGTCTCTCCAGCATGTGGACAGAGCAGGTGTTTCTCCAGCTGATCCAGCTGATGAAACTTTTCAAGGGAAAAGACAGAAATAGAGATCTGTGGGGATGAACTAAAGGAGCCATTTCCAGAGTCATTAGCAGATTAATGTAGCTTAGCATGATTCGAAATCATAAGAGGCCAAGCTCTTATTTGCAGTAATGCTAAGGACTCTAGTGGAAGTATGCCAGCAATAGATTTAGTCTAGCATGATTTTATTTCAACAGCTTTGGTCAATGAAAAACCCCAAAATAAGCTGCTCTGCTAGAAAAGCACAAGATCAGATCTGCCCAGCAGCAAAGCATCTTACAGACTGCTCAGCTGAAGGCAGGTCTGATCCTACTTATGTTTTGCCTCATCCAGGCCTCTCCTTTCCTACTTTAATAGTGGCAGGAGGTGGCAAGGTTGGCATCTCTAACTTGAGCTCCAGGAAAGATCTGAGGCTTCTGCTTGATTTTGGCAGGAATGGGCTTGAGGAAAAGCCTTCCACTGGCTGTCCTCTGAAGGAGAGACATGCAAAAAGACTGTCCAAAGAGAGGTGTCCTTTCAGTTACCTAAGGAGCCCTTCTGTCATCAGCTGGAGCAGGTCTGAATGGAAACAAGGTGTGACATCCAGCCACACCTCCTCACAGTGTTTCATGTGCAAACAGAACACGCAAATAAGGAGAACACACAGAACTTGCTGTGGGGATTACTGCAGTCCAAACCCCATGAGTGATGTTCTTCCAAAAGTCAAGCTCCTTGGCCATGTTTGGCAGGAAGCTCAAGCTTGGAGGCTGTCTGAATGCAGCACTGTGTTTTTCTTCAGCTGGATTTCCGGACTGTGACAGACTTTCAGATGGTGGTCTCATCTGAGCTCACAAGGACAGGAAAAGCCAAAGTGGGAAAAAGAAACCTCATGGGAAGTCCTAGAGTGCTCTGGAAGTACAAGAGTAGTACAGGAAAAGCCATTCTCCTGCTTTCAGAGAGGATCACTTTTTGGCTTGAGTCTGGCTTTGTTGAATTTCTTTATACCCCTTTATGGGATTTAAGTACTGAAGCTGTGAATGTGGTAGTAAATACAACCAAGAATTGCTATTTAGGCAGAATGCAAAGAGGGAAGTTCTTCAATTCTACATTTATGATAAACCTTTTAAATCAGGACTTTATTTTCCTGGGCTTAAGAGAAGGAAAAAGAAATGGACAGTCCCAAGATGACAACAACACATCTAGGGTCCTGATGGTCAAGGAGAGAATGCTGTGTGGTTATTTTGCCTCCTTTTTTCCTGCCTGGACAGGAATCTTAGAAAAATCCAGTTCTGGAGTCAAGTAAAGAGAAAATCGCATGTCTATCAACTATCAGCAACCTTTTGTATGGTGCTAATAGGCACTTTTTGGATGTTTCCTGAAACTGAAGTCTTGACCATTTATGGTCTTTCTTCCTGAGAGCAGGGACATTAACACCCAGGGCAGATCCCTCCAGTTGAGAATTGATGTGCTGTGCAATAACCCCCTGTAGTCCCCTGGAGAATACTTCTGGGTTTTTCCCAAGTTAGGTTGCTGCTCCTCACTTTCACAAGGAGTGACACACTCTGCGTCGTAGGCACCACAGTTTCTGTGGTAGAAAAAGGGATTCCTGTACAAACATAGGAGTAACTTAATCCCTGGGGAAATAACATCACTGTAATTACAGTACAGTAATTTCATGCGTATAAGGCGCACCCTTTTGACTAAAATTTCAGTCCGAACCCGGAAGTGCGCCTTATAGGCTGGTGCACCTTATATACGGACAAAGTTTGGAAATTTGCCAACCTGGAAGTACGAGCCA
>VRYO01002297.1:3932268-3953634 GCA_009812075.1 Sialia sialis
TATTCCTGAGAGGCAGCATGCTCCAGTTCCAAAATGGTGGGGAAAAAGTTATAAGCTAAAATTTTTATATTAGCATATGATATGCCTTGTTTGCAATTCTTCACTGAACTGAGGACTGGTGGCTTAGCCTGTGGATGGCAGTAAAATATCTTTGATGGAATAATTGAAAGGCATTGCAGAGAAGCATTTCCATTCAGAGGAGCTTTCTCAGGGGTTTATTGCTCAAGGAAAGCCAGAAACAGTTGCATTGATTTGCAGATGAGATGACAGGGAAAACATTTTCAAATACTGTAAAGTATTTATACTGCTTAAGATTTAAGGATTGTGCCTAACTAATCTTTTCAAAGCTCCCATGAAAGACAATCTATCTTGCATCCTTTTAATGTGTTTTAAGCAGACTGGTGTCCCTTCAGCTGGTTTATCTCCTACAGTGTGCCAGTATATGCTGGAAATGGGCCAAGATAGAAACATCTGGTATTCCAAGGAGCAAAGGAACAGAGCAAAATTTAGACTATCCACAAGATAATCCTCCTGGTACTGCTCCACAAGAGTCTAGGAGGTCAAAGTAGTCTCACTGCCAGAGCTCTTTGTTTGGTGCTGAGCTGCATAAAACAAAAGAGATTTGTGAAATAAGGGGGATGAGGAATAGCTGAGTTTATCCCGATTTTCTCCACATTCAGTTTAGCTTCTGGAGTTTAGTGGTGCTGCAAGCTCTTCTAATCCTACCAGATATTCATTTGACTCCGATACAAGCAAGCAGAGCCTGCCAGTTGCTACCCATGTCACCCTTCTGGGAGATTCAGACAATTTTAGGAGTTGGTACAAAGTGAGATTTACTAAAAAGCCTTGTTCCTGTCTCTGAAACAAATCTCTTTTCAAAATATCAAAAGCCTGTTCCTCTGATCTGTCTCCAAAGACTTGTAATTTCCAGCCATTTCAACAAGCTAAAACGGCAAGGTGAAGTGGGGAAACAGAAAATGAGGCCAAATAGATAGTGCAGGTGAGATGCCAGCCATAATTGACTGCCCAAATCAAAGCAGCCACCAGAATGCCATCTAAAACATATATGTACACAAATCTATCTGAACAGCTGGTACTGCTGCCTTTGCAGTCATAACTTTCAAAAAAGGGCACCAAATTCCCTGAAGTGCAATTGCACCACTTGGAGCACAAGGAATCATTAAAAAATTCAGGATTTTCTGCAAAGTTTCGAACTGGGAGTCAGCATTGAAGAACCAAAGCATTCAAGGATGTTGAGATGTGGGGCTGCAGCTTGGACCCCTTTGCAATCCAGCCAGCCAAGCCCAAGTGGTACCAATATCACAGGGAATACATACCCGGAAATGAAATATCCCAGCATAATTGTCCTGGAATCCTTGGTCCTTTGGTAAAACATTTTCCAAAAACTGTTTTCGCAGTGTCAGGGAGCCCAGGGCAGCCAGCATCCAACAGTCACCTCAGGGGAGGGGAGAAACCAGTGAATTCAGTCAGTTATTGCTGCCCTGGATCACAGATGACTCTTTAGAAAGAGAATGGACTGCAACATCTAAGCTTTGCTAAAAGCAATCAACATTCTTCTGTCTCCTTTTCCCCCTCTCCAAAATGCTGAAGCACTGCCCAGGATTCACCAGCAATGTCCACTGGGAACCCTGCTGTCACCCAGACACCCTTTTGTACTTTCAGGCTGCTCCTATCTTTTGAGTCATGTTGAGACTTGCAGTCCAGAACAGAAAACCTTCAAACCTCTCAGTGGAGTGGGAAATGGAAAGGGATTTCTTTCTACATGGGAGCAGAGCTGTTGCCAAAAATAAACATGGTCCAGGAGTACAAGATGGAACTGACACAGGGTGCAGACATATACTCTGATACTGGGTAAGTATCAGAGGAGTTGAACAGAAATATCCACAGGAAAGAAAACACTGACAGTCAAATGAAGACATTAGGATGGAAAGAAAATTCAGCTCTAGAGAAGCTGGAGCTGTGCCTACTAACCTACTTACACTTAACTGTGTTTGACCCTTCTTGAAGCATCTGCCTGATTTCAGCTGGAGCTCCATTTCTAAGCTTGGCCTTACACAGACCAAAGGCAGATGCCAGACAAAAGCAACAAAGATTTGAGCTGCTGCATTTGGGAATCCTGTTAAATATCTGCAATAAGTTGTGTGTGGACTTGGGCCAGTCTAGACTGGCCTGCACTGATTATTTACTGCAGCTACCATGGTGCACATTTTCCCACTAAACACTTGGAATATGGCAAAGCTGTCACAGGTTATTGCTTTGTGCAGATCTCTTCTAAATCAAGAATATCACCATACCTACTTCTCCTTGCATGATATCAAATCTGCTAACTCCATCCATGATCAAATGAGGATTTCTCTGAAGTTCCTGGAGGAAAGAAAATGCAAAGAACAGTGTAAATATCCAGCCTTTGCCAGCAGAGTGTTTGGGCCCCTTGAAGACCTTGCCTACTTTTTCCACATCTGAAAACTGCTTTTCTTGAGCCCTGATGTTTTGCTGCCTGCCTTCAACAAAATCAGAGGAGATACTCAGTCATTTCTTCTTTAATCTGCTCAGATATTCCTGGATGGGTACTTGGGGGTAGGTGCTCCCTGAGTTTTCATTTGGGTTTCTCTAATGCTACTGACAATTTTTAGAAAGAGCTCTGAGCTTGGCACTGAAATCATGCAGTTTCCTGGGGCACAGCAGGGCAGAGACACACAGGTCTCCAAGCAAAGTGAAACAGGGTCTATACTTCAGCTCAGCAGTGGGTCTGGGAACATTTTATACTCTGAGCCTTTTGTGTTTCTATTCAAGTCTAATACAGGTCAGCCTGGGCTGCTTTTCTTCACTCTGGTGAGGAAGATATAGAAAGAGAGCTTAATCTCTGTCTGCAAAATCCCATAGGCCTGGCTGACATTTTTGATTCAGCGAGAATTTTCCTTAAGAGTCTTGCTTGGGCAGTGAAGGGGGAAGCACTTCAGAGCTTGGCTTTGCACAGAGAAATATGAAACATTCTCTATTCTGTGGGATATCTGAGTGGTCAGGAAGGAGCAGCCTCAGCATCCCCCAGGAGTAACCTTTGGCACTCTCCATTGAGGTAAGGCTCTGTTTTGAAAGAGCAATCAGCCTGAAATCGGCAAGTCATCATACATGTAGGAAAACAAAGAGATAAAAGGAAGAAAGGAAAGTCCTGGTAAGAAAAATAATACAGCAGCCCTTCCCTGAACAGGCCCTGGCATTCCTTCTCCCCAGCTGATCTGCACAAAAATGAGACCAGCTCACAATGTGACTCATGACTTGCATGGTTGCGTGAGCTCAGCATTAGCAAATGCTGTCAGCTTTCTGAAATGGCTTCACAGTGATCAAACCTTCTAAAAAGTTCCCTGTCAGGAAAAGATGCAATGCAACGTCACTGCTCCAGGCTGGTGGGCAGATCATGCTCCCATAGCACTGCTGACGTGGGGGAAATCAGCCTCAGCAGGCAAATTCCTTGAGAGATGCTTTTCTACAGCCATCTCCACCTATCTCAGGACTTTGGGGATTTGCAGCAAGAGATTTACCCATGGCATAGGAGCAGGCCTAAGATGTGTGGCCACTAGCAGAAGTGATTGCTCACTGTGTAAGGAAGAAGCAGCTCTGAGTCCTTCTCCCTTCTGCTCTACATCCATCCCAGCTTCATCATCTCTCTACCTCCATTTCTCAGAGCAGTTTGTGCCCCTCACCTGGGTGAATTCAAAACTTTCCACAAGCAGGAAAGATTAAACTGCATAGCAAGGCTTTGAACTTGCCTGTGCTTTAGTGTGCGTCTGGCTTGCTAGTAGTCATCCCAGAAAACCAGTAGCATAAAGGAATGGGTATTTTTGTTTCCCTATCATTTCTGAGGGCTTTGAAGTCTGAGTTGCCAGAAGCAGGGTGGCCAGGCTACAGTGCCACAGGGGTAAGCACCATCCAGGAGCATGAGCCTGAAACTAATGGGAAGGCAGCTGTGTCTTTATGGGATCCCCGAGGAAAGGGCTGATGCTCTGCTCTGTGCCAGGATGCTAAAGCTCATAAGTGCTCTGTGGATCCTGCTAGGCTGGGGACTAGCTGAAAAGGCAGCCCATTAGATGCCTCACCAAATACTGTATTGCCCACCAAGGTGTTGACTCCCCAGGGAGCAAACAGGGATGAGCTGAGTCATTAAGCAGGTTCCTTGCTGAGAGAAACTGGCAACTCAGTCTAAAAGCAGAAAAGACAATCTGAAATCAGCCCTAGCCAGCATGCCTTGATTGTGCATACAGATATCTCTGTGGCTGTCAGAGGGAACACTCCAATGCTGTATTCCCCACCACCCTGGAGCTCTGCTTCCAGGAGTTTGCACTCCCCACAGACTCCACGGCAATAACTGAGACACAATACAGAGTGTGTTGTTTCCACTAGCCAGGGGAAGGGGCTGCTCAGCAGCTGTCTGAACCCACAGAGGGCTTCTGACAGAGCACAGAGAAATTGTGATAGGTGCAGTGCTCTGGAAATCTGGGCCTTTTCAACAGGAGGAAAGGAAGTCTCCAATTATCTCCTCTTTCATTAAAGGCAAAAATACAGCAGTCATAAAACACCATATCATCCATTATTGCAAAGCACAGCTAAACATGTAGTTACCACTACACAAAATGTGCAAGTCTCAATATTTCCTACTGCCCGAATTGCATGACAAAGACAGAAACCACAGCTTTAACTATAATTCTGTCCAGAAGCATTGCCCTGTTTCCCTGAGATGAGGCTTTGTGGCATTTTCACAGAGACTTTTCAGTTTTAGCTGGAGAGGGAAAGAAGAGGGAGCTCAGGGAGGCACATGGTCTCTTCTCAGAGTATCTATGAGCCCAGCAGGGAAGGCAACCATATGGGCTGCAAGTCAAGCACTCTGCCTGAACTCATCCCCCCAGGACAAAGCTCTCATCACTCGCTTTCCCTGGCCCACTGAAGACTTCATTATGAATTCAAAAGGAAAGAGAAGTTCAAGTTCAAACCAGTCCATCCTCTAGAGCATGGTCTTACCACAGAAGTACTGTTCATCTGAAGGGCAAGATAGAAAATTAATCTGAGAGGTAGAAGGAAAGTGTCCTGTACATGCATTTATCTCTAAATCTTTTTCTATAAATTGCTTGAAATTTTTAGAGAGGAACAAGTCCCCAGAAGGAGCTGGAGGTGAGTAGTGTAGATGTAGACCACATGCAGACATGCAAAGGACACAGTCAAACAGTTCTGTGAAAAACTGGAAGCCTGAGGCAGGATTTCCTAGGCAGTGTAAACCAGTCTGGCATCAGGCTTCTCTGGCTGGGTGCTGGCCACTTTCCCATACATTTCCCCACTGGCCCAGCATGATCCTGAGTGCAGGGTCAAGGCTTCTGAGGGTAAGAGGCTGGAGCTGACTGTTTGCAGAGCCACCTCCTTCCTGGTCAGTTCACCTTAACTCTAAAATAAAATCCCAGCCCTGTTTCTGTTCCTGCTACAGGTGCACATGCTTCCCTTCAGCTACCCTTGTGTTGCTCCCCACTGGTGCAGCTCCACCATCCTTACACATCCTGCCATCGTGAGTCATGGTGCTCCCTGCTCAACACACACCAATTATGACAAATAAAAAGGCTGCTATTTATTGAAAGCCAAACTGTTCTCAGCTGGACAAATGTTAATTCAGCAGCACTGCTGTGCGTGCAATAGCGTTGCTGTGGATCAAGAAATAAACACGGAACTACAGCTCCCTGGACTGAAGGCCCTGCCCAGCATGTGCTGAGGGGTCAGTCACACCACTCATACATCCCATAACCACAGGAAACCTGCACAGAAAGAAGACAGCTGGGGTAATGAGGGAGGGCAGAACAAAGGATAAAGTTAGTGGAGGGTCTGGAGCACAAATCTCATGAGGAGCAGATGAGGGACGTGGGGTTTTTTAGCCTGAAGAAAAGGAGGCTCAGAGGGGTGACCCTCTCTACACCTGCCTGAAAGGAGTTGGTGGCCAGGTAGGAGCTACAGAGTCTCTTCTCCCAGATAACAAGTGACAGAGCAAGAGGAGATGGCTTCAGGTTGTGCCAGGGCAGGTTTATGTTGGATATTAGGAAAAAAATCATTCACTGAAAAGGTGGCCAAGCTTTGGAACAGGCTGCCCACAGAGCTGGTAGATTCACCTCCCTGGAGGCATTTAAAAGACATGTAGATGGGGACATGGTGGCTTGGCAGTGCTGGACTCTGTGATTTTAAAGGTCTTTTCCAACCCACACAATATAAGCTGTGCTGGGCCACACCAAAGGTCTGATGTGCAATGGCTTGTCTCCAGCAGATCAGAGAGGCAGAGGATAACTGAGCAAGCCAAAATTAATAGGAAAAATCAGACTACTCTCAAGGGGTTTGCTTGCACTGACAGAACTCAATTCCCTGCTTTACAGCAGAATAGCTCAATTCTTAATTGCTTGATTTCAATACAAATGCATTGCTTGCTTACAAAAGCTGTGTTCTGCTCCAGCGCTCTTTTGCATTGAAAGAATGAGTTCACCATACTCCACACAGGTGTGGACCCCACAAATGTGAAACCTAAGCCTTGCTGGAGGGTGGACTGATGTCAACAATCAGGTAAAATCAGAATCCAGCTCGGATTTTACCTGAAACCTGCTTGCTTTGTGTGGCTAATTGCTAAAACAAAGGAGGCAAAGACAAAGGAGGTGAACAAGGGAAGCAGTCCTCTGTACCTGGAGCCTTTGAGAGGCAGTTTCCTTGGAGGTCTTGGAACCTCCCCTTGGGATCATACAGTAAAAGCTGGAAGTGCCACAGAGCTACCAACTGCCCTCCAGCCAACACAGCCATACAATCCTGTATATATAGATATATAGATATATAGATAAAAATAATCCTGCCTGAGTCTCCCCAGCCTGAGAAACAGGGAAGCAGGGCAGTCAGCACACCATCACAGCAGCCCTGCTTTCCAATCCATCTAGGATGCACAAATTCCCCCTCACAATCAGCTCTCCCCAAAGACCAATGGAGCCAGGAAATACCATTCAAATAAACATTTCCCATCTTCCAGAAGGACAGATGTAACAGCTGGTGATGCTCTGCAGCCTCCCCAGGCCACAGGAGTGAACTCTGAGTCGAGCTCAGGCACAATCAGCTGAGTAGGCAAGGGCTGAGGCAATGCAGCCTGGGGATGCTGCTCCTGTTCAATTACACTGATTGCACATGCACACTCAGAAAGAACAAGGAGAATTGATTGTGATTTTCGTCACGGAGAAACACTGAACAGGATCCAAGAGCCTGCTGGCCTCTGGGAAAGACTGGAGCTGTGAACTCCACCACAAACAGCTGGTGAGCAGCTTTGGCTCATGCTGGGGACTGGCCCCAAAGTGACAAACCTGCAGGACACCACTATCCCTCGCTGCCACACATTTCCCATAACTTTCCTCATTAAAGCAGCAGCTCATGTGACAACCTGCATTTCTTTTTCCTCTTCTTTTTGTTTTTGGTAGTTTTTTCTTCTTTTATTCCTTCTTCTAGTACAGACAAGCTTTTGGGTTAATTTCAAATTTTTGTCTGAATTCTTGCCCGAATGAAATATGGTTTTTAGTCCACTCCAGCTACAGACAGGCCAAGCCAGATGCAGTAGGAAATCCAGCTCAGCTTATCAGTCTAGAAAGATGCTAACTTCAAAATTATTTTTTAAGGAGTCTATTTTTTAAAGCCAGTTGCAGGATTCAAAATTCCTTAATGTTGATGCTAATTCTTGGAAATTTCTGGGAAATAAATAACAGGCCAAGGCACAAATAATCACCAAAAGCTATGCAGGATAACAACAGATACCCTGCTCCTGAAAGGGAGGTCATGTTTTCTTTGGGAAGAGAGAGAGGAAGGGAATTAAAAACATGAGCAAGCCCTTTTGCAAAGTGAGTGATTCAAATGATGGACCACTTTCCCAGCTAACAAGCATCAGCTCAATGAGTATAATTTTCTCCAAAGTTTTTTAGTGCTGAGTGCCGTAGCACAGGGCTCTGCAATGAGAACAAGGTGTATTCCTTGCCTGAGTTCACACTGCCTCTTTCTGTGCCTTCCATCCAAAGAATTCTTTTGGACCTACCTTTCTCATCACCTGACCCCAGACACCTGAGACAACACCCAAAGAGCCCATGCCCTGATGCTCTGAACAGACTGATGATGCAGTCAAAGGCCATCTCAGCTCTTCCAGGCAGTCCTTTCACCACCTACCTCTCTACAAGTCACATCAGAGGCACCCTGGGATTCCTCCCATGCTGATCCTCAAAATGCCACTGGCCACCTCGCACTTCTCTTCCAGCTGCTCCTACACAACTGTCTATGCTAACCAGAGGACAGATCTTCTTATGCCAGCTCCTTCTCAGCACCCCCTCATTCCATAGGGACCCTGTAGCTCCCCAAGAGACCAAGGGAAAGCAGGGCAGGAGCAGTAGCCTACAATCTCGAAGAGCCTCCAGAAAAGCCTTCAGCAACTTCATCCTGTGCCCATTTTAGCCTTCTTTTAAAGCATAAGCACTGAAGATCATGGACTATCCTTCACACTGACAATGGGCACCATACTGAGCACAGTGCTATTCCTGCGCAGGGCCAAGGCACTGCTTCACAGGTGGTAATCTCTCTTCCCTCACACATATCATATCTGAAAATATAACCAATGTTAGCAGGAGTAAAGCATTCCACATTTAGCATCACCACAATTCACACTGTCTGGACCATCCTCCTTCAATTTCTTTTTGCATCTGCACAGTAATATGCACTATGATCAGAACATGGAGAAAGCTTTAGGCCTGAACATTAATTGAATAAAAATGCATATTCCTCAGCAGTTAATCATTTCATGGCTTCCTCAGTTCCAATCAATAGCTTGTGTGAAGGAAAAGCAGAAAACAATGAAAAAGAATTGTTCTGAACATTTTAAAAGGATCATCTCAGTTTTAAAAATCCGACATAATTCTTCATGGAGAATTTGCCTTTGATAGATCTGAAGGAAAGCCTAGCTACAGAAAAGACTTTATTCAGTCTAAATTAGAATTTCTTTTCCATTTCTCAAAACAGCCAAAGGAATAGTTAATTGTGATGTCCTGCTATATTTGGTACCTTCAGCCTGACCTCTAGTAATGCCTGAAGTACCGCAGGCAGAATCTCTGTTACAGATTGCACATTTCAATGGGCATAGATTGAGGGCCTGGGAATGCAGTCCCTATCTGATGGAAAAATGTAACTGTTGCAGAGTTGGGAAAAGTAACATTTCAAATGTTGTGTTGGTGCTCCTGAGCCACCTTCCCTCCCTTTTCAAGCATGTGCCTATTAAACAAGATCAGTTTGCAAGTCAAAAAGTTGTTTCTGACTGTCACTGCTGCCTGTTATTGTCTGAAATCAAGCTGTTTTCTCTCTACTTTATACATTACCCCCAGATATGAAGACTCCAAACTCTGAGTATAATTGGCAATTCTCTTGACAATGTACAAGGTAAAATAGAAGCAGCATGTTGTTCAACTGCTCAGTTGGATCTGGAACAAAGACAGCAGTTATAATTGCTATCTACCACTAAAATAACCAGATACTGCGTGACAGTAAATGGAGGCTAAGGGCTTATTAGGAGCAAGGTGCCAGTCATAGGTACAATTCCAGACAAATTTATTTGAATGTCAGAGGGAGCTAATGGTGGAGGCTGAGAAAAATACAGATACAGGTTAAATTGGCCATGATTTGTCAGCAGGATACAACTGCACTGCGTCTCTGGGAGATGTATTCAGGTAGGAAACAGTCTCTCTTGGGGAAATTATAGGTATCTCTTGGCTGAGTTGTTTAAGTAGCTTAAACACCTGGGATCACATATCCTCAGAGTTAGTACTGCAGAGGCCTACAAACAAAGATTGTACAAACATTTCTGCATCGGTGAAAGGTGCCTGAAAAACTTCAGGTTTGGGGCACCATTGCTCCAGATACCTCCTCTTCCTCCTGGGGTCCAGCTCACAGGCACAGCATTGGCCATTCAGGACTTATGAAATGCAAACACAGTTTTATTTGCTTCCTGACCCCTCACTCAAAACATCTGCAGCTCTATAAACAAAAAGAAAACACTGCAATTCAGCAACTTCTTCTACCCCTGCTTCATTCTGTCAGGAAAGTGAGGCCACCTTGATGTCACCATGACACAGCCTGGCAGTTGTGGTGATGTTTGGGAATTTCTGGTTGGTCTCCTCAGGCAGTTGATGCCACTGCCCTGTATCTTGTATCTTGTCTGGCAAAGTGAAGCCTGCGTGATTGGGAAACATCTACCAGTGAAAATTTTGGTCAAACTGAGGGGGAAAAAAATGGGGCCTTCTTCAACACTGGAATCCTGAGTTTCTGTCCCAGACAACCCAGCTGAGCTGGAAGTCATAGAACAACAGCTGGTCATTCTACTTTCATGTCTATAAAAGAACAAAAGGCTTTTCTACATTCATGTCATGAACCCTGGGTCATGAGCATATGGTTTAATTTTTTGAAGGAGAGCTCTGGCAAAGCCAAGGATTTTGATCCCGCTCCCTCCAGAAAAAAACACTCTGGAAAATTGTTAGCTGCTGTAAAGAAGTTCTTCAGAAGGGAAGTGCTGGGGTAGAGAGGACATATGCAAATTTTTGAAACCAATTGCACAAAAACTTTTATTCACAACTTTAATATTAATGGATTCAGCAAAATAGAAAGGAACTCTCTAATACCTGCCTCACCTGACAAGTTTCAAGCACAAGCAGTGGCAGATTTTGCTTTTGGCAAGATACATCAGTCCCTTTGCACACGAAATAACTCTCAGGATATTAGAGTAGGATAGATGTTCATCCCATGGTGCCTCAAAATCAGTGGTATTTGGGTTTCTAAGTCACTTTGTATGCTTTTGAAGTCCTACACTTCTCTGCTGCAAAAGCACCAGGGTGTTAATACTTAAAAGAATTGTATCATAACATTTTATTCCAGTTTATTCATCTTTAAAATGCCCCTAGAGAGTTCTTTCTAATATCTGTGTTTGTCTTTTGTGAATCTAATGCTTAGTTATCCTATTTTTTCTCTCTCAGACTGGAAACAGAGGCAACTAACTCTTCTCCTTTGCATTTTTAGTTACTTTCCTAATACTATCAACATTCAAGAGAGATTTTTCCCACCTGCTGTGAACCCATAAACAGAGTGCTGGTGTAAAAAACACAGCACCAGCTGCAGTATCAACTGACACAGATTTTGAAGGAAAACTGCTTGAAGAGAAGCCCAGATATTCAGCCTGTGGTAGGAGCAGCTTCCACAGAGGAGAATGATATTTTCATGGCACCTCCACAGAGGACATCCAAATATGTGCACCCAGCAACTCCACACCTACCAATCCATATTTAGCAGCTCTGCAGGCTGTCCTAGCTACTCTGCTTCCCTTCTGGGATCCATGAGTTTCAACATCCTTGCTGGCTGCATCCTCTTCTGCTGCTGTGCCAAGGCCACCACACTACAGCACACCTCCACTGCCCTAATGCATCTGCCATCCAAATAAATCCTTTCCTGTTGTTTTGTGCTGTCTCTTTACAGTCTCAGAGTCACTGTCTCTACACCCTGAGGCACTGCCTCTGGGGAGATGAGCTGGTTTTTCCCAGCACAGAGAAGCCAAAGGCCCCAGGCAGTAGCAGTGTGCTAAGCAAAACCCAGAAAAAGGGCAGCACGTGGCTCACCCAGGAGCTGCACCAGCAGCAAATGGTACACAGCAGTGCTATACAGAGCAGTTGGACCACAAGAAGATTTCCTAAATTAGGTCCTAGGATAAAAGAGCTGAGCATGTGATTCCACCTCCCATTCTAAACTTCCATATGCCAAACGATAGCTGCCTATTAAATTGCAACTGGGAATTAGCACACAAATGTTCTTCATCTCCTGCTTTGTCCCAATTACTTTAAAATAGGTATTGCTGAGTCAGTCATTTGGATTACAGAAATCTGAGATCTTCAACAGAATTTAACAACTTTTCAAGTTTGCACCAAGCCCTCTAGAAGCAGATCAAAGTGGGAACAGTAGCTCTAGTCAGGCTCACAGATGGAAGCAAATTTCCTACATAAATGTACCTAGTGAAATCATTAGTGTTGCAGAGGTTATCATCCCTCCACACATCCCACAGCAAGGATCCCTCATTGCAAGTGTGCTTCCAGTATTCCCCTTGAGGTCTCCTTTTAGCACAGCCCTCCCAGCCCAGAGTGCAGGCTTTTAGTCACTGGCCATCAGAGGAACTCACCGTCGGCCTCTTCCATTGTATCTGCTGGAGCTTCTCCTCTGGGAGCAGGCTGGGACCGATGGAGCTGATGTGGGCAGGAAAGGTGGCATCCTCAAAGAGCAGCCCTTGGCTCAGGCACAAGGCTCGCAGCTCTTTGAAATCCTGGCTGTGAAATTTCTTCAGGCTCTGGAGGCTTCCTGTCGTTCCTGTGGTTTGCCAGTCCCACTCTGGCATCAGAGCGGGGCTGGGGGTGAGCATTATTCTCCTTTCCTGTGTGGGGAAGACAGCGGTGCATCAAGAGTGTGTGGGATAACACCTCTCCCTCCCACCAGGAGGACTGTGCAGCAGCAGCTGGCAAAACTGAGGGCAGCCACAGTGACAAAATCCTTATTAGCTGTAAATGCATGGGGAAAGAGCAGTCATCAAATCCCAACCGGTTTATCTTAAACCAGTGCTGTCAGTGCTACAAATTCAATTTGGAGTCTTCCCTGAGGACAGAGAGCAAAGCTGTTAGTGAGCTGCTTGTGAGCACTGAGGTACAGCTGCAATACAGGCGAGCACAGGGGATGGAACGGGAGCTGCAGATGCAGGGGAGTGTGAGTGTGAGCAGGGAGGATGCCCACAGGTATCCAGGACTCCTCTGGTCAGGCATCACATCTGTGCTGGGCACAGCATTTCAAGCTGCTGTTTAAACTGGTGTCTTGGGTTACAATACAGGATGTGATAAAAGGTATCTATTCTATCACCATATGTTGAGGGTGGGGGCAGTGATCCTTATCTCTGTGGGAGATATTCTGCTAATGGGACATCCATTGAAACCAGGTGGGGCAGTGTTCTTCATCTTTTCACAACTCATCCTTCCTCCAGGAAGTTATCTTCTGCTAATGGCCCATTGAGTCCCACTGTGGGACTGATAAGATTACTTCATCCCACTGGGAGTTGCTCCAGCCAGGGGAAAGTGCCCAACACTTCTTACCAAGATAAAACCAGAGGTTTTGGGACACTAAAGTAGCCCTTCCTCCACTGGACTCCAGAGAGAAACTGGGTTTGTCCACATCACCTCTGGATCTCTGGAAGGTAACTGCATGCTTCTACAGGAGCACTGCTTCAACTGAACCACATCTGTCACTGCAAGAGGACTGCAGCCACCATTTAATGGGACTGCTACCAACACCCTGACTGACGGGGTGTCAGGTTGTACTCTGACTTTGATAGGGTTTGGGGTTTGTTTCTTTGTAGTACTGTATTTCTATTTTAATTTCCCTAGTAAAGAACTGTTATTCCTAATTCCCATATCTTTGCCTGAGAGCCCCTTGATTTCAAAATTATAATGATTTGGAGGGAGGGGCTTTACAGTCTCCATTTCAAAGAGAGGCTCCTGCTTTTCTTAGCAGACACCTGTCCTCCAAACTAAGACAATTACATGGCATCTACAGGTATTCCAGTCTGAAGCATGGCTCAACTCCTCTCTGTTGATGTGTCTAACAGAAAAGGGAACTTCAATTAGGAAAATGAACATTTCAGACATGCAATGAAACCCTGAACTGAACAGACTTCCTAATATACCTACTGGCACAGATACGGATGGATGCAGGAACCAAAATCTCCTGTTGAGGGCTTTATCCCTCCACAGGCATCAAAAAGCACAGCAAGATTCTTGCCATCAAAGATCTACTTTTATTCCAAGGAGAGATAGTTCATCTGCCATGGAGACACTGGACGGTGGGATGCACTTTTAGGACAGGAGTGGGAGAAGGGCACAAGAAAGATGAAAAACCTCATATTTGGAGGGGCTAGTGGCACTGGAGGTTAAAGAAAGCAATTTGTTCTGTCCAACCAGAGCACAAGCTTTGAGGTGTTCCCCCAGAGCCACATGGGTATACAGACAAGATACACACCTGGACACCACCTCCTGGGGAATCTCTCGCCAGCTGGAAGGTGCTGTTGTGATTTCAGGGTTCAGAGAAACAGCAGAAAGGTTGTGCAGCCTGCCTTGCCTCTTGGTTCCTTCAGCTCCTATTGTTACAAAAAATTACAGTAATTTCACGATTATAAGCCGCACATTTTTCATTGAAGAATCCAGACGACCCCAGAAGTGCGGCTAATCATCAGGTGCAGATTATTTATGGACAAATCCCAGCGAAAGGCTAATGTGGAAGTGTGAGCCGGCCGGGCGGAGAGCTGCCGTTGAGCCGCGGCCAAGGGGGCAGGGGGGCAGGTTGGGAGCAGGCTTCACAAGGCGGGCCTTGCGGAGCAGCGGGGCTGCAGGGGAGTGGTGCCGGCTCGGCCCTGGCTCCAGCCCCGCTGCGGCTCGGCCCCAGCCCCACCCCCACTCGGCCCCAGCCCAGCTGCGGCTCGGGGCCGTGGCGTGGGCAGCCAGAGCCAGCTTCGTGTGGCAAGGGGAGCCGCAGCCACTGCCAAGCAGGCAGGGAGCCACGGCAGCCAGCACCGGGGGCAGGAGTGCCAGGGCCCACAGCATGGGGAGGGTACCTGGGGCTGCATTTAAAGGCTTTGCTGGTCTGTGAAAACTGTTTGCAAATTGAGCAACTTGACACCAAACCCCACGCTGGCGTGATTCTGTTACTAACTCGTTACTTCGTCGCACATTGATCCTCGCTTTAAAAAAAAAAAAAAAGTGTCTTATATTCAGGGTGCGGGTTATATATGGACAAATCCTGTGGTCTTCTCAGCTACCAGGATGTGCAGCTTATAATTGTGAAATTACTGTACATGTTGCTGGATAAAAACATGACTCAGGGTCCACACCAGTTTTCACCCTTCATTCTCATTTGCCGTGACAAAACCAAAATATTAACTATCCTGAGCTATAGTTCCCCTTTTGCCTATTTCCTTATGAAATGCAAAGCCCCTTATCAGCAGATTTTTAAAGGCAGAATCACTGTGATCCTCCTCTGGCATCTTGTTTTATGGATGCCATAAAGCTGATTCACAGATTCCTGCTCCCAGCTGCTGACTTCCACTTAAGATGTACCTTTTCCTAACTTAGCACTGGAAAATCCACCACATGCCCTGGGCAAACCTCACCTACAGTTAATTATCTTTGTTGTTCTACTTTCTAGCCTGAAGTTGCCTAGTTTCACTTTCCAGCAACCGGATGCCATAGCTCTTTTGGTTGGTTGGTTTTGTTAGCTTGTTTGATTTTTCTATTTTTTTTTTTTTTTTTGTAGATTAAAGGGCTCTTTTCTACCAAACAAACTTATCTGTAGATCTGAGATATCCCAGGTGCTGCATAGAGAAGATGGCTCCAGTAAGAGCAGAGCCACAGGTTTGTATTATGAATTCTTCCCACATGTCACAAACAGCTCAGCCACAATGAAGGTGTGATACAGCCCCCCACCCCGCTCCCTACTCCCTTTTTACTAAGTCTCATCACCTTTCCTGGTGCTTCAAGTCACTTAGCCTCTTGGCATGGTAACAACAGTCTAAACAAATAAGTGGGTTTGCATCTCATTGTTGTAATTAAAAGCCCCACAAAAAAAAAATCCAAAACCACCCTCGGCCAACAAGAAGAGACAGCATTCCCCTTGGGTTTGCATTTTTTAATACAATGGAAATAAATCTCATGTAATGTACCATAACACGACAAGGGAATGGCTTCTTAACAAATACTCATTTGAAACTGTGCCCAGACTCCGTGCATGCTAAGATCTATTTCTTGAAACAGTGTTCCAGCAAAACTGATTACTAATTCCAAAACTCAAATTAAAATTAACAGAGCTTGAAGGCTGGGTCTGACACACGTTCCCTCTCTTCTGACAGAGAACAAGAGTTTTTAGCATGTGTGTGTGTGTGTTTAATTACGTTGTTTAACATATCAGTATTAAGTTAGCAACCAGACTGAGGAAAATAACACACTTAACTACAATTCCCTTGCAGGAATATCTTCATCACCACAGACACATGAGTTCTACAGCCATCCAGGCCCCTCTGCAGGCAGTCCATGGGGTCAGGACCTGACTAGCAGTGTCCTGGTTGCTTCAGTATGCTCTGATGGCCACCTCTTTTGGAGCAGCATCCTGAATCCTGGCCAAAGCTCTCCCATGTGGCTCTCGTGGGTGCATCAGCAACAGCAAAGATCACTAAACTTGTTCAAGCTGAATATTGCCTGCTTGCTTGGGGAGTTTCTTACTGTTACTGACCTTGAGAGCCAGAAAGGCTTTCAAGGGACAGAGTTATAATGGAATGGATATTGGACATGTTGCCCTTGGACTGCTCCCTGCCATGAGATGCAAGGAGAGAGGGAGGGATTTCAAACACTCACAAAAGTTGGTTCAGACTTATTGTCAAACCGAAGAAAAGAAAGGACACTGCCACTCAACTAAGGAAAGAAATTATTATTCAGGAGGAGGTAAACATTCAGGAGGGGCTCAACAAACATTTACTTAGTCCTGGGATCTCCTTCAATACACTCACTTACTTGAAATGGAGAAGGGAATCACACACAACTTTGCACCTGATGCTCTCTTCTGGTTCCTCTTCCTTCTCAGCAGGGGGACACCCGTGTTTTCTGTCCCTAGGAAAGGGACAAACAGCAAAGAACAAGGAAGAGAAGGTAAGCAGAAGAAAAGCTACAGAAAGAAGGATAAAAAGAGATCAAGTGATGCAGTTGGAAGGGATGGGAAGGAAAGAGGAGTCTCCAGGCACAGCAGGGCAAAAAGGTTGGTGACTCCTGCAGAAATCCATGGGGAAACCCCAAACAGCCAACATTCTCTGCACTGAACAGCTTAAAAAGCAGCAGTGAAGGTGTGTCCTGTCTCCCTCCAGCTCTCATTCAGAAAACATGTCAAGCCATGACTATAATCAGGTACTCAATGGTGGCAAATGCTACTGACAGCTAATTACACTTCACATAAAGATTTATATCACAGTACAGACACCATTTCCTTCAATGGCTTTGGAATTTTTCACAGAGTAGAAAGCAGAAATAGGCAGTTGGAAACCATGTGTACTTCACAGTGGAACCTTCTCCTCTCCACTGATTTTCTCAAAACATTTCCATTACACATTGCCTTAGCTGAATTTCTGCACTTTAGAAAGAGGAACTAATTATCTCAAACACAATAAAGAGTACCAGAAGAGCCAAAAAGCCAGCAGCCCTTCTTACCTTTTCCTCTCAAACACTCCAAACTATCAAGCTACATTTCATCTCCCCATAATACTCAACATATGCTTCAGTAATGCCAGCACTCTTTCCTCTAAGATCCTGTCATTCACGTACTTGAAGCATTGTAAAAACTTCAGGGACCCAGTTCCAGAATTATCTTATAATGAAGGAAAGTGTTAGTTTATTTTCTTTCCTAGCATTCAGAGGAAAAAAACAAATGAGAGAGTCAGCATCCTCCTGCAGAGACAGCAAGCTGAGGAGGCAGTGCAGGGACCAGAATGTGGGCATCCCGAACCCCACATGGACAGCAGCTCCTTGGACACACCATGTGCAAAAGCCTTGAGTACCACAGAAAATCAAAGCCAAAGCCAGGCACTCTGGCAACCCTCCAGGAGATTACTTTCCCAGTGGCATCTTGCACGACCTTCTGCTCCAAACAGCTTGTGAAGTACTCCCTTCTGGCTATTTATTAAGTCAATTTTCTTCTTGTTTTGCATACACAGCATAGGACAGTTCCAGATACCTTTTTTCTACCTCATTTAACAGCAGCCTACAGTAACTATAGCATCCTCCTCATCTTAGAATCTCTACTCCCACTTGATCCAATTACTTCTGACAACTTACCGTTTCACAAAGGAGGCTCTTTCTAGGATGGTAAATTCTTCTTTTCCTTCCCTCCAGGTAACATTAAGGAGAGGGACTCTAATTTATTCTGTTCCTCCAAGGCAAATCTCTCTCCATGTGTCTGTGGTGCTTTTCCAGCCCTATTACTTGTATTTCACCTGCTTCATCTCGTGCTAAATAAAACAGCAAAGGGATGGTTTTTACCTGCAGTGCCTCCGGCGTAACTCCAGCCAACCCCAACAGAGACACGTGGGCTGGCACCGTCCCTGCTCTGCTATATAGGGAAGCTTTTGCCACGCCTTGAGTAAACGTAACCAAGTTGAAGCTCAACAACCAATCTGGCTTGGGTGTAATACTTTCATACAGATATCACACCATGAAGATACACACAAATATAGATATAGATATGCACACACACATTCTTCTATTAGCCATGCACAATGAATTGTCTAGCGACCTACATTTGTGGACAGCATCCTGTGGCCAACCATGGCTTCAGCTGCAGTTATTCTTAAAGGAGAACAGGTTTATTTGCACCTCTCATCTGTTTTCCTCCTCCTCAAAGCACCAGGAAATGCAGTAATCATTCTGGATCCAGGCACAGCCTGGCAGGACTCACCACAAGACAAGTTATCAGAGGTACATGTCAGTCTTTCTGCAGCAGTAAAAGCAGCAGATATTTTTAGGCCAATGCCTGTTAGCATTTATGCTGGGCTCTTACTAAAATTCCACATCAGTTCACTTGGGCAGCGCATTTCCTCCAGGACTGCCTGAGGAAGTATCCTTTTATTTAGGAGGGGACTGGCCTCCATTATCCTAAAGCACAAAGACAAATAATTAAAGAGTATATAGCAAAAATATGGAAACGTTTAGTTTTGGAAGATCAAACTGAGATAGCCTAAAGAGGCCCAAAATTCAAGGGAATGTGGGCAGCACATTCTGAGGCACATAATCCCTGGCAGCAATCCTAAGAGTATTTCTGCAGCCTGCAAATATGTGTTTGAGTAAAAGTCCTGATGTACGGCACCCAAACAAGAGGCAGTGATGCAATCTTGCAATAAAGCAAACCAACAGCACCTTGGGCTGTACGAGTTGCAGCACACTGGGTCAATGTAGGGGACCCTTCCCCTTTGCACAGTACTTTTGAGATGATATCTGCAGTGCTATACCCAGTTTGGGGTTGCCCAGTGTAGTTGGGGCATTGGAAGTGCAGCAAGTTCAGCAGAAACCCACCAGGATGGTCAGGGGGCTGGAGCACACGATGTGAGAGAAAAGAGAAAGAGAGTTTGTCTGCTCAGCCAGGAGGGACACCTAATTGCCCTCTTCCACTATCCAGAAAGTTCCAGAGCAGGTGGAGACAGGCTGTTCTTGGAGGTGCACAGCAGATGGGCAGAGGCAACAGGCACAAGGAGCAGCGAGGAAAATTACAGGTGGCTGGAGACAAAAAGATCTTCAGAGTGGCTTCAGAGCATCTCCACCCTTGGACAAGGTGGACAAAGACGTAAAGCAGAACCACTTAATTCAGAAGTCACCCTGCTTTGAGCTGGAGTGGGACTCAAAGACCCAAGAAATTACCCTCTCATTTTCAAGTTACCACAAGCTCGTTCATGGAAAAAAAAGTTATTCTGTGAATGTTCATGAAGTTTACCTTAGGGATTAACAGAAAAACTTATCAATCTACAGTTCTTTACTTTTCCAAAGTAATCCTACAATCACCTGGGCTCAGGAATTTCCCCAGAACAAGACTTTGTTTGGTCTGCAGTCTCTTTGAGCTGGGGTGTTAAGAGTTCACATAGCAGCTGGTTCCTAGGAGCTACGGGAGATGAGAACATAAAAGTGCTCATGAAAAAGACAGTTCATCTTCTTCATCATACAGCGTTTACTACAGTTCTGTGGGTCTGAAAGCTGGGTACTGCACTCTGCCTGCTCGTGTTCTAAGGCTTTCATTTCCTCCTGAGATCCCAGCATTTAGCAAACTCTAATAAGAAATGCATCCATGTAAATTAGAGCAAAATCTGCCTTAGAGGGCAAACCAGGTGCAGTTTTCCTTTAAGAGCTGTTTTCCATAAGCACTACATAAATAAAAGCTGATTGCACCAGGAGCAGGGAGCAAAGATCTCCTTCACTGCAGCGAAGGAGCTGTGAGGTGATAAATGCCATAGCTGCTGGCTCCTCTGACAGCACGCGTGCTGTTAATCGCCGCCTCTCTGGGGAAACGGCAGGTATATTCCCCTCCAGGTACGGTGATTCATTGTCTGGAACTGATATCTCTGCTTAAATGGTGGATTAACATGATTTAAGAAATATTCATTGCAAAGTTGATTAGAAATCCCCATCACCAACCTGGCAGGAGATTTCGGTTATTGCAGCATGAGCCCATTTTGAGACTGTCAGCTTTTCTGCAGAAGACTGTATTGATGTGTCCATTTTCACAGGGGCTCCAGAGAAGGAAACCCAGAAGGCTGAGGGATTTATGTGCAGTAAAGTGCTTTGGGATTATTTGCTATCCTAATGGTCTGTGGAAACCTGCAAGAAAAAAAAAAAAAACAAAAACAACAAAACCCCCCAAAAAACCCAGAAGGATTTGAGTAAAAAGCACAGAGCTGTGCACTGGGAGAGCAGGGGTGTTTTCTTCCAGTGGCACCCTGTGAGACTGTGGCAACAATTCCCCTGACTTGAGGTTTGCTTTTGCATAGCAGGGATGGGAATTCATCTAAGGGTAGATGTGCAGTTTAATCTACTAATGAACGAAAGATGCTGAAGGATCACTGAAATATCAAAACTGCTTCTGTGCTTTAAGTCATCACTTCGGGGCTGGTAAAGCGCAAATTAAGGAGGGCTCCTTAATTTAGGACCAACAGCTTTCTCTTTCACTGGGTACTGGGACCAGAGGACAAATCCCAGCAAGTGCTGTTGAATCCAGGTTTTCTGTGAAGCCAACATGACTTGTGAGGTGTCAGCTGGCACCACAGATTTTCGGCATCACAGATTCCTGGAATTTAGGGAGTCTTTATTCCTCTCTACCCTGGGATAAAAATACACCAAAAAATTGCTCAATACAGGGGCTCTTCTAAAATAGATTTTAACCTAAACACATACATCTCCTCTTTGCCTGGCTTTCCGGACGGTAGGCTGTTGTTCTGGATGGATGTCATGGTCTTACTGCAGCTGCCAGCTCACTCACTCCCCCACCACCAGATCAGGAGGAGAACTGGAAGAGTAAAAGAAAAAACTCATGGCTTGAGGACAAGACACCCTAAAAGGCAAAAGCCTTGTGCACAGGGAAGGCAAAACAAGGGATTAGTTCCCTGCTTCCCACAGGCAGGCAGGTGTTCAGCCATCCCCTGGAAAGAGAGGCTCCATCACACATAGCAGCTAC
>VRYO01002297.1:3954634-4050244 GCA_009812075.1 Sialia sialis
TGGTTTCAGCTCAAACCCAAACTATAGCCCCATACCAGCCACTGCAAAGAAAATGAACTCTAAGCCAGTTAAAACCAGCACAGTGCCAGCAGCATGTCTGAAGCAGTCAGTTTTGCATCATCTTCCAAGGCTGTCTGAGGAGGAGGAGCTGCATCACTTTGCCCAAGCACTAGTGGAAGCCTTGGCCTTAAGAAAGGGAACTCTCCTCACTCCACCCACAGAGCTTCTGCACTGGAGTATTAATACTTTCTTTTTGCAACATTTCAGACATATGCCTTAATTTCTTTCTTCTGCTGTTCTTACCCCTGTGAAGATCACACTGTTTTTAGCAAAAAGGCTCCTAATTTACACCATGGTAAATAAAAGAAACAGGCTAGGAAATTTTCCAGAGTAGTGAACACAAACAGATTTTGTGTAAAAGAGGAGTCATCCTTCAATCATTGTCACATTTGCTGCAGTGATTGGGCGTCCCACTGTTTTTGCATTATGGGACTGATGTAAGAATACTATCAATCCATTTAATTTCCTCATTCATAATTTTGTATATGGGTCAAGTGCTACCATTTATTTGCTTCTCTTACACAAGATTCAGGGAAGCTATGATTAATATTAGTCATAAACAAGCTCCTTTGCTCTGTGTTTATGCACTCCTATTTCTGGCAGGACCTGCCCTTCTAAAACATAAACTTTTATGACTGTAAAAACTATCAGGCAAGTAACAAAGTCCTACTTCAGCATCTGTTTTTAGCCAATCCTCACCCACGAGCTGCTCCGCAGTGCAAATTCACCACGAGCTGCAGCACTTTTGCCATATTCACACATGCATAATTTTGCTCATAAATGAAGTACAAGTGTTGCTGGAGTGAAATGTGGCAGCTGCTTAACAGTACATAATGAATCCACAGAGCTAGATCCTACTGCCACTTGGGGGAGGGGGGATTTGGTTTGAAAAATATCTCTCTCCAGAGCCCTGTTTTTAGAAGAAATATCCACTGACTTCAGAACCACAGTGGGAATTCTTTGAGAATAAAAATAAAAGCAAAAAAAATAGGCAGCCTGCTACTGACACCCATATTAGCACTAGAATTTCCCAGTGGAATATTTTTCCTTCAGAAAAATGCAATTCTGTCAAACATGAAAGACACTAACAATGAATTTTCACCATGAGAAAGACACAAACATTTCAATAATGCCATCGGGCATGATTTTGCAATAGTTGCAACTTTTGCTTATGAAAACCCCATCACTTCAGGCTCATCCCTGCATTGTCCAGAAGGTTTAACATTGCAATGTAAAAAAGATTTTAAGTGTTATTGCAATAACTCTCTGCATTTGGTTTGACATTATTTTTAAGAATGTGGTATCCCAGGAAATTTTGGACTTGGTTTTTTATTTGAATGAGGAACAGAATATGATAGCACTTTGAATTCTGAATCTCTACGAAACCTCTACATAAGTTTGGCCCCTCAGCAGCCAGCAGTGAAACTCTCCTTGAGAAATAAGCCCATCCTATCACCAGGAGTAACATCGAGACATTTTTTAAGCAGAGCCATCACGACATTGTCCTTGCAAGTGACAGGGACTCCCACCTGGTGATAGCACTGCTGCTTTGCTTTACCAAACCTTGCCAGCAGCTCTTTGGAAAGGTAAGCGAAGGAGCACCTTTTTTCCTCTCTCCTTGGTGGACCTCATTTCCTCCTCATAAGCAGCTTTTGGGTCCCAGAGACAGCTCTTGGTGGAAGTTCCATCACAATGAAGTTCTTGTTTTCTTCGGCATATTAGCCCTTATTTGGCATTTCTGCCTCCAGCCTCGTTCAAGCCCTGTGGCTACGAGAAAATTTATTTCACATTTTTTGTTTTGTTTTTGTCTGGGTGCGAACAGATTGCAACAGTCTCACATTCGTTTGTTTTCCAGAAACATTCCCGCCATCCTCTAAAGGAGAATCCTTGGCCTGCAGCTCGTTCTGACAGCTTACTAAAAACACTGGAGTTTCCCAGCCCGCGCCTCAGTGTCTGCTGACTACTGACATGCATTGCACAGCACAGCTTCCTCTTCCTTGACATTTTGCCATTTGTAAGCTGCCAACAAGGGTGCACTGCTGGCATTCCACCTCTCCCACAGGACATAAAACACCTGGAGGAATTAAGAGCTGCAACTTGATCCCAGTTCCTCTGGGATTCCACATCCTTCAGCACGTACATAAAACCTGAAAATGGGGTTAACATCCAAATCAGATCAGAGGGATCTGAAGCTAAATTATGGCAAATCCTAGTACTGTCACAGGGAAATTAAGGCCATGAGTTGGCTGGAAGTCACAGACATGACACCCTGGCCTTGTCCTCTAAGGAGAGCTGGTGGAGCTTCCCCCCCCATAATTGTGCTGTATGCCAACAGTGCTGGCCATTGTTCGAACATGCTGGTTCCACAGAACACAAATAATGGCATAGGAGGAGAAATTGAACTAATCTCTCAGACTAACAACTCCATCTCCAAATTCCTGCAAGTTTAAAATATTAGAAAAAAAAGAAGTCATATGATTTGATTACTTCCAGCTTCATCTTCCCTTGATCCAACAGATGAGACCTCTCCTAAAGCTGTAGCACCCAAGCATGCACACCTGCAAGGTACCTAGGCAATTTCAAAAGAAAAGCTGTCTTGAAAGAGGATGGTGAGATACCTACAGACCTGATGGTAATGTCAGAAAAAAATTGTGTTTGCTTCACTTACTGTGTTAGGTAAGAGTGGTACAGGTCCTTTCTGCCTTCTGGGCAGGACAGCAGGCAGCTCTCCTTGCAGTGCCAGGGAGCATAGTGCAAGGTTCCCAGGACCATGCTGCATTTCCCTACACCAGGTGCTTTTCCTCTGAAAAAAGCAGTCCACACTTTGTACCCACTCATCAGAGTAGGTATAAACCAAGAGCCCTAGAGTGGGACCAAACCCATTTGGTCTATGTCTATGAATTATTTTGGCCAAGAGAGAAGTCATATCAAAGCTTTTGTAACCAACATCACAGGGTTGGAGAGTAAAAAACCTCAAAGACCCTAAAACATCACCAGCCTGTGTTTTCTCATCCTGCTAACTTTATAGCCAGATGCATGTGAGCTGGCCCATCTGACTGACACAAGTAAAAAATAAAGCACTGCCCATAAAGAAGGCTGTCCAGCTTAGTCTGGAGACTTTATTTATTCAGCCCAAAACCAAAGGAGAATATGACCTCAGATTTGAAAGGCATAGGAAGAAAAAAAACCAAAAAAACTCCAGACAGAAGTGGTCTCCTCCAGTAACTGAGACAGTTTTACTGCTGAGGCCTGCTGTCAAGAGAGGAAGGGGAAAAAAGCCAAGAGGATCTGGTATAGAAAGAGTTTAGGGGCTTATCAGGATGAACTTTTAATAACTGTACAGACTTGGGGCAAGAGAGTACTTGCTCCTTTGCAGTATGGCTATGGTGAGTGCTCTACAACATGTGAAAGAGTGAATCCCATCCAAGCTGAAAGAGAAGCAAAGATCAAGAGGTGAAGCTGTAGAGTGCAAGTGGAAAATCTGAGGCACAGAGCCCAGTGATGCTCTCCCAGGGGCAGTCATCCTGAGTATCCTGAGCATCAGGACTCAGCTTGGTTTCAAACATAGAAATCCCTGATGGAGAAACCTGTTCTCCCCAAATTCTGCTTCCCAAGAGCTGTGGGGGGGCCAGCTGTGACCTACATGGACTGACAGATCAACACACCACAGCAGCTCCCTTGATAGGAAAGGGTTTGTGTGTTCTGCTCTCCTTTTCCTCCAGCTGCCACAACTTTTCCCAGGCTGATCCTGCATTGTGACCTCTGTCCCCACATTGTGCTGGCAGCCAGCTCCCCTTTCCTGCCTCCGAGCAGCTCCAGCCCTGAGCTCTTTTGTCAGGATGAAAGGCTCCTCTCAGAGCTGCACAGCATGCTTTGATAACAGGGCTGCTCTCTTTGCTCTGCTCTATCAGTACATGGAAAAATGAGGATTGGTACTCGACCTGAGGTATTAATTAAATACCTTAAATAGCTAGATAAGGCACTCAGCTAGGGCTCAGAGTGAGATGCCAGTGCAGTGAACAGCACATGGTCCCTAGTGAATGGTTCTTCACTCATTATCTATATTCTACAATGTATTAAGGAAGCACATCAGCCACTGCCTTTAATTTGTCCAGTCAAATTGCACTACATTCCTAAATGCTTCCTTCTTCTTGGGGAGGAGGAAGAGAAGAAGTAAACTCTGTAATTCAATGGTCAAACACAGGAGGTTATGAGTAACACTCACAGGATACAAACAGGGCCATAATATACAAGACTGTAAAAAGAAGGGCAGAATGTCAGGTCATGTACAGTGGTTGACTTCTGTGAAAATTATTCCAGCCAGCAAAAGAAGTATGAAATGCAAGGTAATGCCTAAAAGGGAAGAGGGACAGTAGGAGAGGACAAGGCTCAGCAAGACCAGCCCTAAGGTGAGCAGCAGTCACATCCCCACCCCAGCCCTCCTGGGGAGAAAAGTCTTGTCCCAGACATCTGATTTCCTCCAGCCACTCTGATGCTGGTGAGCCACAGAGAGATGCAGAGAGGGAGTGAGAGTAGAGCAGAACTGAGTGAAACAGCTTTCCTGACTCACTAATGGAAAAGGCAATACGAATCAACTCCCAGGAACTAATCAGTGACCTTGACTCTGTCACAGTGAACCATCAAAAGTTTGTCCTCCAGAGCAAAAAGATGAGACACTTTGAACCTAAAAACAATCAATGCTGGGATCTCTATGTACTGTCATTTTTTTTCTAATATGGGATAAGACTTTGGAGCAATACTGAATCAAGCCCCTTGTTTACTGTATCCAGAAGAAAACTCTGTATAAGCAAGTGGGTGATGTGCTAAAATGAAGACTAAGCCTTTTGTCTCCTGCAGCCTGAATTTCAATTACTGTGCTTGTTGCAGCATACTGAGACCAAGCCTCGGTAGCCATTAGCTGAAGAATCAAACTCTAATATGTTTGACCCAACATATGCCCCAGTGAGTGACAGAGAATGGTATTGAGCAGGAAATACCACAGGCTGTGATGGATCGGATTCCTAGAACAAAGAATTACCTTCCTCTTCTCCACTCTCTTTATAACCTCCTGCCAAAGCACTGGGGATGGTCCTATTAAGTATGGGCAACATAGAGCATTGCAGCATCTCTGGAGGAAATCACAAAGATGGGTTTTGCACTAAATAATCGGCCTGTCCAAGAAAGAGAGAGGGAAAAGACATCACTGCATCGCTGGGAGACAAAAACTGAAAAATAGCCCATCCTGCAGCTTCTTTGGGGCACAGATTTATTATGTGTGTACAGTGCCTCACACAGCAAGACTTTGATCCTTTGACTGGATCTTCAAAGACCTCTGTAATCCAAACAGTAAGAACAAACAATTATTCCGTGTCAGGAAGAGCAATGACTAAAATAATTTTACTGTATTTTAACTGTTGGGTGTATAAAAACACAAGGCAGTTTCACAATAGTTAATCTTTAATTTTTTTTTAAATCAGACTTCATAAATCTCTGGCCATTTTGTTAATGAGCATGATTATGAGCTGTGGAAAAGCCAAATGATTATAATAAAAATTATGTATTATGAAGATTTCTATGTCTTGGTTCTACTTGTGTTACCTGGTCAGCAACACAAAACACAGAGCTCCAGTGCAGATATAGTCACTTTTTTAAACTCCTCCTCCTTTTAAGTACACACCTTCACCTTTTTTAACCTTCAGAGGTAGGGCTTCTGGTGGCAGCTTAGACCCTCTTATCTCAATCAACAGGGTGCAGGAAGAACAAAAATTTTACTGGTGAAACATTCACAGAGCGACAATCTAAAGCGAAATCAAAAACCATTTAGTTGCAAAATTAATTCCTATTTATAATTCAAGATTCCATCTCAGAAACACACCTGAAAAATCTTGTTTCTCTAACCAGGGATTAGCTCAAGGCCTGGATGTCTGACTAAAACCACACCCAAGTGCCTGCTGGCTCCAGGATGTAACCCAAAGGCCACTGACTGACAGAATATTCCAATAACTTCAGTGTAGCCTGGAGCATCTCCTCTGAGACAAGGCAGCAGCACCCTAGTGCTGCCTGGAGTCAACAGGCACATGAGGAACAAGCCACAAATACTGAGGTTTCATCCCTACTGCTAAATACCATAGGAGATGCCAGTGGCCTGAGTCCAAGAGCCATGTGCCCATACCACAAACTCATTTTCTGCCCTGAAGAAGATATCTGATCCAGGCTGGAGGGGATGGGCATCTGCAAACTGCCATCTGGTAAATAAATAACAGTGCTGCTTTGTTAGCCAGCAAAAGCAACTTTTTGGGCTTCCTTTCAGACCCGAAGAAAAGTCCAAATGCCTGAACATTTCCTTGTTTCCTTTCATCTGAATCTATGCTGACAGCTTTAACACAAGATGCTACATCATACCCACATCTGTGCAAAGCCATTTATTAAAATCGGTGTCAAAAGTGCTTGAAAAATAAATACTTGCACTGACCAGGTCCACTGACTACCTGCTGACTACTGCCTGGGGTTGGGCTCCCCATGGAACAAAGCTGGGTGTCACCAAAACACAATCTGTTGACTCCTGCTGCTGACATTGTCTGAGGTAGGCGTTGGAGATTTGACTCACACATGCATCTGTTTATTCTTGATGGAGTAAACCACTCACAAACACCCTTGAGCACATCTGTGGTCTGGGCAGCAGGGAGGGCAAGGGCCACAGGCAGTTCTGCCCCAGACTCACGCACCAGCACCTCTGCTTTCTCAGAAAGTTTCACCAGGTATGAACTTCACCCTTGCTCATAACCAGGCATCTCCCATTCATTTTTCTCTCTCTTCCCCCAGAGAACTCATCCCCAGGAGGTGCCTGGGTGGGGGCAGTCAGAGAGAGCCTTTCAGAATGGCAGAGTAGGTTAGGAAGGCTGGGTAAAGTAATTTCAAACCTGTAAGGCGCACCGGACTATAAGGCACACTGTTTTTGGCAGCGAGGATCCGCATGCAGCAAAGTAACGAATTAGTAACAGAATCCTGCGATCGCGAGGTTTACTGGCTCGGCTTGGGGCTGCACGGGCTCGCACTTCCGGGTTGGCAAATTTCCGAACTTTGTCCATATATAAAGCTCACTGGCATATAAGGTGCACTTCCAGGTTTCGGTCAAATTTTTAGTCGAAAGGGTGCTCCTTATACGTGCGAAATTACTGTACATCCTTATTTGAGCTCACCAGACTGCTATTCAGTGCAAGAGGCTTATAATATCTGTGTTGTTTTTCTGAGAAATTATCTTTCCTCTTTTAAAAAGGCTTGTTTCCTTCTGTTCTTCTTTTCTTCCTGTTAACTTAATGTTACTTTTCTACAAATGCACTCTAAATAATTTTACTGGCAATAATAAATTCAAAAGTAGTATTCTGAGAAAATACTTCAGTTGCAAAAAATAGTCACAGAAAACAGATTTCACCTTGTGTAACACAAGTCACTAAAAATAGATGGAGTTTCTATTATTTGGGTGAAAACTCACAAAATTTTCACATCCATAGCCCAGTGCAATGTCCAGTTAATGAAACGCAGGAAGCTTTGCTAGAACAGTCCTTATTAGAGAAGGCAATCATACCAAAACCAATCATTCCCCTTCACCTGTGTCTTTTCTGGTATAATAGAAGAAACAACAAAACAGGTGCTGATAGCTTTACTTGTGGTTTTTCTGCAAGATCCTCACTCAGATATGGCAAGGAACAGTACAGATCAAAAAGCAGTCCTGTCAGAAGAAGCTGGGGGAAAGTTACTGATATCATTTGTCGATAAGCAGCCAACAGCTGTTCCTTCCCAGCTCTGGATAATATTCTTAAGGCATAGGCCAACTACTAAGGATTTTAATGGCTTATTATTTTTAGTAGTACAAAACATTTTAAGGCCACACTCATTTTAGTCACAAAATAGAAGCACATCAAAGACCTCAGTGCATTCAGACCAGCTAATCAACACATCAGCACAGCCAGGATTTTGAATCTCAAATACCTCCCTTTGAGGTGCTCACAGACTGAAAAATTCATAAATCAGAAATGACTAATGGCTGCATTCAGCAAATAATTTCAGACAGCAACTGCATTTGAGAAGCCCTCAATCAGTCCATATGAAGATCAGAAATGATAAGAGGAGGTGACTTTGCTTGTCCTTCTCTGGCAAATATGTTAGTCATAGGAAGCCTCAGTTGTCTGGCCCCCAAGAAACCATCCCTGAGGAGTTGTGTCCAGTTCAGGGTATACTCTTGGCAGTAACAGCAGGTGCCCTGCAGGAAACCTCAGGAAAAAGTCTGCAGAAGTTACCATATTTATTAAAAAAGAAATACAAATCTCTGTCACTCTATCCCTGTGGTCCATTCCCTTCAGGAAAAGAAACATCTGCTCCTGCGGTGGTTGGCTGCTGTCTCCACTGAAATGCATGTGTGGCTGTAACAAAGCATCGTGAGGATCTAAAATTAAATTTGCTCTGAGATGCAAACCAGGCAGACCTGCAGGCTGAACCTAAACCCTCTGTCCCACTTCCTGACCACACAGAGAGGCTTCCATTTGGGTGTCCCCCCACACCTTCCCTACATCAGGCTGGGAGGAGGTGCTGCAGGCACTGGAGCAAAATAAGCCCCTTCCCTTCCCTTCCTCCTCTGCTCCCCCCAGATCACTCAACAGGGAGAAACCCAAACTCCAAATACCACAAGCTCTTTTCTCTGGCTCTCTGGAACGGGCTGCCAGGCAGGAAGGCCAGGGCACCCCTGACACAGGGCAGCTCCCAGCACCCAGGGCTGCACTACATCCCATCCTTGGGACAGAAAGCAGCTTTCCACCCATGTCTAGCTCACAGAGAAGGGACCACACCTGAGCTAGAACACAGGTGACCGTGCACATTTAAATACCACAAACACACACAGAGCAGAGATGTCCATCCATTCCATACCTGTCTCAGGAATCCTGTCCCTTCATGTGAGGGAGATGTGTGCAAGAACACGGGAGGGCCAGAATGTGCAAAGGACAGCCACAGAAAGGCACCAGTGCTGAATGAGAACACCTCATGCCATGTTGAAGCACATGTCAGATCTGCTCACTCTTCCCCCTCCTGCAGAGATCTAATTAAATTGAGAAGACGCTGCTGCTCCTAGCTGGCAGATCAGCCCCAGCCAGCCATGCTCTTCCATGTTGGTGTCAAATACTCTCTACTCAGCTGAGCTGTTTTTTTCAGGGAAAAAAAGTTGGGTTTTTTCCCTTTTTTGGGGGTTGTTTTATTCAGAGCTTCTCTCCACTGGTAGGATTCTGCGAGGCTCCGGGGCAAATCACTCACACCACAGTCAGGTCACACCGAAGACACAGGGTTTTCAGCAGTGTTCAATGTAATTGCTGGCATTTATCACTTTAATAGCCTAATGAAGGTGAGATGTAATTAGAAAGGGTGTCAACTGGAATATGGAGTTTGTTTTACAATTACCTATACAGTGGGTAAGCACTGGCACAGAACAGTGCAGTTTATAAAGCTGGTAATATGTGGCATAAATGTTCATCACTGGGTGACTTAAAGTGACCTAAAGCCACGTTCTGTAATTGCTGCCTTTCTTCCTAAGCACTTGAAACAAACACAAAAAGGTTGAGCTTTTCCAGCCAATGAAGATGGTTTATGTCCATGAAAACTGAGCCCATATAACTGTCACCTCATCATCATTCCCACTTGCACAGCGATCAGCAGTGATTTTGCTTGAGTGAGTTTTGTCTGTGTAAGCAAGCTCAAATGAATGCAACAACCATAAGAACTCCCAGCAGGGCCACTGCAAAGGGAAAAAAAAAAAAAAAAAAGCTCCAAAAAGCTCTAGAAGCACACACAGAAAGCTTTCTCATCAGCACAAAAAAATTAAAATAAATTAAAAAAAAACTTAAATTAATTTTTACTAAGCTCAAGCAATTCAAGTTATTTTTAACGAAGAATTAAAAGCAATTAAAGAAGTTATTTTTCTCTCTGTTTTACTCAAAATAAGTGTTCAGGTAAAATGAGTTTTATGCATTTGGCAGGATGGCTGACCCTTGTTTAAGGCAGAATGTCTTAAGGCAGAAGAATACTTCTCCTGGAAAAGAACCTCCTGCTGCTAAATAGATACCAGGGCTCGTCACTTGATGGATATTGTGCAGTAATGACGGCTGATGGTGCTGTTAGCTTCACACTGAATGGGAGACCTGAGAGTCACAGTCAGGAGCCTCCTGAGCCCAACAAGCACAGCACAAAGTATGACTCTCCTTAAAGAGCTAATCTTGCTTCTGAATAAGAAAGCGCAGTTTTAATTTGTGTAATCTCTCTAGGGTTGGTCAGGTTACTGGAAGAGTGATTACTTCTGGGAAACAAGCCCTTTCCTGTCTGCAGAATAGAAATGCAGACTTTGGTACTTGCCTAATACCGCAAGTGTACCCCAGCCCCGGCAGCTTTTTCCAGGTGTTACAGCTGTAGGGTTAACAAATAACCTGCTGCACTGCCCCCTCTGATACCATCTCATTTGTGCCATGGCCAGCCCTGCAGTAAGATGAAAACACAGGGCCTCATGCTCTGTGAGATGCTTCCATCTGGTTCATTCTGACAGGGCTCCCTGAGGTCTTACAAATCCACAAGTGGCTCTGCACAGAGCCCTCCCCACTGCACATGCAGCAGGGATTAGGTGGGGGCAGGTTCCTAGAGCACCCCCAGGTGACACTCCTTTCCTTAGTCCACTATTTAATATTTTCACCAGATAGCAGGAAGCACTCAGCTCTTCCAGAAACATCACTCTAATAGCTAGGAACTGAACCCCAGCCACAGTGCCGGTGAAGAGTCACACCCTCACCAGTCTGCTTCCCGACACACAGCCCCAGCCTGGTCTTCACTCCCTAAACAACGTGCCTGTCACCTCCAGGTGCACTTATTGTCATGATGGCATATAAATTGAGTTTATGAAGCTCCTTAAAATTCAGGTTGAGGCCTTATTCTGTATTTCCTGTACTTTGTGTAGCTATCTGAAGCTACAGAAAAAGGACATAAAAAAGAAGCATTTCAGAGAGGCACCACTTTGTAGGTCACCTTGCAGGGTTTTAGGTGCCTTCACAAAGAACAAGCATTAGTTCAGATACTCCCTTTCCTGTGGTCAGGTGAGCGTAGCTTCTTGATATTACACAGACACCCCACACATCAGCAGAGGGTGCCCCAACAGGTGGGATCCTGCTATAATGTCTAGGCCATGGGATGACAGTGATGGCTCAGAGAAAGTGATGCTGCTAATTGCAGCAATTAAACAGTAATGACATAATTAATGCAAAAATTATGCATGGCTCAAATCCAAGCTATTGCAGTGTAAAAGGTATTAATCACACCTAGATGAAAATCATTCCTGTGGAGATGGTATCATATCTGCTTTTATGACTTGATCAGGGATAATGGTTATGGGAAATTCAGGGAACAGTGACAGCACTAGAAGCAGCTGATGGGAATGGCAATGAAACACAAAAGGACTTTAAATTTGAATGGACAAATTGAACACTGAAGGTGAAGAGAACTGAGAAAGCCTTGTTACAGCAAGGCCCTCCAGATCCACGTCCCAGACCAAGACATCTCACGGAGCAAGATGGGCTTCAGTTGCAAATAAGATTAAATGGACATGTGGTATTTCCCTTTCTAGGTGCAAGAAAATGAGGAACAGAAAAGTCAACTGGTTCATTTCTCTTTTTACAAAGCAACTTTTGATGAAGAACAGGTTTAAAGATAACATTAACTCTGCACAATCTACATCCTGCATTTCTAGTCTAGTATGTTCACAAATCCCTAATTTGCAAAATTAAAGAAAATAATTTAAAATTCCATGAAATGTTAAGGAATTTCTGTAATATTGCTTAAACTTCAGAAATCAGTTATTCCCAGATAGATGATGAAAATAGGTGAAAAAAATTAGTCTGATGTACTTGCTCCATCCCTGACTCAGCTCTCAATTAATTCTGCAGTTTAGCTTCTAAATTTTGAAAATCCACTTTGTCACATTTCAAGGTATCTCCCAACAGGGCCATTAGGAAGACATGCTAAAAATATGGCTGATAAGGCCTCATAAATTGCAAAGAAAAGTTTTTTTTTGGTGATGTTCAAGGCCAATTGTGACAGCCCACAGTCACAGTCTCATCACTTAGAGGGCTGTGACCAGGAACTCTTTCCTACATTTAGACCAGAAGATTGTTGCTGTGATTGTTGTTGACTATGCAGCAAGAGCAGAACTGTAAAATGTAAGAGCTCCTTGGCCACACTACAGGTTTAGACCATTGTACGTTTGTTGGTCCAGAAATATTCTAGATTTGCAAAGTTGGACTGAGACCATGACCAGCCCCAAGCCTTTCCCAAAAATCCAGCTTGAAGTATTACTACATTAAGTGGTAGTTTACTTGAACTGTATTATTTACGCTTCCATACTGGGTATCTTAATGTGGCAATAAATAAAACAAAAATGTTCACTGTGTAGTACCAGACATTTTACTGACTGATCTTCTTATGGACAAGGTACTGGCCTTCAGGAAAAAAGAAGGACTGAGCAATCCCTGAGCTAAAAGTACACAGTGCATATTAGAAAGCAGAGTTGCTTTCAGAGGATTTTGTACCCTGGCCCATAAGCACCCACTTTTAACCAATCCTTCTGTGCTGAACCCAGAATTCTTCCTCTGGTTTCTTTCTTCACGGGAGTAAAGCCACCAGGGAGTTTTGAGGGTCAAAATTAGCATATGGTGTACAGCTTTGTCCTCCAGTAGCTTCAAACACTTTGGTTTATTATTATTTATATTATTTATTATTATTTATTTAGTCTAAACATAGGAAGCCCTGAGGTCCAGTAAAGCAGACTGTGTATTTGTGTTCAGGCAATACAATGTACTGGCCATTTGGCTTTATGAACATACCTTGTTTGGTGTCTAAGGAGGAGTGATGGTTTTCCATTTAGACTGTGGAGTCTACTGCTTATTAATAATAAATACACTCCTGACATTGTTAAATTATAGCCTGCTTCTAATAAACCCCATGCTGATCCCTGTGTTGGTTAGAGTGGGTAATTCATCTTCCTGGGCTGTTGAAACTTTAGCTGAGATTACAGAGACAACATGAATCAGACATGATCAGCATGTCCCCTGCTGCTTTGCTCATTTTCTCCCCATAACAAAATGCTGGCTAGTTTTCTTTTCACACTGCAGATCTTGTTATTAGTTGATTTCATTATTAATCGCTCCTAAGGCTTAGGAGGCCTTTTCCAGGCACATCCATACGGGATCCACATGGTCTACAGCAAAATGCAACCCCTGTACTTTCATGCTCACACTTCTTCCAGGCTACTTGATATCAAGTTGTAATCCCTTTGTATTACCAAGTAGAGCCTGCAGCCACACTCTGAACACAAGAATGAATTGAGAGCTCCAATTTTTCCCTCGATTTGCTACCAGAAAGGAAGAGGGGAAAAAATAAAAAAGAAGAAAGAAAAAAATCTTATTATCCTCAAATCTAATTACAGCCTCAATAGCTCCTGAGGATTTGGCTTCATGAAGTGGTTCATAAAACCTTCCTTGTGCCCACTAACACCCTTTGGTCTCATGCACTGGTGAGGGTTAGTGTGAGTAATTTTAAATTAGCTGATAATTCACCAACAACTGCAGGATGCTCCAGGCACAGCTTGCTCCATGGGGGCCCACCAAAGGTAAATGGGACTGGCATGGGGCCCCCAGGAGCAGGAATGTCACAACAGGCAGGGAAGGTGCAGCACAACCAGGAGGGCATAGCACACACCACAGACCCCTCCACAGCCAGCACTGATGGAGCCTCCACAGCTCCCCAGGGGCCAAGCACAGCCCTGCAGTCCTGGGCATACCTGACAGAGCAAGCAGAGCTCTGAACGCTCCATTACCTCATCATAAGGCAGCTCAGGGTTACCCTTTTCATCACAGACTGAATAGCACACATCTGCACCCACGACTGCTGCAATCATTATTTGCCACAAAAAGTTGAAGTCAGGTTAAGAACATGTTCTTTTTCTTTCCCCAGTCCAGTAATTTCTTACAAAATCCAGTTGGGGCACCACAGATTTTTTTCTTTCCCTTCTGGATGCTTGTGTTCTCAGGCACCTTCTGACAACTGCCATTAATTACTGTGATACATGAACATGGCACCTTTCATTTCACAGCTACATGCAGCCAAACCACGGAAGATTTGCTTCCTGCCATCAAAGGCAACAAGCTCAGTTGTGAATGTCACCCTGTTCCCTGCAGAACAACCAGTGTTGGCCCCAGGCCTGGCCTGCTACAGTCTTTTCCCCCTGTAGCCTCATGGACAACCTGAGTTGGCATCTTGTTTGGAATCCATGTGCTCCTGTCTGGAGAAACTTCTCAGTGTTCCTGAGCCAACCTGACACTTGTGCCAAGGAAAATAGCAATGCAGGACCCACAAAATGTACCCAGAGTTAGAACTAGAGCTGACAACCTTGTGCTTAGGGAAGAGAAGGGATGGCTCCAGCCCAGAGTTGGACTGCAAATCCACTTGTATCTTTGACACCACTGTAGTTTCCCAAGCCCCAACACCTCTTAGATACCCTGCAAACTAGATGACAGTACACATCAGAGATACCTACTACAAAGAACCAGGAGATTGGGAGTAGGGAAGGAGGAAAAAGTAGTGGGTTTATCATGTTTGGGTTTTTTCCCTCACTGCATTTTTCTTCAAAGCCTACTTTCTTTTTTTCTCTTTCTGTAGGTTGGCTACCACTCTGCCTGAACAATCAGGAACCAACTGAGAGCAGACTGGAAGGACTTCACCAGACAGAAGATACAAGACACCAAATACTATCCAGAAAGAAAAGAAAGCCATATAGGTGACCCTCCAGAACCACAACTTACTGGGCAGCAGCAGAGGTAGAACCTTACAGACCAGTGGGAGCAGTTTAACCTCTTATTTACAAGGCCAGTCCCCCAAAGTAGATAAAGCTCCCTTACTTGCCCTGGTTATATGCTCAGTGTTAACACCACCAGGCCTCCCTAATCTCTGAAATATGATTGGGAACTATGATACACCTGTCCTGAATTAAAGGAGATAGGTTTATCTCATTTCAGAGCCAACTCATGGATGGGTGGAGATCAGATCAGCTGTAAATTATTTTTATTGTGTGACTTGTTACTCACGGTAAGGTGAAAACATCTTCAAAGGTGATCTCATGCACTGTGGGGGATATCTTTTTATCTCTAATGCAGTTTATACAAACCAAATTGGTTTTTGCTTCAAACAGCTTTCCATAGAAGAAAATCAATTTCAAGATGCAATGAGTGTGATCCTTCACGCTGAGGATCCATTGCAAACATCCCAATGCATACTCTGGCAATGCACAGCAGCAGAGACAGGACAAGCCATGCCTGTTATCAACACATAGGCTGTGTCCAAATCAAGGTTTCACGTCCAGGGCACTGAATAATCCACTGCCACTCTAATAGCAGTTCCATTACCAGGAGTGAAAGCATGTTGTGACTAGATAAGCAAATTCCTTTTAACCTCTACAGTGTTCTGGGGCAACCATTTTGAGCGCTGCATCAGCTACCAGTCAAAATAAATCCCCCCTGAAAGTACAGAGTGCTGATGTGAGATGCACCCAGGCTCTCTGTACCCCTGGCTGCAAATGTTTTAATGCTCAAATCACTTGAATGGTCTTTGGTTTTTCTCCAGCCTCACACCTCCACATTTTATGAACCCATCCACCTTGCTTTTCCCTCAGCTCCATGTCAGGCAGCGCTTCCCACCACTGCCAAACCTCCAGGAAACCTCCTTCTCAGCTTGCCTTCTGCACAGCCCCGCCCAGATCAACTTCCCAAGGATTAGTAAGAAGATGATAGCAGCATAAACCTGAGGATTAGAAGTGCCCTCTCCCAACACCACATGTTCTTCTGTTTCTGCTGAGATGATCCTTGCTGCAAATCCTTGTTGTCAGTGGCCTCAGTCAGGGGGAGTCTAGTAAAATTTATAAAAGCCATCTAAATTGTGTGGGCTTAGGCCAAGAGAGTCAGAGCTAACGTTAGTAATACCCCTGGATCTGGCTGTGACTACACACAGGCTTTGGGTTCGACTCAGCATTTAGAGAAAACAATCATCTCTGCTACACAACACAGGCTGGATGTCCATGGGGATGACCCAGGAATTGTCAGCAGCATCAGAATTCATGAAAATTGCTCAAAGTGCTTGTATCACTGATTCTTCTGGGAAAAAAAAGCACTACAGCACCAGGATGCCAATCTCCATTAGAAGAGGCTCACACAACTGCTCCAAAGCTGTGAAAAGGAGGCAGGGTTTTTATCAGTCTGCTGCAGAGACACAGACACGTGGATCAGCAGGTGTCTCCACGGCCAGAGTTAGTTAGGACCACAGTGCATGTTTAACACCTGACACAAGCCCAGTTGGGCCACAGGAGCAGTGCAGAAGCTTGTGCTTTTTCAGAAAACTGCAGACTGGGGGCACTTTGTTCGGGTGCTGTGTTATAAACTTGTCCCTACAGTGCAACTCTTGAATCATTAGGGCTCTTAAAAATAAGCCTAAATACATATTTACTGACTTGCAGATTCCCAAGCCTTTCAGCCTGGGAACAGTCCTAATTTCGCAATATGATTTTTTTATTACATCTATCAGGTTACATAGAAGCTCCTTCTCCTTTTTTTTCTCTTTGGTTGGATGGGTGGTTGGTTTTACAACTGAATTTAACCCTGTGCAGTAGCAATAACTTGTCTGGACACTTTTTCATGTAAATCACAGGAAAATGAGAGACATCAATCATTGGACAGATGATAGATAGTTACTACATACCTGCTTATGCAAAACCCAGCTCTGAAACACAGTCATGATGTCTTTTGTACATCACACAGAACCAGTCTGGATTTCTTTAGTGCTCAAGCAGTATCAGAGAAAACAGAACAGCCCTCAGCACACACAAAAGGAGCATTCTTACCTGTAAATTTTTGCGTTACTTTTTTGTCAGCTTTGCACTAAAATGCAGCTCCATTCGAAACTTAGACTCAGTTGGAGAGGCAGTAGCTTGCAACAGGTTTTTATTCTTACAGGATTCTGAAGGCACTTCCAGTGAGAAACAGAACAGTGGACATTAGTAAAACACTCATATATCTGGAAAAGTGCCACTGGATTTCAGCATGTAAGTCTCAACATAAGCTGGACACCCGTACCAGTCTTCCTTTAACTCTCCAGCCATGTAAAGCAGCTGCACATTAAAACTGGTGCTGGACTGACCAATCAAAATTAATTTAGTGCATTAATTAATTTAGAGCATTAATGAGCAGCTTTTCTTCTGTTGCTTGTGTGAAACCTGCTAGACTTTGCCTCCTTTACCTCTTCTACTAACAATGCCAGCCCCCAGCTTTTCACTGAATCTATTAAAATGTGAAATGTGAGCAGTGCAGATCGCACTGCAGAGCTGTGATCAGAGCCTGAGCCACAAGGAACACCAGCCTACTACACCACAGACCCTGCTTTGCTTAGGGAACTGCGGTGGGCTGACCCTGTCTGGCAGCACTGCCCCTACTCCCTCCCTGCCCAATAGGATGGGAGAAAGAACCTGAAGGGCTAAAGCGAGAAAAACTTGTGAGTCAAGATAAAGACAGTCATGAAGGAAAATGAAATTGAACAACCCCAAAAACAACGAAGTGATGCAAAGGCAGTCAGTCACCACTTACAGCCAGATGCCCAGCCAGGTAGAGACCTCCTGGGGCAGAAATGCCCCCAGTTTTACCTATGAGTGTCACATTATATGGGATAGGACGTATCTTTGGTCAGTTTGGGGGAGCTGTCCCAGCTGTTCCCCCTCCCAATACTCTCCCTCAGCCCCAGACCGCTCACAGGGGCAGCAGAATGAGAGATGGAGAAGGCCTTGACACTGTGCAGGCACTGTTGTGCATTATCAACGCTGCTTTGGTCACCAGTCTAAACCACAGGACCTTACAGGCTGTTAATGAAGAAAATTAACTCCATCTGAACTATATCCTGTACAGGCAGATAAAAAGGATCTATGGATACTGCCAGTCCAGTACTGCTCGCATTGCATGCAACAAAATCTAATCCTTGGCTTCTTCTCTCTTCAAAACACTGTCTTCATCCCACATTTTGGGAAAACTGTGGCAAGGAAATTAGGTAAACTATCCCAAGTCACTCCTAGAAGCAGAAGAAGGGATTTGCACTCAGAGCTGTGCTTGTCTTTACCACCAGTTCTCCAGTCTTCATCCACCAGCCCCATTTTGCTATTGAATTGCTGGATAAACAAAGATCTTTTAATTCAGTTTCCACCTCTTCACCACTAAATCACTACCTAAACATGTTGTAACTCGAGGTTCCATGCACAGATAATTGGTGTTGTTACCTTATGGTACTGCAGAGAGATGAGCACGAGACACCTAGAAATCACATAAGCAGCAATATAAGGACTGCAAGACTTCTCCAGCCCAACTAAAATCTGACAGATTTTTTTCTCATTGGAACATGGATCTCCTTTGGGAGGGGAATGCTTTTTTTCACTTTTTCTGGTGTATTTTGGGGTTTTGGTTTTTTTTCCGGATAGCCAGAGTTGGCTCTTTAAAAGCCAGTAGTAGTTCCAGCCTTGGGTTTCCTGCTCTGAATCTAATTTTCCCAAGGCACAAGAAGTGACTTACCTGGAGATCATAAAGCCTGTCACAAAGCTCAACAGCCAGGATTAGAATAATATTTTCTACTTTATCTTATGTTCTTTCAAGTCAGTGCAAAATATTACCAAAAAGCATTACTACCAAATGACACTGGGGCTTAAGAAGCATTGGCATGGGAGCCCATCTAGATCCCAATCAGTCACATTGTACCTGTTCACAGCATGATAATAATTTGTCTAGGCATTGAAAATACACAAAGCAAGAAAAGTTCATCAGTTTTCTGTGTATTTTAATAAATGAAACAAACCTGAAGGTACGAGTTGGTTTTCAGCAGCATGTTAACCTTTTCCCCGACATGATGCGAGGTCTCCCTGCAGGGGCATTAAGCAGATTTGCTAAATGCCATATTGGGGCTAACTCTGGAGACTGCCAGACCACTGCCAACTTTATATAAAGCTCCCCAGGAGTCAGGCTGATACTCCCAGGCTTCTCTGAAAACGCTGCTGATCCATAGGGATAATCTCATTTCCTGGACCATGAAATAGGCTGTAGCCTAAGGGTTACAGCTGATGGCTCTGTGAGACACAATCACCAGTTTGACAAACGCTGCTGTTCCAGGTCTGTGAGGTATGTGGTGGCTTTAGGGCCTGCAACTTTAGGGCTGAACTTGGCTGCTGCTCTCTGGTAGGGGACACCATGCCGATGTCCCCCTTGCCACTGCCTGCCTTCCATTGTCCCCAGACACGTCCACAGCGATCTCTTAGCATGTTTGGAATAGGAGGGGTTTGCTATAGCATTTGTGTTTCCCAAAAGGCAAGAGAGCTGCAAAGCTGATCAAACAGCTCCTTCCTAGAACACATCCCAGCAGGTCCCGTGGGTCCATGTGCCCAAGCACACACACATGCAGTGAGGTAGCTGTTTCTGCTAAGGCTAAGAGCAGTTAGAGCTTTGGCTGTCAGGAGAACAGAGATTTTTCGCTTTGGTGCAAAACAGTAAAGCTAGATAGGTCTGAGGTCCTGAAAACTTCAAAAGCCACGCCAAGTTGTTCAGCAATTTTAATTTTCTGAATCGAACTGCCAGCTGCTGGGCAGTGCCAGGCTGTGGGCACAGTACAGGTGTGAAAGTGTTAAGCTTCAAGCTCTTGGGAGCTGCCTTCCCTGGTAAACACTAGACAGGGAATTACTACCCCTTGCCTGTCATCACCATTGTGAAAAGTAGAAGTGATATGTCCCTGTTCAATTAAAAAGAAGCCCAAGGTCACTGCCCTCCTTCGTGAAATGGGTCCATTCCATTTGAAGTGCTCCCCTTTGTTTCCTGCACAGAGTGGTGGCATGGAAACAATGCCATCTCCCACCATGAAATGACAACTTGCTCCAGCCCTTTCATAACAGAAACCCTTGAGGCTGGCACCAAGGGAGCTTGATGAGGTTAGTAATCACTGCAGCACATGAAAAGCATTTTGCACTGTGACCTTTTGCACATAAAGAGCTACACTGGTTCTGCTTCTAAAGCCAGGAAGATTTAAACACATGGCTTTCTCCCAGCACTGAGGGAGGAGAAACTGAGGCAGTAAAACCCTTAAAGCCAGCAATTTATTCAAGAAGGGATGCTGAGAGCACTTGAAGGCTTAAAGCTTACGGTATTTCACCTGCAGCTTGCAGCACAGGAAACAAAGGATAGGACTTTCACTAAATCCTGGCATTTTTAGACAGAAATGATGTATTTTCTTTTCAAGTCACATTGATAGTCCTATGAAAGTTCTCTTTGAGAGTTGTTACTACATGAGAGCTGTGTGCACAGCTCTTGGTGATGCAGGGGCTGTTACCTGTGGCTGTGGTGACTGCTGCCCTGAAAGACAGGCTGGAAAGGACCTTCCAGTCTTCTATTCCTAAGACTCCTACTCTCCCCACTCCCACACAGTGGCAGCACCTGACATGATTGCTAGTAAAAGACTTCTCTTTAAAAACTGAGGAAATAATTAGTGCCTGGTCTGGTTATGTTAAATGACTTTGGTACTTCGTGGCCCAGGCTGCCCTGCTCACAGGTGTGAAACCTTTTCTTCAGTACTTTACATTGTGGGCTATAAGGTGACTGGGAAGCAAAACCAGGTAGCATCCCTCTTGCTTTTTTGGAGCAGTCTCTAATTTTGATTAAAATTTTAACCTGCAGCTTTTAATGGGAGTCCCTTCATCTGTAGTTTGGAAATTGGGAAACAGAAATATGACACAATTACCTTCAATTATCAAAAATATTTCTTTTATGGAAAAAAAAAAGAAAATTTGAATTAGTCCAGATCTGAAGCAGAGCGGTGAGAGACACACAGCAAAATTTTAGGGGAGTTTTCAGTGATCCATGGCCTTCAGAGAGGAGAAATAATCACGTTACTGCCTTTCCTTCCAGCTTGACAGAAATTTATATCCTTTAATCTCATTCAGTGAATCCTCTGTTTGCTTGGGCTTTGGAAATTCAACAAGCACTGTGTGCAGTTTGCACAGAGCAAGATTCCCCCATCACTCGCTGTTCTGATCCTGGCCACAGCCATCAAGGACTGCTCTGCAGAAGACAAAAACATCCACAGCAAAGTGCAAAAATAATTCACTGTCTTCCACTTGATCCTGGCAACGTTTCATAGCATCGCTTGGCACATCCCACCTTGTACACCCACCTCAAACCCCAAGAGCTACTGAGATGCTTGTTTGGCTCAACCCGTCTCCGTTAGGCATTAAAGGCTCTTCTACCTGCGTTTCCAGGGAGATTAATGAATGCTGTGCATGCTGAAGTTCTGTACTGCCCATGGCAGGACCACCCAGTACCCCTCTAAAACATTTCAAGCTTGTTTTTCTGCCATCCCTCTTCCTTGACCATCAACAAGCCAATACCAGCTGCATGCCTGGCAGCTAACATCCGCTGTTCCACCTGGAGTGCAGTGTCCCATTTTTATTTGAATGATTCTCCTGCTGTCCTACAGCACACAGGGACTCCCAAAGGTTTGGACGTGAGCCCATCCGGCGCATCTCAGCTGCACGTAGCCACATCCCTGTGCACGTCCCCGCCACGCACATCCTCCCACAGGTCACGACATCACCATGTCCCAGCGCTGGCTCATGGCTGTGCTCTCACAGGGGTTGATGACCAGCTCTTTAACGCTCTCGTTCGTGTCCCCGATGGTCTCAGTGTCCAGGCAGAAGCGGGAAGCTATGTGCTCAATGTGCGACCCGACTTTGCCCCAGCGCTGCGGGGAGACACACCACAGTGACACAGTGAACAAGCTTCCTCCTCATGATGCTTTCACTGCACAGTTCCAGCATCAAGAGGACAGCTGTCATCAAGCCCTTGTGGCCTGATGCTGTCAAGTACAAGGTCCCCAAACCCACACCAAGCAGAGCACATGCTGAGCATTTTTCCCATCAGAAGCACACTCATTTAACTCAGCCTCTTCCTGGCTTCAGGAAGATAATATATTACTAACAGCTTTTTCCCCAGGTCACTGGTTCAAATGCCAGCTCAGTGATTAACCGCAGGGAAATGTTAGCATCTGCTGCCTGACTGGCAGCCCATGTGAACTAAATTGCCAGTTTGGGTTTGACTTCTGCCTTGAAGTATCCAGATCACCACCTTCACTAATAGATATCCTTATCAACACACTCATTTAAGAGGCAAAGGGCTGAACAGGCCAGAGTCTGTACTCCCAAATTGACTGTGCTTCCCAGATGAAGTCAGAGCACAGGCCATTTAATGTGCAGTAATACTGTGATGAAAAAAAGGGAACTTCAAAGAAAAAGGGGGACCAGTGAAAAGGGCTCACCTGCTTGTTGTCACCTTCTTTACAAGGTGACAGCAGCACCTGGGAACCAGGGAAGAGGGTGTACACAGACAAACACAGCTGCTGCTGGCGGACGTGGTGGTTGTATGTGTATGTCCATTCCTGTACAGAGGAAGAAAAAGAAAGGTGGTGAGAGAGCAGTGTTGATTCTTGCTATTCTTTTACGTAGAAAACAAACACTTTGGCTTGGATCCTTCCCCTTACAAAATCAAGCACAAACCTCACTGACTTCAAGAAGCATCAGGAGAAATCACTGGGATTTTTCAAGCTTTCCCGAAATTGCAGTTGTCATTGAGAGACTGTAGGTACCCAAAAAAAAAAACTCTGCAAAAGCTGCTGGAACATGTTTCATGAGATAAAAGATACCATAGCCAGAACTGGGCTGTGGTTGGAGAACAAAAGGATGGGAAAAAAGCAGAAGAGAAGCAGGAACACTACTAACCACACAATGTGCAATCCTATTTTTTCAGGCATGAGCAGCAGAGATGCTTTGCAGCTGTCAGTGGGAGACAAGAGGTGATACATAACAAATGTCTGTAACTCCTGTGGTTCTATTTCCAAAAATAAAGCTCTGCTTTCTATCAAGACAGTGGGACCAAATGTAAAAGGTTTGCTATAACCATTGCTACTCTCGTTCCACTGGGCTGCCTTGGAGGTTTTTTCTTTTGCTACTCTTTCATGTTCACCAGCTTTCTGTCAGATTCACAACTCCAGAAATAAACTCTGGAGGAGCAGAGACAGACTTTGTTCTGTGTGATGCTTACGACACAACAGGAGATCTCTGGGATTACCATCTTTTTCATCACTGGATGTTTTTGGGAGAAAAAGAAGAGCAGCTGACAGTTGGACGAGGAATTCCAAATGTGCTGGACAAAGCATCATGGATGCAGACTACTTAGCCCAAGAATGTTTCAAGGAACTTTACTCCAATGTTAATTCCAGCTGAACATCTTCTATCACTGATCTGTGCCTGTATTACCCAAGAGCACTTCCTGAGAGGATCTCAGCCAAAGGATGTCTACCTCCCTGTTATTCGTGTGTGCATAAGCAGACAAGAGCTGGTTTGGCTGCCGGGAAACCACAAACCATGCTTCTACATAACCATGGAGAGGAGCTTCTGGAACAGGTGTTCTCCTTCTAACTTTGTGTGAGCATCAACTTTGAAATTATAAAGAGCAGGGCTGGAAGGGTTTTCCAATGGCTCCCAGCCAGGGCGTAAAGCAGGATCAGCTCTTGCTGTGTAAATGGCTCTGAGCAGCAGCAGCAGGAGAAGATGGAAAGCAGGTTTATGAGCCATGGCAGGGCAGGTGAGCATAGCTGGAGGACCAACAGCAGGCTGGCTTCAGTATCAAAGTGCAATAGCTCTGCCAGAGACAGCAAGGCCAAGGAGCAAAAGGGCTCTCACAAGAGACCCTGGAGCCACAGCAGATGCTTTGACAGGTTACAGGCTATGAAAACCTTGAACCTGCTGTGAAAGAAAAGGTGCAAAGAGGTAACAGAACAGTTGGGAACTCAGCTGTGGAGGAGTCAGAGCTCTGTGGGAAGTGATGTGAGCAGTAGTGTTGGCAGTTGAGGGGAAGGCAGGGCTCAAACACATGGCTGTTAGGCTGGGGCTGGAAAAATGGGGCTCCTGGGAGACTTCAACCCTTTCTGAGTGCTGGAGGGGAATGTGAAGAATGCCTGCCCTACTCTCAGAGCTGGGATGCCTGCAGCTTCCCTGACTTTGAATGGTGAAGGTTTTGGGTTGCATTAGCGTAAGTTATTAGAGCAGGGAAACACTTCCACACCTTTGGTATTTGTCATTGTCAACAGCTCTAACTCCTCTCCTCAACTTCAAAACAGACAGCTACAGGCATTTAACTCCTGGGAATATAAATCTCACTTTCATTCAGGTTCTTAGCCACCTGAAAGGAAAAACATGCTTTTGCACAGCAGACCCAGCTCCACAAGGACTTCACACTGTGATCCTCATACTCTGTGCTTCTTAGCCCACTACTTCCCACCTGCTCATGGAAATCAAACCTGGCTTTCTGAACAGCCTGCCCACAGGCACCTCAGCAAGAGCTGCCCAGGAGCTGGGGACATTACAAGCACTCATTTTCAAAGCTGTAATCCACACCCAAAGGGCCTTCTGGCAATTACTTTTCTTTGTCATATGGAGCAGAGTTTACCTGATCCTATAGTGAACACGTTCCAGACATCCCAACCACGCACACTGTCAGCTGCTGTGTAAACCACCAGCCTGGGAAATCAGGTGCCAAATTAGTCCAGCATCTGTGAAGAACCAAACCCTACGGGGCAAGCTCCAACATCTGTTCTTGGCACCCACGCTGCTACAAGCTGCTTAGAAAACCTGCTTTACATTTTTAACCAATTGCTTGTCATTTTAGTTCAGGACAGGGCTGAAGCTGCACTCATGAGGCTCCTCAGCAGCAGCCAGTTAATCCTGTAACTTGTGTACATGTGGAATTCTCCAACTAACTCAGGCCATCAGACTTTTTTGTTTGTTTTGACATCTTAACCTACTTGCTTCACTGACATTATCTCATGGAAGTCTGCTCCTATCTGAGGTTCTCCATGATTTCTTTTCCAGACCAGGCTATGTTCAAAGCTTCACAATATTCACATCCTCTCAAGGCAAGACCAGCCTCTCATCCAGCAGTGAACCATGGGTTAAGAAGGGTGGTGGTAACCATTTTCCCTAAGTTGACATTCAACATAAGAAGTGAGGGCTCCAGAGCTGGATGTGTGCATCAGTTCCACAGCTGACACTGGATCCTACTCTCCTGCCCCCAGGCTGTCCTTCCACTGTCTTTATCTCAGCTGACAGATTTTCACACAGCTCATCTATCTCGGCAGAATGCCTTTTTATGGAAGCCAGTCCTGTTGAAAATGTTTTATCCAGCTCTAATCATGTCTTCTTCCCTTTCAGCCCTAGATGAAAGCCAAAGAAAATTATGCAGAAATTGAAGAAATTTGAAGAGGGAGGAGAAGGGAAGTCAGTTGAACACCACAGAATCCATGATAGACTTTAAGTTAAAATACATGCCTGTAGCCACACAAATTTTTATCTGACCTCTTCTCTTCCCTTACTTGTATGAGTTGGGATTATTATTTTTTTTTCACCCATAAGGAACTACTTCATCTCCTAATCCTTGGCACACTGACATGGCCAGCACAGCAGTGACAGCAGCAGAGCTTTGCACCACAGGGGTTGTGTTGGATGGGCAGCCCATGGCACTCCTAAGGAGCCCTGCATGGCTTCAGGGCTGCAGACTTGCCTGAGGAGATGCCTTCAGGGTTTCGAGCTGACCCAGAACCAAAGAAAAGCAGATATATGAGGTAAAACTGACGTCAAGATTTCCTGCCTTTTCAAAGGCAAAGATGGAGGGGTGGTGGAGCTAGGAGGAAGAGGGTGGACTTGGAAGAGAGAGCTACCAGCTGCACAGCACAACCAGCAACCCCCTTCTTCCAAAGCCTCAGATAACACCAACCCCCTCATCTGAGCTTGTGATTGTTTCTCAAGGCTTCAGCATCATCTGAGCTGGCACCTGTCACTGTTACTCAGCATTATCGTGAATTGAAGAAATTATTTTCAAGAGTGACCTTTGGCTTGGCATAGCCTGGCTGGCAGATGGAGCAAGGGAAGGAGCAGTCCCATGGGAGCCCAGCATTCTGTCACAGCCAAGGCCTCTGCTGCTGAGCAAGAGGGCAGCTGTACCCTAAAGCAGGGGTAGTAGCTAGAGAAAAGTGTTTCTGAAGAAGGTGGAACAATCTAATTATCCAATTATCTTCTTAAAATCCCAGGGAAGGACATCCCAAGGCATGTGACTGCATGAGTCACCTAAGGATACCAAAGTGCTGCTCGCAACAATGACCCTGGGATACAGCTGGCACTTCCACACATCTCAGAGAGGGAAAACAAAATACATGGAGTGCCCAGGACAACCAGGGTGCAGAGATGACACTGCTGCCCTTCTGCTCTGCACATCAGCCTGGCTCCCACAGCTCCAGCCAGCCTACAGCCAGGCCAGGTCATGTGCATGGAGGAGAAGAACAAAGGGTTTTGAGGGAGGAAAGTCAGAAGAGAATGTTTTATGGTTGAGATGTCTCAGGAGGGTCACTTAGTTTGGATAGATACTAAATGCTCTTCAAAAAAAGTGCAGATCTAGTCAGCACACAGAGGACCTCAAGCCAACTGGGATGAGCATCAAAGCCATGCCAGGAAGATCATCACACTGCCTTTCCTTCCCAAGAAGAGACAAGGTTATGCCACTCAAAATGCAACAGCAACCACTCAGCTGCAAATCCCAGGATTCTGGGGTACAGACCCAGGAAATGGATGCTACAGCCTTCCCTCTGTTTCCTCACTTGTCTAAAAGATCCTTGAGCTTTACATTCTTCTTCCAGCAACTGCTTACACTTGTGTTATATCCAGGTCAAAGCATCTTCAGAATTTTTATTAGAAGTATGTCAGGTTTCCTGAAGCTGCTAATGATTTAAATAAATCCCAGTCAGATGTCTTTTCCAAACTCTATGAACTAATACCAACTGACACTTGGTTTGAAAAAACAGAAAACTACTCACATCTTCATTAGATAGATGAGGACCAAATTATGATCAATTATTTTCCCTCAGATGCATTTCTCTCATGAAAAACTAAATCAATCTGTTCATTTAGCAAATGAGATGCAAGAAGGCATGAAGTGCTGAGGCTCCAATGGGCAGGAGCACAGGCAGAGTCTGCTGAGCCCTGGGGATGGGCACTGCACAAACATCTCTGCCCACCACTAACTATGGAGCTCCCTGACAGCCACTCTGGGGTCCTCAACTACCTCAGGACCCCTCTGAGAGCCACCTCAGGGCACAGAGCCCAGCCTGACTGCTACCAGGCCTTCTAGAGAGGAAAGAGCCAAGTGGATCCCCAGGATGAGAAGACAGACACAAAGGTGAGGGGTCTTCTTGTGCCTCGGTGCCCCTTGCAGTAATTCAGGATCAACATCAGACACCATCAGGGAGGTTTTTCAAGACCTGCTAAGGGTGTCAGTCTGACTTTACCACTGAGCACTCGTCTCAATTTACCCAAACTATGGATGGAGCCAGAGGTCTCACAACACCCTTCCCCTACACTACAGGTAGAAAAACTTAAAATAAAGCGTAACTGATTGCCATCTGCCAGCTCCCATGCCTCTCTCCTCAAAACATGAAAGCTCAGCTACCTTCTCACACCCAGTCCCAACACTTCATGCATGTAATGTTGGTAAAGGGCTGGAGCAGCCCAGCAGGGAGACAGCTACAGGAAGGCAATCAAAGCAACCAAATTACTGTAACTGTAATAGTGATAATAAAGAATTTGGACAGCCAGGGTATTTTCACAGTACTTACTGAATGTCAAGAAAGCACAGTTTTGATTTAGATAAGCCTATTTTTCACAAAATTAAGCTTAGGGTGAACAAGACATGACTTCAGTATGTTAAAAGTGAAGATTATTGCCCTACTCTGGTATATCAAATGCAAAACGAAGTAGCAATTCAGGACTGTTGTATAATCAATCTTACAAAGCCTGGTGACTGTAACACTCATGTCATCCACAAGTTTAGGTGGTCTTGTTGCAACTGAGTCATTAAAATATAAGTTTCTATTCACAATAAAAGTTTAAGTATCCTGCTTTAATCTGAACTATTCTCCATGGGTACAAGTAATGAAGAACTATCCTAGAAAGACACAGAAAGATAAAAAGGAAAGGCTTTTCTCTATTCCTGCTGTGTACTGAGTGCAGCCATTCTGCAATCTGTAGTGCATTTTTCTGTTCCTCTGTAGAGTTGCTCCTGAATGTGCACAAGAAATGGAGTTGCCATCCAGTAGGAAGTGTTGACCTATTGCAAACTGCTGCAGAATCAGAACAGGAAGATGAGAAGTTCTTGGCATGAAAAATTCCAAAAATTTACTGCACAGAAATGTCAAAATAAAATGTGTTTGGTGGGAATGAAACAATCCAACTTGCTGGCATGACATTTCTCATTTTAAAATACCACATCAAATTGGTATTTCAGAAAGACCAATACCATTTCATTTTGAAACACTAAGTTGCAGAAGCATTTTTCATTCTATTTTCCCAGATTTTCTTTTTTAAAAACAGCCAATTCATTGGAAGCTGCTATTGTCGTTAGAACACTTTTCCTTTTTTCTGCAGAGCTAGTCCTGAAAAACGTGATGACCTGCTCTCATCAGCTTGCTGTTTGTGTGAAAAGTCCATGCAGCACTGGAAGGAAGAAAAAAAATTCTGGAGCATGGAAACCAGTGAAACCGTAAGAAGTGTTACTGTGTGGCACTCGCAATTTTATTAACTACATTTTCTGAACTGACTAATATTCAAGTAGTCATTGTTGATTTTGCCATGCTGTGAAACAGATATTAATTTCCTGCCTACAGACAGGCATGCAACAGCATTTGAAAGAGATACACATAATGACATGCTTTGTTTGCACACACAAATCAGGGATATTTTAAGCAGTCTCCCCAGGGCTGAGCCTTTTATATGCAGAGCTACCTGGTTTGAATATGTAACAAAGAGGGTTAAGGATGTACAGCCAAGTGGAAGCCAGCACACCATACCATTTCCAATTGAATGACTTGATGGCAACCATGGAGAAGCAAGGAATTGTTATCCTCCCTCTTTTACAGATGGGAACACAGAACTTACTGACATGCCCAGAATCACAAAGGGGGCCTGAAGCAAAGGTGAATTTTGAAGCTGTGTGTATCTTCAGGGTCTTGCTCCAGAAACTCTGCTGCAAGGCACGTGTGCCTGCTCTTGGCTCTACCACCTCCTAGGCTGTGCTTCTGAGAACATCAATTCATACAGCTTTTTCTCGTCTCAGTGAGACTGAAAAAACTGAGATCATCCTCATTATATTCTCACTAGTTTAATGGGCAATCCAATACTGAGACAATGCAGACTATGAAGTTACAAATGCCACTGCAGCTCAGTTCATTTTGAGAGAAAAAAGGCTGAGAGATGAGAGGAAGTTATAATTCTCTTTGTCTTTGATCTGGGCAGATGAGCAGCACGTGGTGTTCCTGGGCAGTGGGAAGAGCTCAACATAGGCTCCCACGGAGATGAGTGGGACTGTCCTGTCCTGTGGCTCCTGCACCAGCCCCTGCTGCTGCCCAGGGCCTCCACCAAGATCAGGTGGAGTTACCAGGGTTTAACAACATGCTAAGAAAAGACACTGGCAGAATGGGTAAATCCTCCAGCAGTGCTTTAGCAACCTTAAGAAATCATCCTGAAGCTGCCCCCACAGCTTCTTCCCATCCAGCATCACAGGGGACACACAACACATCTTACCTGTGCCTTTGGTACTGTGCCTTTGCTGCTGTTACAAGGATTTAAGCTCAGGATGGGGAGATCTTGGTCTTCAGACTTGTGTGACTCCAGGCAGCTCTTCCTTTGTCTGATTATCCCAGTTTGATAGAGTGATTCTTCAGGAATCCTGCAAGAACAGCATGAAAACAACATCATACTGTCCTGTGCACGGGGAGGCTCAGTGGGGTAAAGCTGCACCATTTCACCTTCAGAAAATAAGGAGTGGCAATATCTACCACAATACTGAAGCACACAGAGCAGCACATGGACAGGACATGCAGAAGCAGTGCTCAGAGATGGATGGCTGACCTTTATAAGAAGCAAAAATAAATAACTGCACAAGGCAAACAGGAGCCAGGAATAGGCTGTGAGCAGGCTGAAGGTCAACCTTTAGCTTACAGGAGAGGGGAACTTTATAACAAACTGTCACAGAGCCCAGCACTGCCTGTGAATGCTGCTGTGCAATGCCACACATGGCAAAAAAATGGGAAGGAAATGGCTATAAATCATCATTTTCACACAGTGATTCTGCACTCAGCTATTGCACCAGCAGGTCCCTGAAGGTATCTCTAGAACTCTAGCATCCTTTCTGAGCATGACTCCTGATAGGGACCAGGGGAATGAATGCAATGGTTTCTGGAGTAAATTGGTAACTAAAAGGTATCGGTGCAAAAGCAACAATATTTAGCGAAGTGTTGGGCTAGAAGCACGGCAGAGCCATCTGAATACAAGCCATAAAATCCTAGAGTGAATGGTTTCACAACAGATAAGTCTTGAGTGCTGCAGAACAATGTGAAAAGACTGAAAATTAGTGCTTGTTTACTAAGCAGGAGTCTTTAAGTATCAAAACACCCAGCAGAGGCTATGGTGGATTTTTTGCCTTGGGATACTTTTGTAAGAAAAACTCTCTGATTTCCCCCCATACCTTGTTCCAGAGCATAGGCAGGAGGATACCTAATGAATTCCTGAGGGCAGATGGGAATAACTGGTGCTTTATTCCTCATCAGCCCTGCAGCAAAGAGCTCAGAGAAAGCAGGTATCACAGAATACGCCAGGTTGGAAGGGACCCTCGGTGATCTCCAAAGCCCTGCAGTGTGTCACACTGTGAGCGAGCTGTGTTTAAAGCCAACCCAAAATTCACTCTGCCCTTCTGTGAAGCCCAGGGGAGGGGGTGCCTATGTCTCTGGGGCAGAAGAAAGCTCTGTGGGGCAGTAGAGAGGGATGGAGCATCCTACAGGCCTGCTGGACACAGGTGGAGATCGCACATCCGTACCGAAGTTCGGGATAAACATTTTCCAGGTACCACTTGAAGCTGTGGCATTTCAACTTCTTCCGCAGCTCCACTCTGCTCTGGACGCTGTGGGAAGAAAATACCACAGAGATACAATGGATATGATGAAGGTGAGACACAATACACCAAAAAGGGAGGCTGAGAGAAACCCATCAGAAATGTGCAGACAGCAAACACAAGAGCATCAGCCGCTCTGGTTTCTCTCTGCATGAGCTTGAGCAGTTGTTTTGAACTCTCTCTCTTTGGAGGTCTCACTTGGTAAAGTGGCATGATGACATATTGTCATTTTAACAAGGAGTCTAGAGCTGAAAAGGTTAATGGAAGAGCACAGACATTTAAAAATTATTAGTAAAAAATGCATGCTGTCTCCTATGCAATAGCCCTTATCTGTATATAAAAACATATTAGGAAATTAAAAGATGCTATTTGCTATTTTAAGTTACTCTTGGTTTACAGGACTACAGGAGGCCTTGATTTGCAAGAGCACCTAAACACACTGGTAAGCCAGCAGAAGTTGATCACACAGTGAAATACTTATTTCTTTTATTAATAAGGACAAAATTTCTGCTGAGGGATCGTGCTGTACAGTGACATTTTCAAAACTCCATCTTCTCCCTGGGCCAGCCTCCACCTGTGGAGCTGTTAGGAGCTGGCTTTTATGGAATGGTCAGAACCCTCCAGTACCTCCTTTTCACACAGATCAACTTCTCTGTACCGTACTACACTAAGCAGAGGACAGAGCTGCTACTTCATTCTGTGCTGATGAATGGGAGGAGGACATTAATTCAGTGGAAACAGGGGAGTCGCCAGGATTTCAACTGATTTATCCTAGAGATTGAAGAGCGGTCACAAGGAATTCAAGTTTGGACTCATAACCCCCTGGAGTCAGAAGGAAGCTTTCTAAGACAAAGAGGAACACGTGAAAATGAGAACTAAAACACAAATATTTACAGCCCTTCTGACAGGGAGTAATTTCTCACTCTTCACAGAACGAACAGCAAACTCCCTGCACACAAACACTTGCTGCCTTCCAATAAAGCATCAGCAGACCAAAAATCTAATGATTTTCCTTGTCAGCTGCCACCAACATCTCTGGACTCTCCCCTCACCTGGATTTGGTTCACTCACTGGAATAAACCAGCACAGCATTTAAACTGGCTGTTTATCCACCTCATTGCTGTAGCATGTGCCTACCATTAGTATTTTATTGTCACTACAGGAACAAAGCAGGTGGGTTTCCACAGCAGGGGGATGTCTCTGTGAGCACCCAGTGCAGCAGGCAGGGCACAGGCAGGGCAAAGGCAGCAGAGCAAGAATCCTTACTTGCCAAAAGGCCTCCCCTGGGCTGCGGGGCGGGCAGCGTAGTAGTACTGCTTGAACTCGTCCATCCACACCTCCGCCGTGCGCTTGGTGTTCCTGAGGGAGACAACGGCACAGACTCAAACCAAGGCGACATTTTCCAAAGTGCACTGACTGACCCATCCTCCCACACTCAGCTTGGTCTTCACCCAAGCCCCCTCTGAGCCAGCCCATCCCTCACTACTAGAGAAGGTACTCCTTCCTTCCCATTACTCCAGGGACCAAACACATCAGGCCAAATAAAGCTTGGATGAAGAAATCACCATTTCAAACTCAGCTGGATGCTTTGCACCCACCAGGACCAGAACTGAAGGTTCTCTTAAGCATCATATCCAAGGCAGGAGTGCCTGGAGTTTTATTTAGTGGCCGGGATGGACCTCTGAAAAGTTTGGCAAAGATTTGAAAATATTTCCTTTGTTTCAATCCTGAATGGACTCTCCTGCTTTGCACTCCTGGATTTCATTGAGGCAAACCTCAGCATTCAAAACCTAAAGAGAAACCACCCCACCACAGTGCTGCAGCATGAATGCCAGCCTCCCACAAGCCAGGTGTCTGCAGAATGTTTCTGAACCTCAGCAAATCTTCTGTTGACTTCAGATGGCTCTAACTCCTCTTACAAATGAATTTCCTGCTCCATGCCTACCTGCCTATCCCTGCCCAGGTCAGGGGAGTCCTCCAATCTCCCGCTCCAAGGCAGGCCAGGGCCTCCAAGCTCTTGTTGCCACACCACTAAGCTGCAGGTGCTGTGGGCAGGCTCTGGATCCAGCCAAGTCCCAGGTGCCCAGAAAAGGATTATTCTGCACATGAAGCCAGCCCTACACTGGAGTCTGGGCTGTCTCTCACACTAAAGCAGGGACTCTGTGGAAAAGCTATCAGTATCTGGCAGAAAAGTGGAGATATTTTTTGCTAGCACTTCTATTTAAACAGAAGTGCTACAGAGCATCAGGTTGCCAGGAGCTGCTTCTCTCAGTCTATACATTGTACCATTAAGGCTGATAGATACTCCAAGGTTAATAACATCCCAGCTCTTGATGCCTACAGGTACATTTCTCCAGACTGATTTTCAGGTCTTGCTGATTCATGGGCTTCCTCCTCTCTCTCTAAGGCAATAGTCTAAGTGCTCTTCTCAAGAGATGACTAAATCAGTGTCTACATCTGTACCTAACCTTCCCTAATGTGCAGGGTTCCTTTGTTTGGCTTCCTGATCTCATTTGAGTTTACAAGAAACACGGGGATAAGTGCCAAGGCTCACACCCAGGCATGACACAGACGTCCCCAGAGCCTGTGCCTGGCAGGGAGTCAGAAGAGCTGTGCCCATTCCAGCTCCCCTTGCTCCTCCTGCAGGTGATGCAATGCAGGTGCCACCTTTTCACTCAGGTTTGAAGCATCTCTGACAGTGGAGATTTTGCACATCCCAGGCCCCTCTGAAGTAGTTTGGCTTCACTACTGGAAGCAAGAGCCCTCCTAGTGATTCTCAAATTTGTTCTCTGCTCCTTGATGCCAGCTGTGCCCTGTGCCCGTCATCGCCATCCCCTTCCTGCTCCACACAGTGTGGCTGGAAATCACACATTAGGTGTTAGTGAGAGGTGTAATTTGCACTCCCCTGTGTCTCAAGCAAAGGCTGAGGAAGCTTCAGAGAGAGCCTGGATCAGCAGTAACCCTGTGACAGACACCTGGGTCTTCCCAAATGCTGCTGGCTCTTTCTAACAGTGGGAAGCCCACACTAAAAGGAAAGCCTGGTGTGTAAGCACTCATAACTGCAGGTTACCTCAGAAACAACTCTGCATTTACTGTAAGTGCCCCAGTGCTTTTCTCTGTCATTCACTTAAGCAACAATGTTCAGCCTCACACTCTAAAAATGGAGGAAATCCTTCCTGACCTCACCAGCTGCTCTGATCATCTTTGCCCATACCTATTCCCATTTCTGGATTTCTTCCATCTTTGCCTGATGTTTCCAGGATCTTAGCCCATTTCAGGCAGCCGTTTCAGTACCTGATTCAGTCTGTGTTCCTGTGTGTGAGGAGAGGTGCCCTTCAGCTGGTATGCCCTTCAGTCCCTTCGGTGTCCACGCCAGCCATATGCAGCCACTGCGGCCTCTGCTTAGGACAGAGCAGCACTCTGGAGACAGAGCCACCCACTTCAGCAAGCTGTGTGGCTGTTATCCCAGAGAGGCACTGTGAACCACATTTTCTGGTTCAGCTGAGCTACACTGAGCCTTCAGATAGATAAGGTCACTGGCTACTGACAGACATTGCTGGCAGCCTGATTTCAGGTCATTATAAATGTGTTCTGATGACCTCAAGGTCTAAATCATTTCATGTTCCTATAGTCAGTGCTCAGGGATGTGCTGTGGCCATCCCTCCAATTCTGTGCTGATGAAAACTACCATATAGATGTCCTATTTCTGTCATATTCTCAACACTGGAGAAATCCTATAGGACAGTTGTATTGACTTACATTTTCTTCAGCTCAAGACATTCCTGCCCAAGGATATTTCAAAGTTTTCCAAACAAATTTTCCTGCTTGTCTTCTCTGCTCCCCCCTCTCTCTACAAGGCTGCTTCACAAAAAATCCAAAGGAGGTACAGATCACTTACTTAATGTATGTATTGGCATTTCCCTCTGGAAAGACGTACGGATGTTTCTTCCGAAAGACGTGCCCAACCCGGCTGCAGGGGATGATTTCCAGGCTCCCTCCACACATCCACACACGGAAAGAGATTTCTGTAAGAGAAGCAGCTTCAGGACTTTGTCTTTCTATCCTAGAGCAGTCTGAATCCCGGTGTTAGCTCTTACTTCATCCTCTGCAACACTAAACTGGAGTAAATCACTTACCAGACAAGCTTTCCTAGGCACAACGGGCCTTGAAAGTGCATTTCAAAGCATCTTCGCAAGCTGTTTGAAGTCAGTGCACTTGAAACCTGCCTCTAGCACAGCAGGTGCTATCACAATGGCGAGTGTGAGATGATAAGCAGGTCCCTTTTCATACACTGCAGAATCCTCTTACCAGTTTTGGGACTCCCTTATTACTTCTGCACTGCTTGTTTCAGAGTCACTTCCCTCCAAAGGGCTGTCAAGTTCACCAGGAGAAGCTATGAATTCTCTCCATTAATGATTACAACTGTCATTATCTTTATGAATCCACCACTGGCTCTGCAAAGTGAACAGGGAGCTGTGCATCCACTGCCTGTCCCAATATGGACAGGAACTTACCCTGCCCAGGTACTCTGGGCCTTGAGTGCCAATGCAGGCAAGTAAGGCACACAACTTCACACAAGCAAAGGTCAGCAGTGGGAGGGATTATCCTAAAAATCTGGGTAAGTTGTCAGCATGGGAAATGTCTCCCAGTCACTCTGTGGCTGGCCCACAGGCCCCTTTTCAAGGAAAATACGCCTGTGGCACCACTGACACCAGAAGTTACAAAGCTCTTGGCAGGGAGCTGGATGAGGTAGGAAGGCTAAGCAGAATGCCTGATCTAATGGGTCCATCTGGTCCTGATGCTTATGAAGCTATGAATCTGCAGCTCTATTGTCAGACAGTCATGCTCAGACAGAACTGGCGTGGAAAAGAAATGAAATTAAAATGTAAAGGCTTCTGCAGTTCTTTGAATCCTATTTTCTCATCTGTTGACAGTACAGAGCTATATGTAGCATGCAGCTACTTCCAAACTAATAATTCCTTTTCACACACACCCCCATTTAACTACAGAATTAGGACAGGAGAATACCCATTGTTTTTGCCAGCTTGTGCTCCCAGCTGGAAGTTCCCCCACATATGCCAGCACAAGGATTACTTGTCCCTAGGTCAGATGCTGGCAAGACAAGCACCTGTGGCACAAAGGCCAATTGGGCAGTGTGGACAGGACTCCTCCTCCTCCTCCAAGGGCAGGCACTTCTGGCTTACAAAGCTTCCATCCCTCCAAAAACGGCTCACAGCTTCAGTAAAGGCCAGCTGAGGTCTCCAAAGCTCTCTGAGCACACCCAGCCCTGAGCTGCTGCTGAGCTGGAAGCCAGGTTCATCACACTCCCATCACACTCCCAGCACATCTGCCTGCTCCTGAGCCAATGGAAATGGGAGGCTGACATAGCTGCAAAGCCTTCTTGCCTTGATGCCTGGGTCCAAAATCCAAAGCTGTGATCCCATCCCCAACAGCTGGCCCTGGCAGCAGGGACAAGCAATGGCAGGGTTGGGAAAGCACAGCAGGGAGCAGTATTCCTTTCCAGAAATTCCCTCCCCTTCCCTTCACTGCCGTGTTTACGTGCAGGAACTGCCAACAGCACTGGAGCCTCACCACTTTCCCCAGTGCTGGGTATTAAGAGACCAATAAAACGTGCCCTTGTGCCATGTCCTGGTACTATATTGGGAGCAGCCTTAATCACAGCTGCAGGGAAATGAGATTATGGCAGCATGCAGCCACTCTAAGCTGCTGCTCTTGGCTCCCCTCGCATGTGGCTGTTGCTGTCACAGCACTGGCCACTCTGCTGCCACTGCTGTGCCAGTCACAAGGCACCCTATACAAGGGGACAACCAGCTGAGCAGCTGTGGAGCCCAGCGTGGCTACTGCAAGCTGCCTTCCCCTCCTCTGGTCCTTGTGCTCAGCCTGGGAGGAGAGCAGCTCCCTAATGTGCTAAAAGGGAAAGACTCGCACTATTCAGTCCTTGCATCATCTTTTTAAAGCCTAATGAAGAGGTCATCTCTGAGTACTGTGAACTGGAATGAGGACATGGTGCACAGGAGATGCTGAGGAGTCTGAGCTCTCTGCTTCAGGCTAGTTGCACCCTGCAGAGCCTGCTCCAGGTACAGCAGAAACAATAAAAGCACAAGTTTCCACAGGGAGGGATCACCCATGGAGCCACCCATGGCAGGTAACAAACAAGGTCTCCGGACAGGCAGCCAAGAGCTAAGTGCCCCAAGGGAAGGTAAACTGAAGCACCAAATAAAGGATGGTACAGGGTCAGCCCAGAGGAGCCAGGGGAGCAGGAATCAACAGTGTGCTTCCCTTGACCCTCAAGAGATGTTGCAAGTGGACGTGGTGCCTCCAAGTGACCCCCAGGAGGGGTGTGAGCAGTACACATTGGAGTGCATTGGACTTGGCCTTCATTCTGTAAAATACCTCTAGCACTTCTTGCTGGCCTGCAAATCCTTCCTGCCATTACTCACCTACAGGGAATTCAATAAATTTAAGATGCAAAACACCTACATTGTCCTCCTTCAATGCCAAACAGGCTCACTTTTGTTCTGCCTGAAGCCTCCAGCTCCCTCCAGCTGCCTCATCAATAATATTAAAGGCAGCAGCACTGCTCCTCAGGACCAGAGTCCTGCACCCCCTCAGGACTAAGCTACCAAGAAGTGCGTGGTTCACTGCAAGTGCTGGGAGCAAGCAGGTCAGCTCCTGCTGTCCATTCCCTGCCAAGAGCAGACCAGGGCCAGCAGGGTGCAAAGGAGAGATGGGACATGCTGCCCTTGACTGCTACACCTGCAGGAGATGGAGCTATGAGGCATGCTTCTGCTCCCAGGGCAATGGGCAAGATGGGATCTGCACTGCTGCTATGCAGACCTGAACTTTATTGCTGCAATGTTAACCTTGATTTTGCCTTCCTTTGTCACACGAGGCCCTGGTACACCCTGCAGCACTGCCAGTATATATTTGGTCAGGACCAGCCGTCTGGGGCATAGCAGAAGTAAGAGAAACCTCTCCTCTGCAGGATGGGCCATAACCAGGCGTAAGGAGCACAATGCCTGCTGCTACAGGGCATGGGATAAGCTGCCAGGATGGAGCTTCCCCCAAGAGCAGGCTGTCCTGTCACTGTTCATCTCCCAGCAGCAGCTCCTGCTGGCTGCTGTCAGAGACAAATGATGAGCACAGACAGACAGCAGGTCAGGCACAGCATGGCAGTGCCTCTCCTGCTCTTCTCCTGTCTAGTTCCCTTCTTGAATGCTTTGTTTGGGGTATTGATCCAGCAGGGGAAGTAGGAGGGCTGCCGCTCCCCACCAGGCTTCCTCACAGCCACCCCACTCAGATACTTCGGGTCAGTTCAGAGGCCACATACCCACCCACAGCGAGAAAGCATGGAAGAGTGAGATTCCTACTGCATAACAAGATATAAATAAATAAAATACATCTAGAGGGACAAGGCGTGTGAAGGAAACACCAGTGCCAGGCAGCGGATGGATTACTGCAAGGCAGCAGCATCTGCTCCCTTAGATGACTGACAGTATCGCTGTGTGTGTTGAGACACGAGAGCCTTCCTTCCTTCCTCCCCACTCCCCAGAGGTGCAAGCTATTAAAGCCAGGTTCTGATCTGTCTGCCTGACATCAAGTGCCTCCCCCTTCTTTCGTGGGTACAGTCTATTGCTCTGATCCACAGCATCACTGCAGCTTCAAAGGAAATACAGCCCAGACCGACCCAGCTCTGCTTGACAAGGAGACAAGGGACAGGCTGTTACCTCTTTCATGTGTCCTCTCAAGTGTGCTTGCAGGAGATTTCTTTATGTCCCTCTTGTCACATGGTAAGGGCCAGAGGTGACAGAATTCAGTTCAGCTCAACTTTTTTTTTTTTTTTTTTTGTGCAAGAAAAGTGATAGTATCACAGAGAGCCAGGCAGCACTCAGCCACCCAGGGATACAGGAACGGATAAGCAGCCCTGATTCTTTGCTACCTGTTAGCTGCATGCTGATGGAGCTAGAGTTTCAGATACTCTGCAAACTCAAGGACAGACTGATTCCTCAGTTTATAGCTTGGAAATGTTGTCATTAATGGAATAAGATATATTCTTTGTTTTACTGAGGAGAAAATAAGATCAGGAAGGAATAGGAGGGTGCACATAGTGTTCTCCCATCTGTTGGTAACACCAAAGCTGAAAACCATGTGGTTGAAGGAATTGACCTATAGAAAACAAAAGCAGCATAGAAGGCAGGCAATCCCAAATATCAACAATTGCTCACTTCCCATCATTCGTGGTTGCTAGATCTCTCACTCTTCTAAGAAGACAACCTATGGACCTGTGAGGGAAACCACCCAGAACATTCAAAGTGAAATCCGAAATGACCTTGTATCCATCTGGCATGACTGAGAAAGGGAAGCCAATACAGCAAGGCACAGGAGGATTAAGAACAACTCACCGAAGTTCTCCCCACCCCAGATGTCCATGGCACTGTCGTACTTCCCCAGGTGGTTGAACCAGGCCTTGTCGATCACAAAGAGTCCCCCAGCAATGATGGGTGTCCTGAAGAATGGACAAGAAGAGAACACGCTCTCAAGTACTGCTGCAGCACCTGGATGCACAGAAGCAGCCCTTCCTTCCCCTTTGCCTCCTCTTCCATGACCAGGATGTTACCTATATATCACCTTCTCACCAAGGAAAGGACAAAACACCTCAAAATGCATCTGAGCCCTTCTTTCAGCCACCTTGGTGTTTTGCTGTCAATCATAAATTGCCTGGCACTTAATGACTGGCTAATGCACCCGTCAGCACAACTCCTACAAGCCCAAAGTTGACAGCCCTGATTGTAGGCTTCAGCATCAAAAAAGCACTTAGCACTCAGGGGTTATTCACTCAGACGGGCTTTTTGCCTGGAGCCAGCCTATTAAAGAGCACCATTCTGCTGGGGAGAGGAAGGCAGAGCCAATTCAAAAGGGCTTTTTAAAAGCCATCACTAGCTGTGTGATCTTTATTTCAAACCAGGGTTATTTTTCTTTCCTTGGATTAGCTAAGAAAACTGCAGAGAGAAGACCTGTGGAGGAGGGGAGGGCAGACCCAGAAGATAGCTTGAGAAGACTTGCTGCTCACTGGCACAAGTCCCATCTCCATTTAATTGGAGAGAGTGTGGATGCCTCAGTATAGGCTTGGGGGAGCTGAGGCGACTGCTGTGCCCAGGTTAATCTCCACAGTGGCCGACATTGTAGAGTGATCAGGAATGCAAAGCCAGCCTTTGGGAAGCCAGTGAGAACTCTTGCCAACAGCAGCGTCCTAAGGAGAAGCAGTGCTTTTTTCCCACAGGAGACTTCTGAGGCCATGAGCTTCCTCCAACACTTGGTGTCTTCCATGCCTCACATCTGGCTGGGGCTGCAGACACCAGCACCAGGCTTGCTTCCAGCAGAAATCTCCAGCAGAAGGAAGGACCCCCTCCATACCATGGCATGAGGACAGATGGCATCTTCTCTCCTATTCAGCTTTGCTTCCTCTCCTGCACATTCCCATTTGTGAGGAATCTTCAGTGAGGTCCAGCAGAACAGTGCTGATCTGGGAAGGATGCACTAGACACCACGTTTATCGTCTGGGCTGAGAACACTCCCTTATTTTTAAGTGGTAACTGGACTGAGAGAAGCAGTTATCTACAGCACTGGACTTCTTCCCTAACTATAATCCTTATCACAACCAAAACCCCAGTAACCATAAATACACCCCTTCTATCTTTGTGGCATTCTCAGGCTTCAGTGTTGGAAGGTGAAGCTGCATTGCAAAGCCCAGGCTAGCCAGGAGCTCGCTAGAGGTACTAGAAGTTCAGAGCTGTCCTGGAAGAGATTGCACACTGCCATGGTGCATGGGGACACATATGAGGTCACATGAGAAACCTGTCCTGCCCCACTTTACTCGGGTGCCTTCTTCCCCCTCCTCACTTACTTAATGGGCTCGGTGGGATCAAGTCGTTTGGCTTTCTGCTCTGAGGAAAGCTGCTCCCATTTGAAATGCAGACTCCAGTCAAAACCTAAAACCAGAGTAGAGAAGTGCCACAGGGAAATTAGAAATTGATACGGATTAGGAGGCAATGCAGGCTGCAGGATCTGTGTTTGATGAACATTTTCCCCACTTTCAAACGACTTAAGCCACAGAGATGCAGCTCTTGAGAGAAAAGCCCAATGCCTAACGTATTTTACTACTACATATGAACAAAAAACAATACATTGCATTACAATTTCAAAGTCAAGCACTCCAAAGGCAGGAAAACTCAGAATTAAAGCTGCTGCTGAAACCTAGTCCCCCTGTGCACGCAGAAGCACACTCTGATGGATACTGTGTGCTACGAATAGCACAGGCATACTAATAAGCACTACACTTGCATCCTCCAGTTGCTGCCCAGACATCTCCCATCTCCTCCTGTCACTTCCAGTGCTGCCCAGGGTGGCTTTGATGTGACCCTCTTTCCTGCCTGACTGCCTCATCCACTGTAGCAAGCACATTCCTCACGCCACACTGTGTGCGGAGCACTGAGCAGTGTTAATGCGCTTTTTTGTGAGGCACCAGGGGACAGAGGTGTGGTGCAAAGGCCAGTGCACATGCCTATCGTGGAATGGATGCCTACAGGACATGCACAAAGCTTGGACTTACCTCCTCTGAGGTCTGAGGAAGCTGCCACGTAGGCAAAAGTGTCCAGGTTGATGATGTCAATAATGGGACTGACCACTCGGGTAGGATCCTGCAAAGCAAAAGTAAAAACACCCATGAATTCACATCACACCATTCAAACTGGGCAGGGGAGTCCGAACTCCTGGAGACGCCAAGTGGCTGGAAACATTGGTATCATTCCATTTTGCCAGGGACAAGCGCCCCTCATTGCCTCCTCACCCTCAGACTGTCCTGCACTTGGCACACAGCTGGACTGGGTGCAAAGCTCCTTCTGCCTTTTGAAAATTGACCAAAATATTCCACTTTCACCTCCCTTAAACACTTTGAACAGTGTTTTAGAAGTCAAGTGACAAGCGGGCAATTGAAATGACAGAGGAAAAATACTGCCAAATAGCTTAAATTTGGGTATTTTTTTTAATGCACAAATTACGGCAGTACAGTTAAGTTTTGCCAAAGTTGTGAAAGGGTTAAAAAAGAAAGACCTGATTTATTCAAAATAGTTGGTGGTGATTTAATTAACATCTTGTTATGGGCAAAGAGATTATACAAACAGTTATGAACAAAAATATCTACAGGAGGAAGAGACTCTGACAGCTTTGACTGGTCTCTTATCTCCCTTTTTCTTTTCAAAAATCCCAAACTCCAATTATAGCTCAAACTTCAAGGTTTTACCCTCACCAGATCAAATTGTTTTTCACAGCTATACAAAGCAAAGCATCTGAGCACACTCGGGCTTGCTCTCTCACTGGGGAAAGACTTTGTTTTAGAAATTAGTCCTGACATAGAAGTATTCAAATGCAGCTGTAGGAAGAAGTAACCAAAGACCATGAGCTGAGAGCTGGACTAGAGCTGATTTTCCAACTGAGCACGACAAATACTTGGTATTTCCATAACAGGGTCAAGCCAGGGGTCTCACCACCCCTTTTTGCGAGTCAAACACCTTACTGAAAGGGCAAGGTCTGCTGCACCTCTGTACTGCACAGGGAAACACAAGACACATCCAAGCATGATGAGACTTTCAAACCCACCTAATCCACTGCTGTGCAGTGTGCCCCTCAGGCTGCCACAGCTCAGTTGCCACAGCCAAGTATGCTTTAATTGCCTGAGGCTAGGGGGAAGGTTTTAAGCAAAGCATCTGCTTTGTGAGCTGGGCATGGCAGGGAAAGGATTGCCTCCACTCATTTAAAACCTGCCCCTCAAGCTTCTTACAGGTGAGCACTTCCAGCTAGCTGACACTCACTCCCAATTTCAATTCCACTGCTATTCACTGCACAGCACAACTTCTTGTAAGAAAATCCTCTTCACATCTGGGCTGAGTGCACTACTACAAAATGCTAACCTTGAGCAGTGCTGTCTTCTCCCTGCCTCACTTTCTCTGCCATGTCCTGGGAACATTTATATTTACTCAGCTTTCATGAAGGTGTCTCTGACCCTCAAAAGAAAAGTATGGCATGCTCAAGAGCACAGCGCTGTTGCTATGATTTATTTTGGGCTGAGCACCAGATCTTATTATAGGCGGTTTCATCTTTCTGGGTTTTTTTGATACCCACCCATACCAGGGTATGTTAATATTAACAACAACCAAACCTTCAGCTCTCTCTCACAAACCTGAGAATACATTTCTACGATGCACTTCTCAAACACACCAACGTATGGATTTAAACCAACAGGAAAGAGCTCTGAAAATGGTCTTGAAGGTAACAGATACATTTCAGCCTTGGAGAAGGACCTTGGCTGCAGTATGGCTCTCAGCCTCTACCTCCTGACCTTGTAATGGTCAACAAAAAGGGCCACAGTTGCTCCTCTGGTCCCACAGCAGAATTAGGCAAAGATTAGGCAGGCTGCCCCTCATGTGTCTCCTTTTTCCCAGGAAAGCACCAGACTAGGGAGTATTTGAGCTAGGAGTAGAGGGTCACCATTCATTGGTTTATCCCAGTACCATTTGCAAATCCAGTTTTGGGGTGAGCTTGTTGAGTCATTCTGTAAAAACACCTCAGGACGGATAATCACATTTTTAGAAAACTTACTTAGTTGAAATACACCATTAATGGCTTTAGAGATATTTGTTCCATGAGTAAAAATAAGAACCTAGGCCCACACTCTCAACCACACGTTTGCAAACATGCTGGTATGAGACACTGACTCTCACTGCTGCTCCCTGGCATCCTCCCAGGCCCAGGGCTGAGATCCCCCAGACCCTCTCTCTTTCCCCCACACTCCATCACTTGCTCTTCCTGCTTGTTTCCAAATCCATACGTTGGTTGCATGCTGCCCACACCCAGCAGTGAGCATCAGCCTCTGAGGGTAAACCATCAGGAGCTGGGAATGCTCAAGATGGAGCCTGAGGGGCACTTCCACAACAGTGCATGGTGGCACACATGGGCTCTGGCACTTCCCACCATGGAAAGCGGCAGGAATAGCTGCTCTGGCTGAGAAAATAAGAGAAGCTAAGTGCGGGGTGGCTGGACCGTGGTGGCAAAAATGATGAGTGTGTTTTGAGGCACTCACTGCTCACTTGTTTGGAACTTAAACCACATTAGCTCAAAACAGACTGTTCCTGAGAGCAACAGAGTGAGAAAATACTCTTCCTAGGCAGCTGATCCTCATGGAGCAGTTGGACAGGGAGCCCATCTCTAGAGCACAGCCTGAAGGTGGCAGCAGTAACATTTCATACACTTCACTGATCAATACTTTAACCCTGCTGGCAAGGATGGGAACCGTGGGCCTGAAAGAAGGAGACTGAGGACTATGCCCTTATCCTGCAGCTTCTGTGAGCAGCTCAAAAGCAGGCAAGCAGGACCCCTCTGGTTTGCAGGTTCCTCAACACTCTTTGTAGTACATCTCCCCTGCTGCCTGAGGCTGCAAGATACTGGGCAAGGTCAGGGCAGCATGAGCAGCACTACAAGCTTACAGATTGCCTTACTTCCAGCTAGGGAAAGATTCAATCCAGAGGAGTTCACAGAGGTGATGTGTTTGTTTGATGCTGCATTCACACCACAAGGTACTGAAACTCCTGTGGTGATGTTGCACATGGCATTCCCACTCACCTACCCCATGGATGCAGCACATGGGGCACCCTCATGCCTGTGTGGGAAAGCAGATCTGCCAGCCCCATTCCTGCTGCTTTCACTGACCTTCTCCTGACAAAACACATCAAAAGCTCTGCCTGGGAAAGAGGCAATTGCTCTGGATACCCTCACTGATGTATAAGCAGGGCTTTGGCAAAAAGCAAGGAATACCTGCCTTTAAAAAGCCCAGAGGAACAAGTGATGCTGTAAAGTTTAGTAGTGAATTCCACCCTGGACAGGCCAGCTATAAGGCTCCATGGGATATGAGAGCATTCTCATAACTCTCCCGGAGCCACGATCAATTGACATGAAAAGACCATTTCCATTGCATTACCATCTATCAGCTGTTCTGTGGCCCAGCCTGCAAACCGAGGCTGGGACCTCTCCAGCGCTGGCTGTGCTACAAATGCCAGCAGCACTGATTGCCCTTGCCCATGTGGAGGGTCCTGACCTGGTGCTGTGTCCCCCTTCCCCCTGGTCCCACTGCTGACACACAGAGGGATGCACAGCCCAGCCATCACGGCTATCACATCTGCAGGTGTGAAAAGCAGGATGCCTTATGGTAGGGGCACTGTGAACACTGGCCAGCCAGGTTTTTCCATGACCCACAACCTCAGCCTCCCCTTGCTCCTCAGTGGCCCTTATGTCAATGCAACTCAGTAGTTTTAAAATTGCTGAGTAATTTACACTAGCCACCAGAAGCCAGAGGTGTAGCAAGGGTGAAGGAGCGAGGCACAGGGAAGGGAAAGGACCATTTTCTATGTACATCTGCACTGGAGCTGAAGGCTTCAATCCCTGCACTCTGCTGCCAGCAGGTCATGGGCACAGAGCTCCCCTGACTCAAGTGACAAGGCGCCAGCAACCTCTGTGTGCACGTCTGGCAAGAGAGTCGCCGCCAGAGGAAGGTGAATGTCATTGTCTGCTCTGAAATCAGCAGAATTTAAATCCTATTAAATCAATTTATTAGCGCTTAATTTGCATGAAATTAAATTCGGCCCCTATTCAAGGAGCCGTCACTCCCTTAAATCATCATCATTGAGCATTTTACATGAGCCTAATTAAAATCTCTGCTGGAGCACTGCCCACATATTCCCCTATCACCACTCAACCTCTGCTTGCCAGTTGGAGTCCCACTGCCTGGAAGACACCTTGTCCCACCCACCCACATGCTCCCCCAGTCACAAGATACCCCACCTGCCTGTTGGGTGGAGGAAGACCGGGAAAACCTCTTTGTAACCCAAAAGCCTTCTCTATACCCCTTACTTAGATGCTTGCATGCAGCTGGTTATGGTTGGATGGCCACTTCCACTGAGAGGAAGAGTGGAACTTTGGGGATGCATCCCCTGAGGATGACTCTCAAGAGCACTCACCTCTTTGATCCTCTGCAGCAGAGGGAGCAGCCAGTCCTTATTCACCTCGCAGTGACTGTCCAGGAAGGTCAGGACACCTGCTTTAGCCACATCTGCCCCTCGGATTCGGGACCGGATCAGACCTGTCCAGGGACGCGCCATGTCAGCTGCTGCCCAGATGGCTGGGTAACATCCCCATCCTACTCCCTTTCAACCTGCCTAAATCCCACACAGATAAAACATGGCCCAGGTTCATTGTCTCCTTTCCAGTGCTGCAAGGTATGCCAAGCATTTCCTAAGATGCCAAAAGAAATATATGGCTCCACCAAGGTTACTGATTTATGGCACATCTGCCAATATGTAGTCTGCACAATTAGTTCTACTGTCACCTTCTGGGACAAAACATGACTCAAAATGCTTTCACAACCCTCTGCAGGCAACGAATCTAACACAGATGTGAGGCAGTGGGGAAGAGGACGGAAGAGTTGAGGGTGGGAACACTTTGTGCCAGAATTAAGCTGTTATCAGACTATTAACTTTTTCCTGCTGTGCCCCCTTCAGTGTCCCAGTGACACCCAGATCTCTCTCCCTGGGAGCACTGCTGATCTGCAGCTCAATGGGAACACATTTTCCACCAAGGAAAGATGGTTGGCTTTTCAAGGTGCTTGATCTATCAGGACCATGATGGAGAATTTGGAATCATTGGAGGTGGGAATGGATTGCTGCATGCATTTGTGAGAATGAAAAATTAATAAAGCAGGAGGTCATGGAAAGCAGCTGCACACATGGATTTAATGCTAGATTCTTGGGCAAGATCACTGCTCTTGAAGATGCCTCGTTCCTAGTTATACAGGTTAACTACTTCCTGCAGTGCATGCTCAAGGGAACCATGGCATAAGAAAGGAGATGGTTTGTTGGCAAACGAGGAGACACAGATGATTCAAGGGAAGCAGAACTTCTTTATGAAGGAGAAAGAGTGGCAGTACAAGGGAACATACGGACAGATAAAGAGAGACAGAATTTCAGGGAGCAGCCATACATCAGGTTTATGCAGGAGGTCACTGACTTTCATACTAAAATTCCCTAGGGGAAAGGGTTAAGGAACAGCCTCTGAGCAGGAGAGGAACACTTGAACAAAGCATCCAGCATTTGCCAAGGTCTCCTCATGCAATGCAGACTTGTCCCTATATCCCTCTCTGTGACTCCTAAGATCTTATGCCTAGGTATGGTCTTCTTCCCCCACATCTGCCCTTCCCAAATCCTGGCAGCCCCTGGGGGATACAGTGTAAGTGATGTACTCAGCAAGGTAAGGTTGAGTCCCCACATTGTGACTGATTTCTACAGCACCAATAACTGCAGGTCTATCAACTGCTGGAGATGAGTACACACGCACCCCCGTAACACAGGGGAGAATGGTGAGAAGGAGGTGCAGGTCTATGGAGATCTCCCTTATCTCCTGCCAAAGCTGGAATGTCTCTTACACCCATGGGACCTGATGGCACCCTGTCACCAGACCTGCAGAGCTGAAATCCTCTGCAGAAGGAATCCACAGAGAAAAGAACCTTGTCCACTCTTCAGTCCCCTCAACCCCACACTGACCTGGACACATACATTAGATTCCCAGCATCAAAAAACTTCTTTGTTTTTAGTAATCCTAATACTGCAAACCAGGATTTGAAACACACATTCAGGCTATGGGGAATGGGAAGATGTCTCAAAAGGTTGCCAGAAGCAGCCCAGTTGGACATGCATTCATGCTCCATATATAGCCCTTCTTAATCTCTCAAATATAATTAATTATTAAAAAAAAAAATTATCCCACAGAAGCAGCAGGAGCATATCTTCTCTCTTTCATTAGAGCAAACATCTTTACAAATAAGACCCGAGGCTTTGTTTTGCCTGTTCTAATTTTCTGGCTAATAAGCTACAGCTGAGCCTCACTGGATATCTTAATAGTCCCATCTTTTTCAGTGAGAGAAGGGAGATCCATTTCTAATCCCAGCTCTTTATCACATTTTGTTTTATCAGGGCCCCCCTTACTCCTAGGAGCCACTGACCTTGTTGACCACTCCGTGGAGGTTCCCCCTGGCTCCATCACTCTAACACCTCCCAAACCTGTTTCCCACGTGGGCTGTGGGCAGGCAGCTCTTACCTTCCCGCCGTCCGTTCCGCAGGCACTTCACCTTGGGGAGCTCGCCCAGCAAGCGGCAGTCATCAGCTTGGGAGACACAAAGGGAGCACAGTCACCCTCAGCCCCCACAGGGGCTCTGGCAGCAGAAATGGGCACTCCTAGGAGAGACTGGGAGCAGGGAGAGGATCCTGTCCTGGACTGGTTGTTGGCCTGTTAGGGCAATGGCACTCTAGGGTCACTCTAGGGTTACCCCTCAGCTCACAAAGCACAAATTGGGCCAGGCAGAGCAGCAGTTTTCTTAAAACTAGTGTAAAATCAGCAGATTTACACTGAGAGCAGCTGAATTATGCACTAAAATCAGCATAGAAAAGTTGTGGTTCAGGTCAGAATCTAAATTTTTGCACATTAATGCAAATGACTATTTTTGGTAGCTGCAAAGCAATGCACAAGCCGTTGATGCGTGTCTGCCTGACAGGGCAGGAGCTTCCTGTGGTGGCCTGGAGCCTTCAGCAAGGAGAAAGGAGTGCTCAAAGAGAACCCTGGGGAGCAGCTGGGGGCTCCTCACACCCTGGGCAAAAGCCACCTACACCTGAGCTAGGGAGGTCCTGCAACCCCACAGGCAGCCCTAGGATCCCTCGTCACCGAGATCTCCCAGCAACGTGGAGGATGCCAGATGTACCTAGCACAGCTCCCTCCACCTCTACATGCCCACACTATGACCTCCACAGCCCACTCATGACTCCCAACCCTCTGCCTTCTCTTCCTCAGCACTATAAACACAGAGGTGAGTGCCCCATCCCCTCTGCCCAAACCCTGAACCCACACACCCCCCAGGCGCTTTCACCCACTCCAAAAATCTCTGTCAGCAAGAGATCACTGTACCCACAGCCTTAACAACTCAGGGACAGAGCTGGAACAGGAGAGCAGACGTGGCAGGGCTTGGCTACGGACTCACAGTGAAAATCTGCTGGGGATAGTGGGAACTCACATGCTGAAGAACTGCGTCCCAGTGAATAACAAGTCAGCAGGCAGAGTGAGGTGAGAAACAAGACACAACCGGGCCTGAGATAAAAGCACTAATTGCTTGGGGTGGGTTGCAGGGAAAAACTGACCATGTGTGTGTAGTGCATTATGCAAATGCATGTAAATGCATGCAGAGCAGATGCCAGCAGGCTCAGACTATCACAGCAAAGATGTCAGATAGCTGAGAAGCACTGACGAGCTGAGGGACTGCCCTAAGTTACATAGGCAATAGGCTCCCTTCTGGTGCCCTGGGATGAGTTAAAACCCAGCCCTGTTCCTTCTCCCTTGCTCACAGCACTTGGCATGCTGGGACAGGGGAGCTGTGTTGGTACAAACCTGCCTCCTTCCAGGAAGGCAAGTGCTTTGCCTTATTTAGCCAAATACCCAGCATTTCCTTCACCCCCCAAAAATCCAGCTCTGCTGTTCTCCAGGGCAGCTCAAGTCCCTGCACCTGCTCTCCTTCCCTATCACAGCCACTCTGCCAGTTCCCAGACTTGCCCAGCCTGCCTGCCCTGTGCTGGAGCGGCTCCAGGGTTGACCGTAATCACAGCAGCTCCTTCTCTTAGCTTCAGCAACTTCCCAGGGAGGTGTCAATGCCAAGAAGTGGGTCTTGTGTGAAATCTGTCCCTAATGCTCTCCGAGGCAGTGCCTATTTGTAACATCCAAGAGCACAGCCTACATCGTTTTTTTGAAAGAAACCTATCTGGCTTTGTTTTCACATTTCGAAGTAAACAGCTTTATTTTGCAGCTCCTTGAAACGTAAGTGCCACAGAGCACTCAGCCAGTTTATCATCCTTTTTATGCCTGAGACAGTATTTTTGAGCACTTAGATCTTCAACTCTCCCACTGCACTAGGCAAGGTCTTCAGCTGAGATGGTTCCCTGGGAGCCCATGGGGCTTCAAGCTATCTTCTACTGGAGACCGGAGCTATTGATTTCCCTCGAGTCACTCTGTTAAGTGGGAGAGAACAGCAGGAGGATGTGGGCTGTTTGTGTGGTGTTCAACACTATTTATGGTGCACCTCAGAAAAGGAAAACCCATGCAGGGAATCCTCTTTCCATGGGTGAAAAAGAAGGTGAAAAAAAAAAAAATCAGGAGTTGCTGACCATCTACATAAATGTATGCAGAACATACACACAGGGTCAAGAAGATCAGACTACCATGGCCCCATGGAATTCCAGTGGTGTCAACCCAAACTGCTCCTGGCTGCAGCTCAAAGCCAGATCAAACACACCACGGCCATAGTGGGATACAGCCATGTAAGGATTGGATTTGCATCTGCTGGGCATGAAAACAATTTGCCAAGCGCTTTTCTTGCTTTATTTTCCTGAGAAGAGGTTGGATCATCTGGAATTTGAATTCCACACTTGGTGATGCAAACCCAGCACAGCAGGGTTTGCTCTTCACAGCTACAGAGCTTTGAATTTCCTTCCAATCCAGCAAACTCTCCCGTGTCTCAGTGCTAATCCCAGTCTCTCACAGGCTTTTTGGCCCTTTTCTTTTAACAGGGAAGGGGTCACTTACGGTCATCACTGAAGTCATCCACGAGTATGATTTCATGGACGAGGTGCACTGGGGTGCGATTCAGGACACTAAGGAATGAAGAGAGAACATCCATGACAGTGCTTGACCAACTTAACAACCCAGCAAATGGAGTGGAAAAGCCAAGGAACTGACCTCCTGCCAAAGCACAGAAGACCAGGCTTGGATTTCCAGAAAGGATATACTAGATAAGAACCCAGAAACCATCGCCCAGTTATCTACAATGCCTGGCTATCAACTCCCTGTAGCCTGGTCTAGGAGCTAAGTGCTCTATTTCCTAGGAAATAGCTGAAATACCCTTCTCACCTTTGTGAGCAAAAGTAGAGCTCCACATAAAGCCAGGAAAACCTGGCGCTTTTTTTTTTTTTTTCCAAATTGCACCAATATTCATAACTGGGCTTACAGCAAAGCTGCTGTCACCTCTCCACCTCCTCCAGGGCTAATGACATGGTGTCCAGCAACAGCAGGGCCAACACAGAGAAAATTACCCAGCTCAAACCCATCTTTACACAGCTCACAGCTGTGGCAGAACAACTCCTGTTTTTATCTGTGAGCTGACTGTGTTCCAGAGGCTGCTGAGAGGATAAGAGCAGGGCTGGAGCCCACCTAGGTAATGAAAGAGAGAGGCTGGAGGATGTGGTTCACAGCTCCCCACCTGTGGACAGACACCATGGAACATGGCTCAAAGCTACAAGCTTCCCTTAATTATGCCACTAAAGGTTGTTGTTATTGTTATTATTAAAAAATCTAGACCTGTTCTTTCCTTTTCTCACATGGTGCAGAGGTCATGGATTGGCTGCACTGGCTCCAGCAATGTCATCTCCAAATAAACAGCAGTGCAAAAGTCACCCTGACACATAAGACATGGAGTTGCAGTTGCTATTACACATGCTTTAAATCCTGCCCCAGCAAAGGGTCAAGGCCGTCTGCTTGAAGCAAAAGTCCCAGAGCATCCCAAAAGCCTCCTAAATGCTTCACTTGGCCTTTGATAATGCCAGTCAGGTTGTACAGGCTTTTACAGCATTTCAACTTCTTTGCCTTCATCCTGAGTGCGGTTCTTTTCCACAAAGGATTTAAAATCCCCCTAAATATTAGATCTTCAGACCTTCCACTAGCACAGGAGGGTAGTCACCCAACTACCTAACAAACCTGCAGCCTTGATCCCTTGCCAGATCCTAATTAAAAGGTTTTCCCAGTCTCTCCAGCTCCCAAAACTCTGGCAAAAAAGCACCTGGAAGACTGAAAAAACCACATCCCTGGCCCAGACCACAGTAAGGAGAGCTACAAAGGGCAGAAGCCCCAGAGGACTTGGGAGCCACCCAACTATCTGGGAAAAAATGCAGCCCAACCCACCCAGGGGGTTCCCCCTTGCCAGGTGCCTTCTGCCTGCACTGGCGTACTCTCTCCTCTCCAGGTACAGAAATCACAACCCTGCAGAGAGTAACAGCTGAACTAGATATTTTTTGGAAGGTATGCAGGACATCCTAAGGAAGATGCTTGACATAGAATCATAGAATCAATCAGAGAATGGTTTGGGTTGGCAGAGACCTTAAAGATCAACCAGTTGCAATCCCAGTGCCACAGGCAAGGGACAATTTCCACTAGACTAGGGTGTTCAATGCCCCATCGAACCTGGCCTTGAACACTTCAAGTAAATGGGCATGTACAACTTCTCTGAGCAACTCACAGAAAATAATTTCTTCCATTTATAATGAATCCTTCCTCCATGCTGGTTTTCATTTTCCCTGGGCAGAAATCCTCAAAAAAAGGGGTTTTCTATCAGACCAGAGTGGGCAAGCCTAGCACCTCCCTTGTGGAGCTCCTCAAAAAGAATTACTTTCTCTGGAAAGACAACTGCTACCTTTTCCAGTTCCAGAATCTCAGCAAAAGCTGTTCTTTTCCCCCACTTCAGACGCCTTACATGTTAAGGTTTGAAGGAAGAGAAAGCTACTGTCCCCTAAGCAACAGTGTGGAGCTGCCGTGGCCACCCCGACACTTCGGCTTGCACCAAGCAGAGTTAAACAACCCCTCTCCAACACCCACAGCCTGAATGAAGTACTGGGAAAAAGTGGCTCAGCGCCCCTCCTCCCACTGGGGCACACAGAACAATTTAGATGTGCTGTTTCCACCTGTCAAGTGTTTTTTAATTATTGTTATTAATAGGCTTGTTATTTTTTAGAAATCCCCGTACGCCAGAGCTGAGTTCGGCAAATTACCGTAGCCGAGCATCAGTAGACAGAGACAGGAGAGCAATATCACGCTCAGTGGAATATTTAACAAGTGCTGATTGCCTGGAAACCTAACTCTGTGCAACCTGCAGGCTTGTAAAAAAAGCCAGCAAAATAAATAAATAACCCACCAAGAGCGGGAGGGGAGGAGGCAGCGGAAACTCTGAACATTCAAGGCCTGCTTCTGCCTGGTCTCTCCTGTAGATTTGGCTGCCAGAAATGCAATGCAGGGCTTAACTCTGTGGGAAGGTGGCTGCAAAGAGGCTGATTCTGCTTTTGCTGGTACGAGACAGAATAACTCAACCAGAACCATGGCACTGGGCTGTGTAGGCTCAGGCCTGGGCTCTAAGCAGTACTTAGTGCCTTAAACAATCTCCTTTCAGAGCACATCTCACTGGAAGAAAATGGACCATTTCCAAGGGCCTGGGCTGGGGACAGGTGCAGCCCAGTCTCAGCTCAGCTACAGGCTCCCACTGTTCCCAGGTTGCTGCCAACTCTGTGCCTGGACTTGCCACCCCATAAATCAAGGGAGACGACCCGTGAATGCCAACGGTGGCCATCTCTGGCATTGACCAGACAAAGGGGGAAAGGCCAACATGCTGACCCACGAGGGAAGGATGTCTCCAAGGACTCCTCAGGCTCCATAAACCATCACCCTTCTACGGGGCTAATGACAGACACCACTGTGCACCCAAAGTGCACAGCACCCCCTCACCTGTACCACCATCACAGCCTTCTCCCATCTAATTCCCTATGGGACTCACTCACCACACAACACTTTTCCCAAATTCGAGCGAACAGGCCCACCCTAGTGAGGGCAGCCCAAAGGCTGGCTCTACAGGACCTGCTGTCCCCTGGTTTCAGCATACTTTCAGCTCATTACTGCCCCTGCAAGTCAGCGCACAGAACACAGCAAACCCCAAAACTGCTGCTAAACCAGGGGCCACTTGATGCAGGCACAGAGAGATGCCCAGCGAAGCCAAATTCGTGTCTCCAATGCCTTTTCCCCTGGTGCTCTATTAATCCCACAGTAACACACACAATGCTGCGAACACAGAATGTAAGCACCCCTCCTGCAGCGCTCCTCAGGGAGGATGGGAAAAAGAGGCATCAAATCCTCCATGTTTTCAACATTACAGTTTTTGGTTGGTTTTTTTTTTTCCAGACAGACCATAAAAGCACTTTTAAAAATTCAAAGCCGGCTTTTCTATTACTTGTGCCTCTCCTCAGCTTTGATTTTTTTAAAAATACTTTTCTTTCTTTATGTTTGTGCACAGTTCTTTTTTTCCCCTTTTATACAGGAAAAATCAGAAGACAATATTACAGTGCTTTGAAGTCTCTCAGTTATTATAGATTTTTTTCCTTGAAATCTAACATAGGTAGATATATACTGCAGTGATGGACATATTTGAACAAATTGAAATAGTTTTTAAGTTCTGCTGCGCCAAAGATCACAACATTTTCTCCCTTAAATTGCCAAAAGACCTGTTACCATCAAAATGAAAGCTCATGCCTCCAGTCCAGAAAGCGCTTACTCATCCTAATAAGAACAGGTTTGCTGCTAAATTATCTTGAAAAGACAATGCTGAAATTTTCTTTGTTCTGATGCTTTACCTTATGCAGACATAGTCATGGAGAATTTTACCTTGAATTTTCATTATGATTTTCATGCACCTCTTCCATCCTCCTCAAGAATTTGTTGGGATCCTTTTCCACCTACCCAGAGGTAAGCACTAGATCCAGCAATTTCTTCTCCAAATAAATACCACTGTAAAAGTCACCCAGACCATGTAAGATATGGAGAATGTTTGCGGGAAGAATTTAGACCTTCTGACCAGGTCAGTCTGGTTTTGGTCATCACCCACTTGCTTTAGAGAGGTGATTGTGGCTGCCCATCCTTGAGAACTCATGAACTTATTAATTTTCTCCATGGCAACATATTAGGACTTGTTGGGGGGAAAAAAACCACCTTTGGGAGGATAATGAAGAATGAAAAGGGCCAAGGGTCACAATTATCGAAATCAGACAGAGTATGGAGAGAAAATACCCACCAAAATGAACTGCTTCAACAACCCCAAATGGCTAATTATGTAGGAAGAAAGACATCACACCAAGTATAACCATAATGAGCTTTGATTACACTGCGGCTTTTGCATTTTATTCTTTCAAATACCCACCAAGCTCTTTGAAATTCAAGAGTTCTCTTATGTTAACATCAAAAGGTAAGAGCGCACGGAGGGCTGTGTACTCAGTCACCGCGAGAGATGATTAGCAAATTAAGAGAAAAAAAAATGTCTAGGGTTTAAGCAAAAAGCAGAAAAGAAAAAAAAAATGAAAAAATAGTCAGCACAAAGTGCTAATTATACAGTTTCTGTGCAACACCTGGCTTGTTTTTGCTTCTTTAATCAGGCTCATTTCAGTTATGGCACAGACTCCATATGGTGTCTAAGCAAGGAAGCTTTGTCACTCCCTGTCTCAGATGTATCTGGATGCAGACAAGGCAGTGGTATGAGGGGAAGGTGAGAGGTGCTGGCTGCACAGGACACCACCTCTTTCACCTATGAGCACTGGAAAATGAAAGGTATGATATTCACTCTGCTAAGTAATTATCTAAATATTTGATGTGGTATTCAAAGCACTTGCATCAGGACTTCTGCCAAAGGATGTGTTTTGGTTTGTCAGCAAGAGGTAAATAATTTAAGTTTTCTTATTCCTGCCCTGAGCTCCCCATTTGAAGAATAAATAAATAAAACCCACCAGCAGAGTAAAAGGGACTGTCTCACCGTCTGCCCAGTAGGTCATCCACATGACAGGATTAGGATTCCCTTGCTAAATCCAGGCTAGTATAGGATGGAAAGACAGGAAAGAAGAAACTGTTGTTTTGGTGAGGTTTTATTTTTTATTTTAAATCCCTCTGTACTGCTTATTTTCTCCCTTCCTCCTGCCCTACCACCTTGGGTTTACTCACATGGTCCCATCTCATGCACTGTTCAAGACTCTCACCATTCACAGCCACTGAGCCCTGGAGTTTGAAATATGTGAAACTGAACCACAGAGGGATAAGGAACTTTTTAAAAGAAAGTGGTTGAAACAGCCCAATGCTGCTTTTTTCACTACCTGCACTGTAAAACAAAAATCTTAAAAACTCTCAAGAGCTGCTTTGCTATTGACCATCTCCTCCTTTTCTTCTTCCATTTTCTATCTCCCTTTCTCATGACACCCACCCCCTACTCCCTGGACAGTCGTATGTATTCACAAGCACAGCTGCATTTATAAATGCTGACCTCACCATTTGCAGAGATCTGGGCATTTGACACATTTTTCTTTCCTCCCCCTCCCCCCTGCTTTACTTCCAGCTGGCAAATGGTCAGAGAAAAGATCATAAAACTTTCAAATTAATTCATTATTCAACACAATCCACCAGCTTTTCTCAGTAAGTCTGACAACACAAAATATCCATAAATGAACGGTCCCAAGTGCTCCCAACGTGACCTGGGTAAGGGAGTGCTGTGGAGGCCATGCATTGCTGCTTCCCACCAAGAGCCTGAAACACACTGAACCTGCAACACAGCTCAGCCTCAGTACCTGGGGAGCACTGAGGCTCTCAAGCATCCTGGAAAACTACAGGAATAGCAAAATCCCCTCTGCTTATCAGGTACGTGGTCACTTCTGCAAGAGGAGATTCTCTCTCCTGCTGCTTTCATCAGCACTTCTCTCTGCCACTCCTCTGCGGTCACATTGGGTCCTGTAAGAAGTGCTCCTTTTTCAGGGACAGTGTCCCATCACCATGGCTTTGGACAGGCCAAGAAATGTCCCTTTGTCCTATTTCTTGCTCCCGACAGGGCAATTAACAGAGAACATTGATTCTGCAATGAGGATGGGAAATCCAACCAACATAATGGAACTTGGGAAACCAAGTTTGCAACTCAGAATCTTCCACCAGCTACAGAGAAATCACCTCCCTGTTCCTCAGCCTGTCCATTTGTCACGTGGGTTATATCACTGTGGACATGTACTAGAGAGAACAGGGTAGAAGAGGTGCCAAATTAACCCACCACAATCCTCAAAGCAGTTTGGCCACAGACTGTCCCAAAAGGCACAAATCACTGTCATGAGGACAGAGTTTGTTCTGAATAGCCAAGGAAAATGATCCATGTTGTTACAGCCATTGTGGGATGGAGTCAGTTGGAAGATCTAATTAAACTGAATATTTGGGGAGCAAGAGGGAAAAAGCCCCAAGCAGTCAGAAGGCACAGCAAATTAATCTACAGAGGCTAAAGAGGCAGATGACCCCTCAGCTAGTTCCAAAACCAGGCAGGGAGGTAGCAATATGTGCACAACCACATCTAGAGAGGAACAGAGTGGGAGCTACATCACCAGCTTGCCACCAAGGATTAGTATTGCTAGGCTTGGTTGCATCAAAGCAAGCCTCTAGGCACCACATCCAGGAGGAAAATGATGAACCCTGATGCCAAAAGGCTACCTCCAAACCATGGGGACTAGACAAAAGAGGGTCAGCTCAGGAGAGTTCAGGATCTCAGCCCAGGAACAGGGACCCAAAGCCATCATCTCAGTTACTCACTGCCTGGGCTTGCCTCTGGGGTACAGCTCAGTGGGATGCTCTGTGGAGCCCTGGAACTGTTTCTCTACAAGAAAGAGGGCTCAGAAGGGTGCCTAGAGCTGAGGAAAACCTCACTACAGATAAAACATGAGCACTGGAATTGCCAGGGCGCATAAGTGAGGAGGAGCAGTGCAAAAGGGCAAAGCTGTGGTGAAAATCACATACAACCAGGTAAGGAAGGCAGTAAAGCCAATTAATCCAGGCAAGCAAAGGAAAAAAAAAAAAGGGAAAAGGAAGAAAGTCTTCCTATTCCTGGAAATAAGAAACTTTAAAGGACAACAACCTAGAGGAAGAAGTTAACATTCAATGTACCTGTATTTCTAACCTTGCCATCACTGCAATGAACAGTTCTCTAATGAAGCCAGATATCGGGGATCCAGGCCTAAGAGCTGTACCACAGGTCTAACATTTCATCACTCATAACCACACCTGGCAGGACAGTCAGCTGCTGAGTTATGGGGAGAAATGAGATTAAAATCCAGTCCTGAACTTCTTTTGTTATAAGTCCCCTATATCTCAGAGGCTAGAGGACTGCACTTGCCACCTGTCCCAAATACAACTGGTTCTGGAGAATGGCAGAATGATGCAAGGCACTGCAAAGATGAAAAAGAAGGTCCAGGATCAAGGAGGTGGTACGCAGCATCAAGCATCAGTGTCATCCAAAACCCACACACCCCAGAGAGAGAAAGCAGTGACAGATTACTGGGTGTGAAGCAAGAAGACAGGATTGGGCATGAAACCGTAAAGCAGAGCAGGAATTCAATTTCAGGAGTGTCAAACTCACTTGTGGCCCTGGATATGCTCACCTGAGGAAGGATGCCAAGAGAAAAACTCAGCAAAGACATGACAGTGAACAGGGAACAGTTGAAACCTTCCCCTAACCAGCAACCCCAGTCTGACCAGCACCAGGAAAGGCAAGGGGTCCCTGGGGATGCCAGGGTTTAAAAGCCAGGACTTGCAACAGGACATGGACCTTCACTAAGTGCACATGAGCTGCAGCTGCAAAGCACACCCAGGCCTGCTACAGAGGAGCCCACCAGCCTAGTCCTGGACACACCTCACCACATCTTCCCACAAGAGAACCCACAGGACTCAAGGCACACATAGGGATTAAACACAGATTTCAAAAGCCTGCAGTGAAAATGAAGCCTTCAGTCTATCCAAATAGCAAAACACAGCCAAGAACAAACCGAAAAATGAAGGAATGGCCACATGCCCAGAATGCTTCACCGTGTCACAGGAGTACAGAAACCAACCCTGAAAATCTAGTCTGCATTTGTGTCATTAGGGCTTCTCAATTAGCAAGCCTTTCTGGCACTCGATGGGGCACTGGAGAAGCTCATACAGCAGCACTGGAGCAGATATCCGTAGAATGATAGCTGTCCCTAGAGGGCTGGGACAAAATACAGCTGAGCACTCCTACCCAGCTGGATAGAAAACCTCTTAGCCCAGACTGTGTCTAATCTGCTGATGATCCCTCAAGATTCCATGCTAGCCCCTGCAAAAGGAGCATGGCTCCTCACTTTCCTACTTCTCAGAGAGCAACTTTCACGCTAATTTCTCTCCACTTGTGACCACAGCTGGCAGGTCTGGTCCTGTTGCTGCAGTGAGTGCTAACAAATTCTGCCTTTACTCATGATGACCACTGGCCCACTGACCCTCTTTTAAGAGATCCCCTGGAGCTCTTACCTCCGAACTGTCCTTAGCAGAGTGGACCTGGCCTCGTTGTGGAAGGTGATGACCACGCTGGTGGGCGGGAGGTCCTGGCTGTAGTGCAAAGTTGTACACCTGGGGAGGGAGAAAGCAGAAAAGGCCGTTCAGGTGCTGGAATTCAAAGTGAGAGCTCATTTCATCAACACAGGCAGCACATTCCATCAGTAAATGGTCTCCAGCCACTATTACAAATAAATAAATCAGACTTTTTCTGTGTAAATAATTTCTGAAGGAGCCCGGAAACTGCCAAGTAAGTCACCAAGAATTAAAGTAGCAAAGAACTTAACTGTCATTAATGGGAAGGGATGAGAAGGGAGGCACCAAGCTGGTATCCCTTTTCTCCAACCAGTGCTTCTCAGCTACCCAGCAGTGCTTCTCTCATCCCCCTGGCTCATGGAACCAGCAGAGGTAAGAGCATGCCTGCAGCTCCAGCTGCAATCCACGTCACCCCCAGCCTCCTGAGGAAGCAATGCCCACCAGTCAGCTGCAAGGTAAGCCAAGCCCTGCTTCTAAATTGATTGCTTCCTTATTAATTCTGCCTGAACTGCATAACCAGACTACAGGGAAGATTGGGATTTAAAACTTTCCAAGCCAGCCTTCAGAAGGCAAAAACCCACAGCTGCAACCACAGCCCCTGCTGCCTCTTTCCCAGGAGGAAATGTCACAGAGTCTGTAATTAGTTTGACCTTTAGCTGATTAAATTTGTGGCTTCCATAGACTGACACCAATATATTCCCAGCTCAGAAAATCCTGATACCTCTTACATCCATGCTGCCCTTTCCAGATCCTTATCAGTCCCTTAAGATGGTCTTAAGATGACTCAACAGTAGCTCTCCATCACAGCCATCCAGTCCCTTCCCATCCACATGCCACTTGTCTGCTTTTGTGGCACCGTGGCCCAGGCACCACCACTACCATTCTCAAATACAGCAGGAAAGAGCCCTGAGCAACCACTCTTCCAACAAACCATCAGCTTGCTCCCCCAAAGTTCTGGACCACAGTGCCTGCAAGGTGAAGTAAAAACAGATGGAAAAATTAAGTTGGGGATGGAGATGAGAAAGTACATAGGAGCAGCCAGATACTGCTGATTTATATTATCCAAAACAGCATGTTGCATCTCTCAAATGCCAAAATGCTCCAGATATTATTTTTAACGAGATTTTCCATGTTTTAATTCTGAAATTGCATTTCTGATTACTTACAAAGTGAAAAAGAATGCACACAGGAGAAACAATTCCAAAGGTAAGGGAAAAATGGTGTCTTGGGTGGGACAAAATATTGGCAAGCTCATACTAAATTAGTTGCTGCTTTCTCTCCAAAACCCCTTCCAAATCCTGCTTGAGCCTGACCAAAAGCAGGTTTCTCATTACTCTGCTGTTCTTTCAGCACAGTCATCCACACCAGAAATTCACCTTCAAGCCAATTCTAATTCTGGGTCCATCCCCAAAGGATGCCAAAGTCACACAGCTATTCCATATGCAGGAGAAAGTTCAGCAACATTGCCCTGTGCGACAACACCCTCATCCATCAAAATTGCATCTCAGGGATGCTGAAAACAGAGGATTCTGAATTATGAAACAGCACCAGGTCATGCCCTGAGCTGCTTCTCTGGTTCGCTGCAGCCCTTTGCATCATCCAGTATCCCGCTACAGCCCAGCCATCCCAAACTGCTGCTGCTCAGTTTTGCCACGTTCAGACTGAGCTCCCATTCGCTCTGCGGAGCTGCAGGGACAGACTATGGCAACTGCTCTCCCTGTGCTATTTATACACGGCTCCCAGATGCGTGTCCTTCCACCCACTTCCAGCAGGCTCTGTGGAGCAAACAAGGGAAGCTATTTCTGGAAAAGAATGAGCAAAAGTGGAAAATACAAAGTCATCAATACTTTACTCACGCTATTACAACAGCCAAGGAGCTGGTAAATAAAGCAGGAGCTGGGTGTGCCTGTGCCTCCCACGAGTGGGAGTGCTGGGCTGCTGCAGGCTGGCTGAGGCTCCTCGTGAGCAACAACCTGCTTTTAAAACTCCAGATATCCACGCACCAGACTGGCCCAACCAGGCAATGTGCATGTGGGAAAAGCTGGAATATCACACATGGGCACCTCCAGAGCTGCAACTCATCCCTGGCTTCTGTCTAGTGCGGCTTGTCACATCCCAAGGACAGGAATGATGCTGCTATGGAACTCCAGCCTTGCTTTGCCTCTATGACCAGTACAACACCACAGCTGGGATTTGCCTCTCCAAAAACTGCCTGCTGCATCTTCTAGGGCTTCTCCTCCTGGGTGCTTTAGGGCCCTGACTCTGTCCTTGCCCAGGATTTTACCCCTGGGTTCTTCTTTCAGGTGCCCTCCCAAAGTTTCCTCTGCTTGGTCACTTTTTTTCCCCCTTCCACCCCCAGTGTAACTGCAACTAAACATCCTGAGTCCCCAGAAGGAAGATTTCAGTTTAAGTTGTTGACTACAAGTGTCTTTTTTTTGGCACTTACTTGGGTAATAAAAACCACAGCTTGGAAAAGCATTAAATCTAGCATGTCCAGAATTATTTTGTGTGACAATTACATCTGGGGTAATTTCAATTTAATACCTCACTGCAAGTGAAAATTGCAGCATGCAGCCCTAAAATTGCTGTAATAATGAAAATAAACCCGCTAAAAGCTGCCTGTGCTACCTCAGGCTGTTGCTGGATAAATGTTTTGTGCTGCTGATGGTATTTCATAGGTCACCCAATTGCCAACAGAAAAAACACAGCAAAACCAAAAGTAACACCCACAACTTTTTCAGGAAGCCAATGAAAGGTTTTTTGAGAGTGTTAAAAAAAAAAAAAGAAAGGAAAAAAAAAAGGAAAAAAAGTAATAACTGCACTGCCCGTATTTGCAGTGTGCTGAAACTCACTGGCTAAAGCCACTTAAAGTTTTATGCTTTGAAACCTTGCAGCAGGACTGGGGAGCAATCCTAGCACAGCAAGTGCAAGCAGGAATGCTGCCAGGCTGCTCTGCAGGCTCCCAGCATCTGGGTGGGATGAAAGAAGACAGAAGCCAGGCTGGTCTGCCCTAAAAGCCCCAGGGAGAGAAAACAGATGGAGAAAACTTCTTATTTCCTCACACAAGAAGTCAAACTTCATTTGACAAGAAGAGTCACTTTTTGATTAAAGTTTTTTTTTCCATTCAAAATGGAAATAATTTCAGAATCAGAAGGTTCTCAAAGGGGTAGTCTGGCTACCAACACCTTAGGAATCAGCCTTGGAAAATCCCAGCCTGGACCATCATACTTCCTTCAGGCTGGACAGAGCAGTGCATCTCATCTCCACGTTCCCAATGTGCTGTTAACAGATCAGGAATGAAGTATGCAGCTGCTGTTTGTAGGGACATGGAGCAGACAGCCAGAGCCCAGCACTCACTGCAGGAATTGCAAAACTCTACTGCAAAGTCCTACATTTTGGACACTCCAGCATTACCCCCAGGTCTCCAAAGTCCTTTTCACAAGATATTTTTCTTGAATTTCTTTGGCCCTTGTGCTGCTGGTGAGCAGAGGGGTATCACAGACTGGTGGCCTCAGCACACAGCTGCCCCTGCATCCTTAGAGATCCTCCTGACAGGGCCGCACATGCCCAGGGAATCTGAACACATCTTACATTTAAAATGGCGAACTTCACTCACAGTGCCCCTCACGAAACCAAAGCCCGCCTTGCCACCACAGCTGCACAGCACAATGTAAAGATTAACAGAGTGAATGGGGATGGACCATGTTGCACAGACTCTTCTGGTGTCCCCAGGCTCATCCAAGGACACATCACATGCCCACAGCTCTATGCTGTACCTCTCAAAACCCACCTCTTATATTCACCCTCTCCTGTGCCTCATTAACTTCCTTCAATAAATGATTATGCTCATCCCACTCCCCTAGATTTCCTCCCGCCAGGCTTCTGCTCATTCCTCTGCTCTACTTTACAGCCATCACTTGCCAACAACTCTGCTCTGAATTTTTAACATTTTCCACAAAGTCCAAACTCTCCCTCAACACAGCTTACCACTTCCAAAGCACTCTCTGCATATTTATTTCAAAAAGCCAGCTGCATCAGGCAGAGAGCTGCACCATCTTTCACCTCCCTCCTAGCTCCTCTCTTCTCCTTGGAAACATGCAGCAGAGCAGTCTCGTCACCACATATCCAAAGTAAGGGTATTTGGGTTTGTCTGCACTCTGCAGCCACAGGGCTCTCACATCAGCCCAGAGGACAGGGACCTGCCATCACCACTAGGATGGGTTCACACCAGCCCTGAGGGACAAAGCACACTGATTTCAGATGACATTCCCCAAGGTATGAAAAATTACTCCCATGGAAGAAAATGAAAATTACCGCTCTAGTGAGAGAGGCAGCCACTCCCCACCACAGGCAAGGAAAGAGTTGTCAGTGGAAAGGAAAAGATTAGAGCCCCAGCTGTCCTGGCCAATAGCAAATATACCCAAGTCCTGCACACCTGTAGAGATGGATGGCAAGACATGCAGACACCTTGGTCATACCTCTCAGGGTGGCATACACAACAGTGGAAAACTATTGCACCTTAAACCCTGTCCTTGAGCTAAAGCAAAATTCATAAATCATAAAAACACAGAATGGTTTTGGGTGGAAGGGACCTTAGAGATCAACTAATTCCAACTCCCTGCGGTGGGAAGGGACACCTTGCACTAGAGACCAATGCTCCTCTAAATCCCATCCAACACCTGAACGCCTCCAGGGATGTAGCATTCCACAGCTTCTCTGGGCAACTTATTCCAGTGCCTCATTGCCTTCCCAGTAAAAAGTTTCTTCCCAACAACTACCCTAGAAGACTTCCATGAAAATACCCTAAAAATAGGAACCCTGGACATGGTTTGATAGAGCTATAAAACAATGTATGTGCCAATTCATATGGAATCTGGTAAGTTCATAGAGCTTACTCCTGGACAGGACTGTGTACCACCTCACTTGACCTCTGGGCAACACGGCCTCTGGCATTTCTCCCAGTTATTTCTGCATTTCTCAATTATCCATGCATTAAGTCCAGTGACTTGTGTCTGACTGCAGAGTACCTTTCAAAAAATCATTACTTGATGATGTCCAGAGATGAAAAATCCACAAAGTGAAGTTCACACCACAATCAACACATCAGTCTCATACAACAGCATAAACGGGACACAGAAATTCAGAATTTGCTTGACCAGAGCACATACAAGGGTCAAGTGATCTTAATGGCATTCACCTCTCACAAAGCTACCCCTCCTGCATGTTGCCTCAAAATTTTTTTTCAGTCAGCGTTGAGAGACCTTCAAAATGCTCCTTTGTATTCCCAGATGCCAGCATCTCCTGCTCCTTTCTCTAAGTATGCTTTGCCCCTTCTCAGTCAGGAAGAAGCTGCCAAACAGAGGGCTGGCCATGGTCTATGCATCTCCAGCACCATCACACATCCAGGCTTCACCAGGGCACAGCTGTGAGCAGTGAGACAACTGCTGGCACATCCTGCACGTGGGGTCACGTCTGGCACAAAGGCCTACTGAGAACCTCTGGTGTTGCCTCTAAGTTCCACCAGGATACACCACAATCTGAGCATGAACGTGCCAGCTCAGGGCACAGATGTGACTTCCACAGCACAGCAGGAAAAGCAGAGCCTGCAGGAATTGCTACCAGCTACAGATCCTTTTGCGCCTAACCTGGTCCTGCAGGTCCAGCTCGGGCTGGCCATGGCTGCGGGCAGGTTGGAGCTACTGAAATACCAAAGGCCTAGAGCAAAGAGAGGCTGAAAACACAGCTGGAAGGCTCAACAGTCCGGAAAGCAGCCGTGCCAGAAGGAGAGAGAAGAAAGGACACAGAGTCAGATGTCAGCCGACAGTGCCACGTGATTACAGAGAATGCCAGCTCAAGTTTGGCTTGACAAAGTGAAAAAATACCCTTGGGTAAGGTCAGCAGGATTTCTTTGTGCTGGATTGGCATGTGCCTCAAGCTTGTATTCACAAAAAGGGGCTGAAAAATCCCTAGGATGGGGGGCAACAGATGCTGCTGGGGCTGGGAGGAACAGTGGTCATCCAAAGAGAGGAATCCCTGATTGAGCAGATGACTTCAAGGCGTACAAGCACTTCAGCAAGTGTAAGGAGGAACATCTACAACAAATACCCACTGGTGGTTAGCATCAGAGCTAACACAGGATTATTCAGCAGGCTTGAACTAGATGTCGTTTGATAAAATTATAAAGAAGACCATCACAAAAAATCTGCTGGGGCAGTGAACCAGCTCTGACTGTACATCAGATATCCAGACAAACCCGCCCATGTCGGCACCTTCCCCACTAGAAAATGTACTAAAGAGTAGAGTCCTGCAAACTGGTGCAACTTAAGCACTGGCTGACCTGAGATCAGTCTCCTTGGATTGACCAAGAAGGACATTTTTCTACACAGCTTCTGGAACTTAAAGCAGTGCTGGATTTGGCTAGCATGCAATTAATATTTCCTCTAACTCACTGCCTCTTTCAGTCTCTTTCTTTCTTTTCCCCGCAAGACAGATATCTAAAAAATTCATCAAACGACTAAATTTGAAGAAAAGGGGAAATGCACGAAGGCAGAAATAACCTTCTGTGCACATGACGTGCTGCTGCCTGTGAACCTCAAAACTGATGAGAAGATGCATTTATAATTCATTAAAAATTTGCTGGATTTTTGTCTTCAGAAAAGGGGAGGAGGAAAAAAGAGAATTTACTAAAAAGGAAGGAAAGAATAGCATGGCTGCCTTTAAAAACAAGCTAAACCAGATTGTGTGTCTTGATTTTCAAGCAGCTCATGAATAATTCAGACTTCTAGGGCCCTCCATACAGACTCAGGGTCTGTCTTGCTTCTTGACTCCCTCCACCCTTCCTTCCTCAGAACTGAGACAAAAAGAAAAATGGAGCCAACAAAAGTGAAAAGAAGAAAACAAAACCAGTACAATTCAGTAGAATTTAAAACTGATGCCAGTTTTACTGGAATACCAGAGCTCACGGCAAAGTTTTTCACCTGGTGGAAGTAAAAGCAAAATCTGGTCCTTGCACCTTCATGGAAAATCCACCAAGCCATTATTAAAGATCTTTAGAAGCCAGGAAAACCTGAAATTACATTTCAGAAGCTTGGAACCCTGGATGTAAAGACTCCTTAGGGAGGATGCTTTCTGATTAGAGCTTCCTGGCACCACATGGCAAATCAAAGCAGAGAAAGTCTTCGTCCTCACAATACCTCCATAGTCACAGCTGGGGAAGTACAAACCCAGCTGCATGCTGTGATAGCTCAAAAACACTGCCAATATGAAGGGATCTGCAGTGCTCACAGCAGAAATCCACCCAAATTACCCCAGAACAAAATGCCCTTTTGCTACAGCTGATGGAGTGGACTCTAAGGTGCTGGATAGCAGAAAAAAAACAAACAAGAGTTTGATGGAGGAAACTGTCTCATGGCCTTAATTATCAACAGGAGCAAGTCTCGGAGAATTGGTTCCATTATTTACTAATACCTGACTTGGATTACAGCCTACATAAACATATTAGGTCAACAGAAATAGTGAGACAAGCACGAGATTTAAACAACTTCATTCTGTCAGAATTACTTGGAGCAAGTTATCAAAGTAATCGATGGCATGTAATAACTGCAAGACAAAGTGGTCAATACGTTACAGCAGTCAAAGGCAGAGGATGGTTATAGCAGAGGGTGATCAATGGCAACCTGGGAATGCTGAAGCACTTGGTGATGAAGGGGTGGCCACCACGAAATCATCACTGGGCCCTGGTGTGGTTCAGGTGGGTGCACCCTCTGAAGGGCACTGAGACAGGCAAGGTTTTCTCTTCCCTATAAAAACCTCAGGATCCTCCCAGACCGTTTCAGGGAAAGGAGGCACCTGGAGTTTGAAAAGCAAATCCTGTGCCCTCCATGTTGACTGATGTGGGAACAGCCACCCCAGGGGCCATGGCTGGGTCTGCAATCAGTCCTGGTCTGTCAGGGACCCCCATCCCTCCCTCCATTGGGAAGGAGCCTCCCCCTGGTGCAGTGACTGCCTCCCACCAGCGGTTCCTGCAGCTGCCAACGCACGTTGCAGCATCACTTCCACTCCAGCACATCGTTTGTTCCCCAGGAGTCCAATGCGTACTTTTCATCTGATACTCACAATCACTTGCTTTTAAATACAGCTTGTCATTTTTAGATGACTAAAGTGTCAAAAACATTTGAGATCTAAATGAAATTTTTCCCTTTTCAGGATGAGAAAAGCAGATCCCTTTGACTTTAAGTTTTTCTGTCTTTTTACTTTTAGATTCACCAACAGCTTTGCTTTTGGTTTATCCTGAAATTGCTAATATCTTAGCTTTTCTTTCTCTTAAATAACCAAAAAAACTGAAACACTATTATTCACTCAGCTCTACTGAGCCCTATCTACCCACACAGCCCCCAAACTCAAGCTCCAGAGATGTGGCACTGACAACACAGCCACAGCCCAGGTGTAGAGACTGAGGTGGATCCCACCGCCCACTCTGTCTCTGCTTCCTGCTTCAGGCTCTTGAACAAAAGCAGCAGTGCCTGTACCAAGGCATTGCTCACCTTGAAATGGAGCAGTTCATCCTCAGGGTGCAGTGACTGGCAGGTCACTGCCTTTTATTAAATTCCCAGCTCTCACTCCTCCACTCCTTTGTGTCCCCCATCGTGACAAGGCCATACAGAAAGATCACTGCTCCACAGACAGATATTTGGGGAACGAGCTTTTATCTCTGGGTAAATGTGTCACAAAAGTGGAGCTAATTAACTGGGGCTCCGTTTTTGAAAAAGGTTAATATTTTATCACATGTCTTCTGTCTTGAGGAATAATTAGCCCTGGCAGTAGCAGCTATGCCATTTCCCAAGGGATTGAGCAAGAGACTGGAGGCTGGAGAGACACACGTGATATTGATGGATAGACAGCAGCTCAACTCTGGGCTAACAATGCATCTCACCAGCAGTTACTCCTCAACACAAACCAACCTACCACAGAGTATTAACAGAGGCAAAACCCTCTCTTCAAAGGCTGTACACATTCTTCTTGTCCATCTCATGCCCTTTGGTGTAGGGATGCTTTAAACTAAGGCACTGTGACTCAGCCAAGAGCACTGACACCAGAGCACCAGTCCCAATCCCAATCCCCTCTCCCCAGGCACCTCTTCCCTTCTTGCTCCAGCACCCCAGTCTGCACAACAAAAGGGAAATCCCATGGCATCTCCTAATCCTTCCATCCCAAAACCAAGCCTGTTCTCTTGGGGGAACCAACAACTGAAGCAAATTCCCATTTGGGACTGTGCAGAGGAAGGTCCCCCCCAGTGCTTGCACAGAATCCTCAGTACAGTGCACAACATCTTTCCACTGGGCTGGGATGCAAGCAGGGAAAATGGAGGGACTGAAAAAGGATGAGTGAAGGGTCATTTCACATCGACCCAGAACTGTTTTGTAGATGCATTTTTCTTGGCAAAATGCAGTGGATGGATGCATGGGGAATTTCCAAAATGAAATCAAACTGTCTCATAGGGAAACAAAGCCAAAATTACTTAGGGGAAAGAAATACATCATTGGTGGGGTGGGCAGAGAGAAGGAAGGGAGGGGGAACTTCTCAGCTTTTTTTCCTCTCTGAAACTGCAATTTTGGCAAGGAACACAAAATAAAGGTGTTCTTCAGGAAAGGATGGAAGCTGTGCCTTTTCCCCTGTGAGCTCCTCAGATTCTCCTTGGGAGGATGCCTGTCCCATGCAGATGCTCTTCCCACCCAGCAAGGCACTGAGCGGCTGGGAGGAGGGACAACTTGGATAAACAAAACTCAGCAGTAAGAAATTTAGTATGATTCCATTATATTTTCTGGAACAGTCCAGTCATCCCCACTACCAGCAGCCAGACTCCAAGACACTGAGTCCCTATAGAGTCCCCCAGTACCCACCCTGCCAACCCCCTTTGGCCTGCAGACATCTTTTAGTCAAGAGTACAGCTCAGGGATAGTTTCTGCTCACTGTGCAGACAAGTGCCATATCTCACACTCCTTGCACAGCCCATTCAGATGGAAGTAGCTTTGGCTTCCAGTAAAAAAAAGAGTAACACAACCACTTAACTGGCACATCTTCTTGCATCCCAAACACCCGCCTATACACTTCCATCAGCTCCTCAGAGAGCCTAGCTGACTCCTCAGCTACTTCTCAAGTTACCCTCATCCTTCTGATGCAAGAAAAAGAAAAGGGGAGGAATAGCACTGAAAATCCACCAGTGCAGAATAAGCACTGTCACATCTGCCACCTCCATACAGCAGCCACAATCAAAACACAATCAACTCTGCTCCTGGAGAAACACCAGTACCCCCCCAGCCACAGCATTCCTTCCCAGAACCATTTTTAAGGAAAGCTCCTCAGCCTGCCTTTTCTCTAGGCATGCCCTCAAGATACAAAACTGCAGCATCTCACTTCATCTGAGCCCCTGCCCCTTGGCAACAGCCAACATCCAGAGTCCATGACTCCAGGGCATGATTCACAGTTGATCAACTGAAATCAGTTGAGCTGTGCTCCAAAAATGTGAGTGGAGCCACTGTACTGCCAGGGTGAGGAAGACATAGTACCCCTGATACCAAGAGAATGGTAGGAGCTCCTTTTCCTGGGATGCAGTTAGACTGCTGGTGACAATGACCTTTCAACCCATCAACCCAAAATTATGGACACCAAAAGAGATGACAGCACCTCAAGCAACTTCAAAGCTTGGTTCACAAACACAGGCAGCAGCAAGGAAAGAACTACAAACTCCATGCACTGCAACCAGGGTTTTTAAATTACATCAGCTTTTACAAAATGCTGAGAGGCAGGAGTCCCAGTAGGCTCACTGCTTTCTCTATTGAGACAAACCTGGGCTGATTACCGAGCTGACCCACCTTGGAGCAGGAGGCCGGATCAGAGACCTCCTGTGGTCTCTTCCAGCCCAAATTATTCTATGATTTTATGAAATGCCAGTTTCTGATTAATAGCTGTCTTGCTTTCCTTGCTTAGCTGCCAAGAATTGCCAATCTCAATACTCCTTGTTCTCTGTGCTACCTGAAAACAATCTCTCTGTGTTTTGATCACGCAATGGTTCCTCAAACACCCTTTCAATTTCAAGTCCAAATTCACCCAGAAAACCAAGTACAAATGCCACTATGTGAGGCGAGCACTCCGCATCAGCATGAACGTTTCAAATTTAGGCCACAAAAGCCATCTGATCAAGGGCAGAACCAAGACCTTGACCAACGCAGGCGGTTCCAGTTTATGCCAAAGAGACAAGCCAGCCCCTGCTCTACTTGAAGGATTGTTCTCACATCTTCCTTCCAAGACATCTCAGCCAAAGGAAGTGATGGAAAAACACAGTCCTCAGAGCTAACCTCTTGGGGTTTGGTGTCCCTAACCATGTTGTTTCCTAATGGAATTACTTTTGTGTAAAATGTGCTTTCCCCTACTGATTTGTGTACCTGCTTAGTTGCAGGGTCATGCTCTGCTCTTGCTGTCACTAGAAATAAGGAAACCAAGACCGAAGGCAGCAGTATCCCAGAGCTTCTCTTACCCAGCTATTTCAGCCCCAAAATGCTTTGCAGGCAAAAGACCCAGGGGCAGCCCTCACAACAGACAGGATTTTGCCTAAATGTCATAAATCTCATTTTGCAGTGAAATGACAAATATCCTGGCTCTGCCCAGAAAACAGAGTAACAGGTGGAATAACAGATCACGCAACAGAAAATCTCTTCAGGACATTGCTGACAGCCAGCCAGCAGCTAATAATGAGCCCCAAAGGCAAGAAGAAATCTGTACCCTCTTACACCCAGCCATCCCAAGCTCACACAAGTTTGCTGCCCCCCTTCTCCCCTCAGGGCATCATGCACTTCTCATGGGGGAGCACCCACACAAGAGTGTACAGGACAGAGCAAAGTCAGCAGCACAGACACATGAGGACACCTCCTCCAGCTTTCACCAATGCTAGGTCCAGAGATGTGGCAGCATCTGAGCACTCCCTCTCCCCCATCCTCCTCACCTGACTCCTTCCTTCATCCAACCTCATCTGCACTGCACTCAAAGCTCCTCTGCTCAGACCTCCTCCACCACCCCACTGCCCCAAACAGATGCACCCAGCAATACCAGGCACAGGGAGACCATAAGCACATGCACCCCTGCCACACCACCTCCTGCTCTGGTCTACCACACAGCACACCCTGAGTCAGCAACTCATGAGACATGGCTTGAATAAGCACATTTTAAAAATAATCATACCTCGGGGCTTAGTCTGCATTACACGTGAAAGTGGATTAGCACAGCTACAGTCCAGAGGCCAAAGTAAGAAATGCATGGAGTCAGCAAACTGAAAGATAATAGCAGACCTCAAAAATCTATAGGTTTGGTTCTGCTCTCAATTGTGCAAGGTCCATCTAGGTCCTTGCAAACCGTCCCTCAAATTCAAAGTGGGTTTGGTCACCTGCTAGGGACCCTAGGGACTTATCTTCTTCTGCAGGTCGGATGTTCAGGTACCACTGAAGACAGCAGAGAAGAGCCCCCACTCTGTCCTGTCTGGGCTTTTCCATACATGTTATTCTCCATACAGGTTGCTCCTCTGGGAACTCTCGAGAAACCAGGCAAGAAAGGTAAGATCCCTGTGTGGGGGAAAAAATGCATTTCTGGCTGCTGAGACCCAGTGTTCACCTCAAGAACAACCTCAAAGTGGCTTTGGTCTGGAGGAAAGGAAGTTGGAAGGAAAGAAAGCATGTGAGAAATCCAAGGGCATCACAAACATGCTAAACCAAAGGCAAAGCTGTCAAAACATACTTTTCTCCATTCCCAAGAAGATATTCTCGGTGCTTGCTGCTCCTGGGTGTCAATCATCAACTCAACCAAAACCAGAGCCACTCCAAAGCCTGCATGTGCGCAGCTGCTCTCCTGTCATCTGCACAGGGATGCCAACATGCACTCCCACGTGCCATGCGCCAGCCGTGTCCAAGGGGGACACAGGGAAGGGCAGAGAGCCATGCCCAGCCCCAGGTGCCCATGTACACAGGTACCACACCCAGCAGAGGTGACCCTCAGGATCATCTATTTTTTCCCAGTCATCCCCACAGTCAGCACAGCCAGGTATTTTTGCCTACCCCAACCACAGCTGCTCCACCGTGACATGGAATGTGCAAGCTCTGCACCCTCAGAATGCAAGCTGAAATTAATGGGTCAAAACAGCACTGCAGTGTGTAATGCTCCTGCTCAAGGGCTGTAATCCTGACATTTCTGGACCTTGAGAACACAAGACAGCAGCTCTCCGCCTTAGCAAAACCTCACAGGCATCGCCTGCATCTTCCCATCCCTCCATAAACAGTCCATATGAGCAGAGCAAGCAGTCCTAAGCAGCCTTCCTACTCAAGGGACACTCTCCAGCTGGCTTAGCAGCTGGATTTAAGAGAAGAAACCTGGAGGAAATCTTACAGAGTGTGTGCTGTTCTCCTCAAAGAGAATAGCACACACTGTAATAGCAGAGTTTTTCTAGGGGGCACAAGTTGACAGGACCTGGCTTCTGGGATGTCAGGATGCTCTCACCTTCAGCAGACAATGCAACACCTGATCCTCATGCCTGCAGCACCCCTACCAGCCTCGTGTTTCAACCACAACTTGACCTTAGCAGCTGCTTTCTCTGTTTTAGACACTCACATACACAAACACATCCTAAGCAGCTGTAAAATTAAACTCTGGTTGGATAGGTAGGACCTCTTGTAAAGCACTTGCAACTCAGAGAAGGAGGGAACTTCAGAAATGCTGAGTCTTATGCTAGAATTTGAGAGGGCTCCATCCTCGGCCTTCTGGCTTTATTAGCTCTTGAGACAGCACTACAAAACATGTACCAGCACTGCTGAAGTAGAAGCAAGACAAGTGGAGGAAAGCAAACACTGGGAGATGCCTGAAGCTGACTTACATGATTTGCAATAGCTGGAGAAGTCTGCTGGAGGCTATCACCTCTCCTTGTCCCCGATTTCCCTTCTCTGCTTTGCCACCCTCCACCAGCACAAACCCCCGCTCAGGCCGGTGCCGGCCGAGCCTGGCAGCCACAACAGCATCTGCACATCCATCAAACCCAGCAGAGAACTGGAGGTGGAGGTCAGCCCAAGCAGCATATGGAGCACTGGCGTGGTGAATACCAGCCTCCCCAGGAGCTGTCAAGCACAGATGGAAAAGCCCAGGAGCCATCACGACAAAATCTTCTGGCTGAGGGCGACACATCCTCCCTGTTGGTTTTCCAAGCCGCTGAGCAATACTGGAAGCCTGAGCTCTGCTCCACCCACCACGTGCTCACGCCTGGCACTGACTCATCAGCGCCATTTCGGTCCTGCAGTTTGCCAGTGAGAGTTGTAGGAGGTGGGATGTGGGAATGAGGTAATTCCAAGTGCATGTGGCTACTGTAGTGGAGGGCGACTAGCCACCCACACTAGAGGCACAAGCTGGCTGTGCACAGTCTGGATGTGCCACCAAGCTCCAGGTGCAGTCTGCGGATGCAATCACAGGGATGTTTTAACATCTTTGACTTTTGGTAGGCATGGGATGCACCACCGCAGGACCATCCAAAGTCTTCTCCTTGGAGAAAGGCAGCCCTTTATGTGGCCCAAGGGCTTAGCCAAGGTGCAACCAGGAATGGAGGCAACAGCAGCAAAACACAAGAGGGTCACCAGGAGCAATGTTCCAGCTGTGAGACCTCCCAGGCCAAGTGACACAAGGTAGTGCACAGAAAGCATGACAGTTCCCTGGCTGAAATCACCCACAAACCAAAGAGAAGCTCTCAGCCCTGCACTAGCCAGAGGCAGACAAAGAGAGCCACCACAGTTCCTCCTGCTCTGATTTCTTGGAACACTGCAACTCTTCTCCATCTGAAACTATTCCACTGGCTGCAATTTAAAAACAAAATCAATCCAGCAAACATTGCTAAGCAACTGGCTGTCAGCGCCATGTCCCATCCCACTGAAAGTATTTGCCCTCTCCATGACCTCCTGGCAAGGAGCTCGCTGCTCAGCCCTTGCCAGATTTTGTATATTCAGCTATCACTGGCAAATCCAGATGCTTGGCTGGATTAGCAGAGAAAACACCGGGAAACTTTCTGCAACCATCCTAATGAAAAACACCCCCCAGAGAAGCTGTAAGGAGCAGTACTCCCACATCCCAGTCCCTAGGACTAGGACACAATACATGGGTCTCTGGGCATTACCATGGTCTGCAGGTCTGTGCATCTCACACATCATACAGAGGCAATGAAGGATGGAGAGCCAGCACACTGGAAACCTTGTCACAGAGCAGAACACAACATCTGGCTGAGAGGCTGAAGGAGAAGTTGCTTATCAATGGCAACGAGCTGAAATGATGGATAAGACCTTCTCCAAAGCCTCCTAAATGGTCGCACAAGCTGGGCAGGAGTCTCTTGGCACAGTGGTACCCCCTTAGTGTGAGGTCCTGAATTGCCCCAAAGTCAGCTAGAGCAGAACTGAGGCCCGACTTTCTGGGTTCACTCTGAGCAGCTTAATCCCAGTTGTCCATTGAAACCAAGCCTCCAGCAGCACATGCAGCATGACCACTGCAGTGTCCTTTCTCCCACAACAGCCTGGTCCACACGAGCCTGCTCTCCCCTTCACAGGAGGGCACCTAATCAACCCCATGCTGGATCTCCTTTATATGATCTGACACAGCCATCAGCAATTTCTCCCTGCTCCAAGAGCAGGCCATGCTTATCCATGCTTTCCCATGCATTTCTGCAGGACAATTCAAGACCAGCTTCCAGGTTGCATGGCAGGGCCTGAGCATCACTTGCAGCAGCTCCTGCAACACCTGTGCTGTAAGTAAGGATTATTTTTCCAGAGAGGATACAGGTCTGCACTTTCCTCTCTCCCTCAACTACCAATCCCAGATCCTTTTCCCTCCTCCCCATCAGCGCCTGCCTCCCCCAGATCTGCCAGCAGCTCCATTTCCTCCATGGCCACTAATGCTTGGCTAATGGTGCATCATCTGCAGCGTTCTTCAGGCATATTCAATAAATCAGAATCCAATTACCGGGTTAAGGAAATTAGAAATAAATTAAATTAGCCTCAGCCCCTCCCACGTGCTGTGCCCTCACTTCCTCCTTAATGAGAACTTTTCTTTCACAGGAGCACTCAGTGCCACATCTGCCCTCCCAGGAACAAGGTGGCTGCCACTGCACAGTGATGGTACGCAAGGGGCAACTGAGTCAATCTTCCCTTTTAATAGGGCAGATGGTTAATATCCCCGGCATTAAATCTTTCCAGGAATAGCATATTCGCACTCTGCTCAGCTATAACAGGAGTCCATCAGGGCTGACAGCTCCTCTCCGGAGAAAGGAGCATCTGGTCCTTACAACAAAAAGAAGCTAAATAAATAAATAAGCACATTGCTTGCTACAGGGCTGGGGAGCTGGTGCTGCTTCAGCATTTCAGCCTAAGTGCTCCATTTGAACTGGAATAGGGGAAATTCAGAGTTGGATCAGATGCCAGGAGTGGAGTCACTCTGATCGGGGAGCAAGGTGCAGCAGGGGCAGCATGGTGCCATGGCTGGGTCCAGCACAGAGCTCCCACCAGAGCAGCAAAAGGACTCCCAGGATAAGGCAAGGTGGGACATAATGCAAGGCACAGCTCCACAGAAAGAGCTTGCACTAGCTGTGGACTGGTGACCAACAGCAGGGGCCAGGCCTACACTGTGTCCTCAAATGACAAGGAGGAAAACTACATTGAGGGGAATTGGGAGCTTTTCCTTCAACACCAGAACATCCTTGCAATCGCCCCATCCAGTAAACTAACAGTGAACCCCACTGACCTTCAGCAGGAAGGGCAGCTCTTCCCCACTGAGTTTGGAAAGACAACCAGAGGGAGACTACAGCTGAGACCTCAGCAAGCAATGATGCACCAAAACTTCCACCCCACCCTTCTCACACTGACAAGGGAGTGCAGCTCCGTCTACAAAGCAACTGCTGCTGTAATCCTCCCTGCCTTACCCAAGAGCTCCTTTGGGCACCAAAGGATATTTTTGACCTCAGTGGTGCTGGAGCAGCTAGTAACCCAACAAGTTCCTACCCTTCTCTCCTCCTCACTCAGCAATTACCCCTTATTCCCCATTCCTCTCTCTGCAGAGCAATTTCAACTCTCAACACTTATCTTATCCCCCTTGCATCTCCTCACTGCATCGTCTGAAGAGCAAGAGTTCTCAGCACCAGTGAAGACTTTGTCCATCACTGAAACTTGCTCTTGCAAACACATTACTTTTCAGAAGGGAAAATAAAGGCCTTTCCACTGTTTAAGATTTCCAGACATGCCAAGAAATCAAGCAAAGGGAAAGACTCAATCCCAGAAATACAACCCAGGCAGATCCAACCCCAAGAGCACCCACTAGCAGCCCAAAACCACAGCCCAGAGGGGAACAGGACTATGCCCCCATGCCATGAAGTCTGGAGAGGAAGATCAGGAGGAGCCAGGGGGAGGCAGAACCTGTGATGGCGGGTGTCGCGGACAGCGCGGTCACTGGGGATCCTCTCGCTCTCCCGCTGGTTAAAGGCATGGAGCCGGTACGGGTCCTCGCCGCCCTTCCACCTCCGGGCACTCAGGTACCTCCGCTCTTCAAACTGATCCCAAAGGTCGTCCCAGTCCGTGTTCGACTCCTGCGCGCACAAAGTCAGCCCCGTTAGAGACAGGAGAGACCAGAGGATGCCTGACCCCGCTCCAGAGGTCCTCCCAAGCCCCACCGGAGTTTGGTCAGCCCTGCAACTCAGGCAAGCATTGCTAGAGCAGGCTAACGAGTAGTCCTATGAGGTCTTCAGGGTTGATTTTTTGTCCTTAGGTCCTGGAACAATATGTCAAAGAGAGCCTGCCAATTTGATTTAAAATTACTAATTTGAAACCAAATTCAGGTCTCTGGTGGATCCCCCTCTCAAGAAGCGCCATCTCAAGAAAACATAAGAGCACAAACATTCTGTAAGTTTTAATTTCTCTCCAGCCAAAAAACAAAGATGTTATACATCACATGATCCATTGCCCCCATAACTTTTCAGGAAGGAAAGGAGTAATCTCACATTTCCACAGCCACATCTTAGCCCCAGCTCCAGCAATAGGACCCTGGAAGAAGGGGGTCATCATGCTCCCAGCCCAATTTCAGTTCATCTTTCCCATCATCTCTTCCACTGAGGGCTTCAGCCCTACCACAGGGAGAAGAGCAGGGAAGCACATGTCTGTGTGGTTCCCCTCACTCCAGAAGGATGGAAGAGCTGCATTTTGGGGTTACCCAGCAGCTGCAACAACCTTCAGGGCTTTAAGCATTTCTTGGAGGCTCGGTGCTGTCAGGGTTTAAGCATCCCTGAGCAGCAGAAGCTGTCGGGGGTTTTAGCATCCTTTGGCAGTGTCAGAGGCAGCCAGCACAAAACAGCACCGATAAGATCTCATCGCTACAGCAGCACAACCTCTTTGATCTCAGCCTACCTGTAACACGGAGAGATGCAAACATTTACAGACATCACAGCCCTAAAGAAAATTGTGATCTTATCCAATAATTGATCTTTTCTTCTGCTTTTCTTATTTTTCCCCCCTCCTCGGTTCACACCATCTCAAAGCCAATTTTGCCTGCTAATAGCGCAAAATGAAGCTTTTGAAAAGGGCGATTTTTATCCCATAATTGATTTTACTCGCATCTGGCAGTGCATTTTTTGTAGTTACAGAAAGGGGAGGAGGGACTGGCTCCTGCAAGTGAACCACCACAGGCGCAAGCCAGGCACCTCTAGCCACAGGATGCCCCACATCACTTCATGTTATGGCAACAGGAGCACTCCCAAAGAGCAAACAAATTCCAGGGATGCAGGGGTTTCCAGACAGAGGGTTGTATTCATCCTCCCCTGGTGCGACCCCAGGCCTTCTCAGGACGTCCTTCAGCACCTATCCCAGTGTGAGGCGATCAGAAGGAGCCCCTGAGTCACCAGCCTTACTGAGAGGAAGTTATTGAGGACCAGAATAAAGTTATTCAAGGCTAGAGAAAGTTATGAAACCAGTAAGGTCCCTGCAGGAGTATTACAAGAAGGACACACGTAACCCGGCCGCGGACATTCGGGAGGGCCGACGTGCATAGGGTGATAAATGTTGTTTATGTTGGATTTTTTCTAAGGCATCTTGCAAAACATGATATAGCACCGCAGTAAAAGATGAGGGAAAAGTGAGACGATTGCACCGCAGAGCTACCGACAGCCTGATGTTTATAAGATTTCACTATGACCCCAGGAGGCTGCTGCTGAAACAACCACCGGAGCTGCAGTCCCTAAATTTTAATGCAGTGAAGAAAAATAAAAGTTGGTTTTATCAAACTTAGTAAGAAGAGAAATGGCTTTCAAAAGTAGCCACACAGCACTTAAGGCTGTAAGATATGTCTGTGTGTGTGAGTATGTTGTTTTGGTTTTTGTGATGCCAGTTAGACCAAATAGCCTTGGATCAGCTAGAAGGGGGCAGCTGCGTAAGAATCTGATGGTTCAGGTAGGAAGGCTCATGGATTCCCTCAAGAAAACTGGGGCTTCTGCACCTGCTGCAAGGGCAGCAATGTTCTGGCCAGGCAGCAGAAGCAGGGCTTGGCACACAACAGGGTCTGCCAGGGTCTGGGATGGCATTTTCCCAGCATCTAACTCCACTAACGTCCTGTTATCAGGGATGGGAACCCAGCAGTAAATGGATACATGGGCAAGTACCAATGTCTTACCCTACATTATTCACCTCTCATCTTGCTCTGGATATACCCTGCCTGATTCCAGGGTTGCGTTCCTGGTTCACTCTGCAGTGACTAAGTAATACTCCTGCGCAATCTCCGCCTGAAAGACATCAGCCCGCCTTGATTCACCCAGGTTCTCCTTTTTCAACTGAGGAAAGCTATCAGTGGGATGGATCCTAAACATTGGTTAATTAAATACACACCTGAGATCAACAGTAACTAGATGCCAGAGATTAAAGAGTTATTTTAATCCCTATCTGGCCACAAAACAAGACCAGGGATTGGGCTCACTTTCTCAGCCAGAGGTAGATACTGGAGGTTGGTAATTTGCTTTTGATCTACATCACCTGTCCAAATCTTCTGGGAGTTTTTTCCATCCCAAGCCTCCCTAAAAGGGTAACCAAAACTGAAGCGGAATGCTCAGCTCAGACACAAGTGCACACTGACCTCTGCAAAACATCCCTGCTTAAAGCAGAAGAGGAAAGCATGAACAGCTCCCAGCTGTGCAAACAGCAGGAGGCAGGAAACCTCTCCAACCTGCACACAGGGACCCACCTGTTTCTCACCTGCACCTGGTCCCAGACAGGGAATGAGAGTTAAAGCATCAGGAGAAATCCCCTTTTCTCACCCAGGGACAGCACATTGGTTGCAGGTTACTAGATATGGTCTTCACAATAATATTTCCACAATGTATTATCACCTCCTCCTCACACCAGAATTCTGTCTTGGGAGTTATTTAACTGATGTGCAGAAATCTAAATTTAATTTATTACTATCTAACTCACTTTAGAGGCCAAATTAACCCTGCACTAGAAAAGGATCAAGTCAATACTCCACTTGCCTTTCTATTTATCTTCTACAAGGCTCATCTCTCCAAGATTTCTATTCATTTTCTCTCACGTACTTGTAATAAATTATCTTTTTTTTTTCTTGAAATTAGGTAATTTCTCTTTCAACACTGCAGTTTAATGACTGGTATTAATTATAGGAAACACAGTCAATGCTTATAAGCGTTCCAGAGACTCAATGAGCCTGAAGGAAAGAGAAGAAAAATGTATCCAAGGGGTGGCTGTCTGCTCTTGGCAAACAAGTGTTGCCTCTTCCAACATCACACTGGGGTGGTCAACAAGACGGACACCCACAAAAAGACAGGGACAAAACCTGCTGCAGAGAGAAGCTTCCATCCCACACCAGCACCCAGCCAAGAGCAGGGCCCACCAAGAGCTTTCTCTGCCATTTCAGTAAAGCACCCCCCAAAAAATGTCCCATTAAAGGCACTCCTCCAAAATCACTCATCACCCTCATTGGCTTAGGGCACAGAGCCCAGAGCAAGCAGAGAGGCAGCTTTTCACTGTAACTGTACATTACTGTACATTAAAAAGATTAAAAGCCTCTCAGTGCAAAGATGTAATTCGTCATCTGCCTCTTAAATCACAGCTCAGGAATAAAATAAAATAAAATAAAATAAAATAAAATAAAATAAAATAAAATAAAATAAAATAAAATACCAAAGAAACAAAGAAGGAAAAAAAATAATATTTAAGAAAAAAAGGACTGGTGCTGCAGGGGGAAAATGGGTCATTAGCAGTAAAACTACAATTTTCTGGCAACTGCTAATGCCTTGTTTATGTGGATTTCTGCGAATATGACATTTTAACGGCATAATAATTGTGTGATTACAGTACAGCAGGGATCGCTGGAGCAGGAAGGAGGAACAAGCAGCCCAGCCAGCTGCTGCTGCTGCAGGCCCCCAGCAGGCAGCCCCCAGCACCCCTCCAGCACGGCAAGGAGGCCAGGCCAGGCTGGTCACTGGCCAGCTGCGGCAGCACTTTGGCCACCCAGAAGCAGCCCGGAACTGAAAGGGCATGTCAGGTGAAAAGCCTCCCAAGAGGAGCCAGCAGTGACTGGGGACAGGCAGGTCCCTCCCCAGGGCCAGCCTCCAGCTGCCCAGCAAGACAAGGATGGGCAGTGTGAGCCAAAGGGAGATTTTGACTCACTCTCTTCTTTTGTGGCACTGTTTTAACACAGCGAAGTTAAGCCTTTGCTAAAATAAAAGCCATTTTCCTTTTGGGGCTGCTGAGTTCTGCCTTCAGATCAGAGTGAATCAGAGCAGTGCCATGAGCATCTTTTCAGGAGGCAGCAAACCCAAGCCAGCCCAGGGGACTGGTGGGCCTAGCAGAGCTGACAGCATCTTCCAGGGAACCCATTTGGCCAGGAAAATAGTTTTGCCTTTGCAGGTGCAAAAGAGTCTGTCAGCAGCTAAATGTGCCTCTACCTCGATTCCCCTCAAACCCAACTTTCCCTGGAAAATCTCATCCCTACGTAATATCTGACTGAGCACTTGCCACTGAGCCCATTCCCTGGGACTCAGGCATCAAAAAACAGGAGGGGAGGGAGAAATAAAAAATTACATCAGCCTATCAAAAGCTCCAGTAAACATGTGAAAGCTCTGGAAACTCAGATGCCATGCAGCATGCTGCTGCCCGGCCACGCTCTGTCACTCCTCTGCCAGTGAGGACATCTTTGGGCTCAGCAGGCTTGGGGGCACTCGAGGCAGAGGGCAATCTTTCAGCAGGAACTGCAACCAGGCATTATACAAATGAGATTTAGAAGTCTCACTGAAGCGCGGGGCCCCTGCAAACAGGAGGTTCAATTATAGAGCTGCTGCTGGCCCAGGCGCTAATGCCATCTGAAAGGATTATAATACTTCAAACAGGATAGGGCTCATCCCTCCTCGTCCCCTGGTGCCAGCACATGCACTTAAGAGGGTCAGCAGCACCAGAGGGAAAAGAAGTGGGACAGCATCAGACTGCCCTCATCCTCATCCTTGAATAACCCAGAGAAAGCACTGAGGTATGAGATCCTTCAGTCAAGTTTTGGTGCAGTTTTCTCCATCCCAGAACCCAGTGCCTTGGCTTGGCCCTGAGTGAGCAGTGGTGTGCATCCCAATGGCCTCAGCCCCAGGATACAAGGGGGAGACAGGCAGCACTGTCAAAGAGGATGGGGTGTTGCCAAAAGCAGGCTGTGGGTCTTTGAAATATAGGCTGTGTACTCATCCTGCATCACATCCTCCAGTACATCAGATACCGTTCAGCACCAAAGCCCTACCAACCCTGGAGGGCACCTCCTTCCTCTGACTCTCCTTCCCCAAAATGCACAATTCTTAAGCCAATCAAGCACTTAAACACAAACTTAAGTGACTCCAGGCATTTGTAGGAATCGGCAGAAACCCCTGCTTAAATGCTTGAAGTTAAGTACTTGCTTAAGTGCTTCATTGGCTCAGTGCCCCTGCTTTGTGCTGACACAAACCACACACCGGGAATGGAGGTAACTCTGGGCCCCGGCCATGATCTGCCCTAATTAGCTTTCTGACCCACGGAGATTTTAGCTCTAGTTCATTTATTTGAGGGCTGAGAAATTCCTCTTCCTCCTGCACTGGTACCTGGCCACAACATCCACGAGCATCTTGGTGGCAACTCCTCTGGGACCCCATGGGGACACACAGCAGATCCAGGATCCCATCCCGCTACATGGACCAGCACCTACCCCTGCTTGGAGGTGATTTTTTTTTTGTCTCTAAAGGAAAAGCTTCAGATTTGAGTCTGTTCTGACTCCATTTTGAGGGAAGAAAGAACAAAACAATAGAAATATCAAATAAAATATTAATACAGATACCTAATTAAAGCAAAGCAAAGCACTTCTGAGCAAAGCCTCCCCTAGAGCTGGGATCCCTGGAGAAGCTTTGAGCACTCACCATCAAGCTTCTCATTGCCACTGACCTTTTCTTGCTCATGCACATCCCTCAGGCATCCTGCTCCATATTCCAAGGATGGAGCATCTCCTCCTCGTCCTCTGCTGACTCAGCAGGGAGCACAAGTCCCGGAGGAGGTCTCAATGTCTCACTTTCTCACTTGGTCCTGGGGCCAAGACTACATTGTCCCCACCTTTTCTGCCCTTGCTGCTCACCACCCCTCCAACATCCGCTCTTGTGTGGGCAGCACCTGGATCTCTCCTGTGGTGTACACACACATTTTATGCAATCAAGGCACCTACTACTTCAGGTAACAGGAGTGACAAAGGCTGGAAAGGGGCCATGGAAGAAGATGTGACCTTCAAGAGCTGGAAGAAGACTTGACCCTCACAAAGTACAGCTGCAACTTCAGCCTGGATGGAAACATCCCCCTCGAGGCTTTGGAGAAGGCTCTTCAGCATCTTCCTCTTATCATCCCTACACTCAACTGGCATCAGCTCAGGTTGTTGGCCACTGAGTCAGTGCAAGCAGCTGACCCAGGGCTAAAGAATCTGGGCCACCATTAAGTCAATCACAGATAGAACCAGCAATTTGTCTATCTTCTCATCTGTATCTGTGGTAAAAATTATACATGGTCTGAAACACCCTCCAGAGGCTTATATCTGCTTAAGTCTCCAGCCAAATACAACAGCATGAAAAGCCATTGGAGAATTACTGATGTTTTTTCCAGTAAGGGCACCAAAACTTTAATTTTAAAATGGATGGCCAGGGCAGATGCCAAAATGGGGAATTTATTCGCAAATCAGGAGCAGGGGACTCCGAGCTGCACAGAGGGAAAGATGACAGATTCACTGCTTTGATGAAAAGCCAAATTTTGTTTCAAGGGCTTCCCTTAGGAGAAAACAAGTCAGCTCAGAGTTCACATCACACTTATCAGCAAGCAAGTGCTGCACTGGCAGTGGTGCCAGGTTAAAATATATCCACATCTCCCGCAGGCAGCCGGAGCCAGAGCTCCGTATGTGGACAATGCTCCTATCCACTGACTTTAGCACCAGGCCACCATCCTGCCTCTACAGAGGGACAGGCAAGGCATGAAAGCAGCCAGCATCACCCACCCCAGACAGATCCCAGGAATTCCCATGGTGACCCTCACCATCTTCAACATAGTAAAGAACCTCCTGTCTCTCTGTGATAATGGAAAGGAATGCAGGATCCAGGCCACTGACCTGTAGAAACAGCACCTAGCAACAAAATTCCTTGCATTTCCACCTAGAAAGATGCTCTTCAATCTTGGACCCCCAAAATCAGGTGTATATATAAGAATCTCACTACATAAAGAACACAGATCCTAACTCTTTAAAATTATAAATTAGCCCATAGGATAGCCTGACACATGGAGACAAATCCTGTATAATTAAAAAGGAAAGGAAGCTGATTATGTCCTCCTGGAGAGTACTGCTGCCTGCTTCTGTTTTATTTATACATTACAGTGTATAATGAGCTGAATATTTAGGAGGTCAGCACAAACTGAGCTGCTGACTGGACAAAAGAGAAGGCCCAGCTCTATCTGTGCTGGGAGTCAAGCAGAAGGATAGAGAGTAATTTTGGTCATTTCCTCCTACCCCTGCCCAAGCTCTTCTGGGATGCTGCAGGACTTCTCAGTTCAACTGCTTGTGTTGGGCTCGATCAGTCTCCTCAAGTTTCCATCAAAAAGGGTCTTCTGGGTTTTCCCACAGCCCCAAGAAAAGGATGAGCAATGCCAGTCCAAGTCCACTGGCACTTGCAAACCCTTCTAATGGGTTTACAAATGGTAATGCTGGATAGCAAACCAGACAAATACGTTTTAAGAGTCTCTGCTTCCACTGAGATTCTTATTTTTTTTAGAAAACTAAATAAGTGGGAAACAGCTGGACTGGCAGCAGCCCCACAATGAGCTAAGCATCAATTCCCAAGCCAACTCCTCTGAGCTGATGGGAGCAGTTCCCCACCAGGACTCCCACTGCCACTCCCATCAGCAGTGGCACACCCACAGCTCTCCTGGGCCCTCCATCATTATCCACCTGCTAATTCACAAAAATTCCTTTGCCCCCTTCCAGAGGGGATCCCCTCAGCAACCTTCTCTGGGCTCACCAGTGTGCCAGGAGATGTCAAAGAGCATCTTTGTGGACATGGTGCCATGTTAACTGGTGCACCACATGCAGCCCCTCCCCAGTCCACTAGCACCACTCAGTGCCATCCTCTGCTGGCTGCATGGCTGCTGCGTGGGTGAGTGCAACAGCTGCTCCCCAAAGGTCATCAGCAATTACAAAGGGCACTAATTGGGAAAGAAATTAAGGCAACATCCTATGCGTGCCCCCATACCAGCCAGGTTCAGCACATTCCCAGGATCACCAGGGGTGAAATATATTGAGAAGAGCCCAGAGCCATGGTGGGTAAATAAAGTGGCAAAAGGGAGTGTCTACATGGACAGACAGTGTTTCGTTTTCCTTTCAGGACAGACATGAGCTGCTTCCCAGCCATGAAGGTCGAACCAGCCTACCCAGGCTTCAGCAGGAGCAGCAGATGATTTAGTACTTAGGAGCCCATAGCTGTACTCAGTCTCCAGCTGAGCTTTGCTCCTCCTCTTGCGTAACAGCCAAAAGTCCTACCAAACCACTGAGTTTGAGCACCTCAGAGGTCAGGGAAGGTCTTCCCCTTCCCCCGGGAGCTGTGGCTCCCACATGCCAGAGGACAGCCCAGGACAGAGCACATCAGGGGAAAGGAAAAAGGGAACAGAGAGGGAAGAATAAAAGAGTCAGCCAACCAGAACCCTGCTCTGAACGTCCTGCTTTGAACTCAGCCCTTTAAAAATCAGGAGGTTAATCCCAACCACTCCTCCCAAGAAGGAAGGGATCATGCCGTTAATATAGTCAGCATCCTCGACCCAACACGGCCTTTTCACAGCAGCAAAGCCAGGGGTAATCCATCTGGTAATTGCTTCCATGAGGATCTTTACACAGCTTTAGAAACTAATGCTGCTATCCTTCCCTGAGCAGCCACCCTTCCAAGCCAGGCAGCAATGAAGGGTGACAGTAACAGCATCATATGAATGTGAAGTGTCTCTGAAGGAAGGTAAGATTATAAAGAACCACATATATGTTAAAAATATGTATTAAAGGAAAATACAGTAATTGCAGATACACAGGACTGTTAGATGCATGGCTTTAGCTGTCTTTAAGAAGCCACGAGCTTCACCCTTCCCTCTCCTTCTGACAGCTAACTGCTTTAGGGAACAGAGATGGACCAAGACAGCACCAAGGCACAACCTGCTCCAAGGAAGAAGCTCATCAAGGACAAAAACTGCTGTCAGACAAAACTCCCCATTTCTGCACTTGATTTTTGGTTGTAGAAAAGCCCTGGAATCCCTCCAGCCATGCCTCAGCTTCCCTGTTCCTACAATTAAATCACAAGGCTCCCACTGGTGGGAGCACTGCCTGTGCTGAGCAGCTCCAGCACAAGGGCTTTTTTTCCCTTTTCTCACCTCTCACCCTTAGCAGAGTGGGAAGAGCAGAGGAAAACTCTTCCTGGTGACTTAACCACAATGCCCTGAGCCCTCACAGAGAGCCTGCCTGCCATATGCCCACTGCACAGTGATGTGCTGCAGCCCAGCCCAATCCAAACTATGCCAAGCAGCTTATCATGGTAGCAGTGGAGAAATTCCTGGTTAGAGTATGACTCCTCCCACATATTTAAAAGCATCACCAGGAAACATGGGAGCTGCCCTAACTCACATAATGTAGGAGGATGCAGAGGCAGCAGAGGCTGTGGGGTACTGACCTATGGGCAAACTCTCATGGCTCAGCTGGAGCTCAGGACCTGCCAGTACCCACCTGTCAGACACTATTCCCCTGTCAAAAAGCACTAGTTACCCATGTCCTCATCTCAACACACACATTTTTCAGAGGAAGGTGTTTTTGTAGCCCAGAGCTAGTCCTCAATACACAGGTGCGTGGAGATGAGCTCAGGTCACAGCAACTGTGCTCCACGGTGTGTGTACTAATCAGATATACCAGCCCGTCTTCCCCACAACTCCCCTCAAAGAGACACTAGATATAAAATATTTTTGACAGCAAGAACAGATCTAAACCTTTGATCTTTAGGTACCTGCTGCTGGAGTGTCTGCAAGATCCTGGGCCTGGGCACACCATGACTGACAGTGCCAGAGATACAGCAGCATAATTTAGAGCATTTGTGTCAGCCCAGCCTTCCTCTATCTCAGCTCAGTAATAGAAATAATGCTGCCTAGTGAGAAATGCAGCCTAGCAAGGTATGGGCAAGTTTGAAAATAATGAAGCCTGCTGGGGAAGGACTGTGGGCCCCAGACAGCCATGAGCACAGGCACTGCAGGAGCCTTGGGTTGATGCAGACTTGGCTAGGGATGGGGAAAAACAGAAGCAGGACATGACTGGTGTGGCCTGGCCAGGCTGATCACAGGCAGATCTCCAGGCTCTGGCCATCCTCCAGCAGCACAGCCCTGCTGCTTGCATGGGAAAACCCTGAGCAGAGCCACGTCTGGGTACAGAAGCCACAGCATGGACATCATAAAAACCAAACCCATGGTAAGTCTCCTGATGCAGAAAGCTCAAACATCCAAGAGCATGGGGATGGAAACCAGCAAACAGCATTGAGCTTTGCTGTTATTATAATTTAAAAAAATAAAATCTGCATTTGGCATTGATTCTCTCTCTCACATACAAACATGAATTTCACTTCAATAAGAAAAAGAGCATTTTTGGAGTCCTCAGTCACAAAATCACAGTCTTGGTGGGCAGCTCATGCTTGGGTTAGAAGAGTCCTCTTGTCTAATGCAGGAAGAGATTTCCTCCACTCAGGCACTATGGCTCATGGCATGCATCCATTAAGCTCCACAATTCCACACAATATGGAGGCAGCAAGCCCTACCATGTATCTCAGTGTCCCAAACCCCCCAAACGTTATCCCCTTCCATGCAGACACCAGGGCAGTCCTGCAGATGACATTTTGTCACAAGATGCATGTGGGCAAGCAGCGCAATCACAATACAAGCCAGCAGAAAAGCTCAAATCTAGGCAGAAATAAGCTGCCCTAAATCTCTTCATGCTTTGCATCAGGCTTAGGCAGTGGCAATGGCTGTGGGCACAGTACAGCTTCTTGCAGCACAGCTGGGTGGCAAGACAACACATGTTCCACTTACTGGTCTCAGCAGCACAGAGATGTCACCACACAAGGCTTGTCCACCCAACTACCAGAAACAGGTAGATAGCAACACCTTCAGGATCTCCAAACCCAGAGTCAGCTCCATGCTTGCTTCCACAGAGAACATCTCATGCTGGGTGGACACATCAGCTTCACCAAAGCTCTGCAGGATCTACTGAAGGCAAAGCTCCTTGCCCTCAGAAAGCTGTGGGAGGAGAGGGAAGTCCCCCATGTGACACAAGTAGTGGAGAGCAGAGGCTGGACCCACATTTAGACAGCCCCATCGTGGATCTGGGCCATATCTCAACCCACACGCCTTTGATCCTTCTTGCTCCAGCAGCAACACGCACCCCTTGCCTGCAGAGCTGCATTAAGGATTAGGTGGGATCAGACATAGGATAATACAAATGAAGTCGTGTTTGCTGCTGGCAGTAGCTGCAAGGAAATGAGGAGCCAGTCTCTCCAGCCAGAGGGAAGCAAGATGCTGTCAAACTCTGCCAGGCAAGGAAAGGAGGGGTATGGCTGAGACCAGGCTAACACAGCCCACAGGTTTGGATATACAGTGCCTGATGGGCCACAGCTACAGGGGAAGGGAACTTCCTTGCTGAGGAGCTATGTCTCCAGCTGGGCTTCCTGCTGGAATCCAGGGGAGTAGAAACTGCAAAGGAGGCTCATGCTGCTGTAGGGAAGTGTCTCACAGCAGCCCTGCTGGGCCTGTGTAACCAGACATGAAACACAACCTTCTGTTTTCTGGATGGTCCTGAAAGCACCAGGCAAGCCCCAAACTGGTGATGCTGCTTCTCTTAATGTTACGCATCTACTGGGCTTGTTTTTCCCCATAGATCTTTTTCCATCCTTACCCTCTCTTACACACTCTAGCAGCTCTTCTCTTCCAGCTCCAGGCCTGTCTCCATCTTCCCTCACTACCCCAACTCTTGGCACCAGTCACAGTGTGTCTTCAAACATAAGGGAGAAGATGCTTGGGGTACACTCAGGCTTTGAGAAGCATGCTGGAGCAAGCAAAACCCTCAGGGAAGTGCAGAAACCATGTGGATAGAGAAGATGTGCCAAGCAGCAAACACGTGTCTCCATGATCTTTCCCAAAGACACAGCAACCTGTGTAGAGATCCTACCAGCTGTGTCTAAGGCATCTCAACCAGCACTGGTCCTGATGGCTGTAAAAAAACCCACCTGACTGCTTTTATATTTGATTTACTGTTGTAAAGGCACCTTCAGAGAGCTCCATCTGAGAGCTTTCATAATCTTTATACCCTCACTAGAGCCCGAAGGAAAAAAACCTCTCATGAGATGCGAAGAGCTCTGGACACAGCACCACAGGCTCCCAGCTCTGAGCTGGATGACCTGCCCCTGGCTCATGCACAGCCCTGGGAAAGGCAGGGACACAGAGACCCAGCAGCAGTGCCTGCCACTGTCCCAGCAAGCTTGCACACATATGGTGACAGGACTGGTCCCTCTGCAGCCGGCAGCATATGCTGCTGTTGCTGCCCACATCAAGGCAGACGCCTGGAGAGATGCACCAGAAATAACCGGTTACACAAGCCAAGACTTTTCATCTATGCAGTCAAAGAGTTTTAATCCTGAGCTACTGGGTACAGCTCAGCATCTGAATTCATCCCCAAAAAGGGACAACATCTCAAGGGCAATAAAATTACCTAAAAAAGCACTGAGACAAAAGAAGGCCAGTGGGATGTACTGGCAGCTAGACAGCCAGGCTGGTGAACATCTGTATGGCAGAGAGTTTCTGTTCCTGGTCTGCCAGCGACCTTTATGTCTGCTTTAACACAGGGCAATAATGCTCACTTAAGAGTCTCATGCTGAATTAATCATTGCAAAGTGCTCTACGGTTCAGCCAGGAGAGATAGGAAGGCAGCACTAAGCACAATCATAGCTGTACTCAGAAAGACTAATGGTCCGTGCTGTGCTCTGGCCCCGGGAAGCACTGCTTTAAGCTCCCAGGCAGGACGCACAGCAGCCCCAGCAGGGATGCAGCCTCCTCCCTGTCCTAGACAAGCATCCAAAACATCTGCCCAGCTGCCTGCACAGGCAGTAAGATCTCATTTAACGCTTGTCTGTACCTTTTTCCCATGCATCTTGACCAGTCACTGCTGATCCTAGCCAGAATTTCAGCATCCAGAAAATGCAGTTGTATGGGGTTCCACAAGCAGCTTGCAATCCAGCACACTGAACTTGTCTCTGCCAGCTTTCTGTCAATCCCACATTTTGTCCAGGAAGAGATGGGAGCTATTTCCTATCCATCGATTGCCATTAATGGCTTTCCAAATCTGCAGCAAGAGCCCACTCCTCCACACCAGGCTACGCAGCCCAAGACTACTTCTTGCAGAGAAGCCACCACCTTATGTCTCCCCTCTGCACCATTTCCACTTCTTCAAAATAGCAGGGAGCAAAAAGCAGCAAAAATCTAATTATTCTAAAATATGAATCCAGTCTGCTAAAAGACACCAGGATCCTAGTATACCAGGACAAGATGTTTTTTCCCTCCACAGGGCAGTTGGCGGGGTCTCTGCTATTTCACATGTCACAGCTGATCTCCAGCAGGCTCACTGTGGCTTATCCCTCACTCCTGCCCAGCTTCAGTGATGCCAAACAGGAATGGGCAGCCAGCACTACTGGAGCAGGGCTCAGCTGCCAGCACCAGGCTAAGCCCACCAACGCTTTATTCCCCAAGTGGTGAAGATGAGGAATAAATTTAAAATTCTTTGTTTTATTTTGATTTAACATTTTATCTGTACTGGAAGCAGCAGGAAATGTGGAGCAAGTAACCACTCCATAGCAGAAGCAGCCAGAAGAAACACTAGGGCATTTAGGGCAAGTTCTGAGAAGTTCATTTTAAAATGTTCCCTCTGCCAACACAGATAAATATTTGAGGGAAAAAATAAAAAAAAAACATGAAAATGCAGTTGACTCACGAAGAGCAAGTACGCTAAATATAGAAAATAAATTAAATAATTAAAGGGCAAAAGAAATGGGATTTTAGGCCTGCTTGGAGCATAACTTTCATTACAGCCTTACCCAGGGAGCTGCTTTTCACCATCAGACTGGGTGAAGTAAGTGGCAAAGGGAGCTTTTGCAATGCTTCTAGGCTACATTCCCAGGCCTCCCATTGTGAAGCACAGAGCAGTGAGGTGAGTGCAGGGTGTGTTGCTCCGTACCCCCAGGGTTCAGCACAGCCTCACCCAGGCTTCCCCATTCTTTCCCCACGTCCTGATGGGACAGCTAAAATGTGGACCTGTGACTGCTTGCCCCAAAGAGAGCCTGAAATTCTCCATGGGATGTAAACCCTCTGTACTATATATAGTACTATGTACTATAAGCTGTTAGCCCAGGTGCAGGGCTATCCCAGAGCTGCAGGTGAATGTGGCAGCTCTTTGGGTACAGTCCAACTCCAGCTTAAAAAAAAATAATTAAATTAAATTTAAAAATCCAGCTCCAGCTAGTCTCAGAAGCCTTGGGACAGGATGAAATTTAGGCTACAGATGTTACAGCCAAATCCTATTATTGCCAGGAGCCCAGCCCTGCAATTTAAAGGTGCCCTGGCACAAACCCACACCAAATGTGGCTCCCATAATCTGCTGCACTCAGAAATTACACATGTCAAAAAGGGCAAGCTCAAATCATCTGCAGCACTTTTGGGAGCTCAGAGCTGAGCTGGCTCACTGTGAGTTTCACCAGCTCCCAGGTAGAGCAGCCAAGCTCCACATTCTCTCCGTCAGGGAAGCCCAGGAATGCCCAGGGAGGAAAGAGCCATGTGTCCTTCCAACCCTAGAAACCATTCCCCAACACTGAGGAAGGAAAATACTCCTGGCAAGGCTGTGCTGGAAGGTGCCTGCCATGGTCAGGGGAACAGCAGTGATTTGGGGCACCAGCGCCCATGCTGACAGGTCTCTACTTCCACAGCCTGCAAGATACAGCAGACAAAGGGTGTGAGCAGCAGCCTAACCAGCCAGGGAGAGGATAATATCAGGGTCAGGCTCTTTTATTAACATCCTTCCCTTCTTTTCTGACCCTCAAAAAGGTTCTTGTCTCCTTCTGAAGTGACATCCTCCAAGTCTCCACTGCAACAACTGCATCAACACAGGTCAGTCCACAGAGGTAAAACAGGAGAAACAACTCTGCAGCACATTTTTGTGTCTGTGATCAGATGGCTGAGAACCAGCAGCATCAACTCCCTAAATAGCACATGACATCTGAGGCTACACCACGGATCTTGGCAACAACCCCTTCCCCCTCAGCTACAGAAAACCTATATATAGGAAAATACACATATGGATATATACATATATGACTTTCACATTACTTTGCCTTTTCTAAACAGTCCAGTAAGCCATCACAGATTTGCTTTGCCCAAGCAGGAGACTGGCATGGCCATGGCTGAGCAATGTACCCCCCTTGCTGTGCCACACTCAAAGTGTCTGCCTTTTGCTTTTCCTGCCTCACTTCAATGTGTGAGGCTCAGTTTTGGTTTTAATTGCAAAGTCTCCACATTCTGCAAACCAAATGCAGCTGGAATTGAAATAGAAGAGTAAAACCACCCACCAACAAAAATCAAAGCATCATACCCCTAAAAATGAAGTGGGACGCACAAAGCAGGGAGCTTAAACAGGGAGGGGGGAAATGGAAATTACACTAATGTACATAGCATGTTTTCATTTGTAATAATCTGAGAGCTGGGTAATGACACTGGAAAGTGAGCTACCCTTGGCCCAAAGAGAGGTGGCTGTTTATGAAACCATCTGGCTGTCAGCAGCTCAAACATCACGTGAAGGAAGAGTGTAAAATGGGCTGGTAGAGTCAGGCTGTCAGCAGTCCTCTGGGCTGGGAGAGGATGTTCTGTCCTCCACCTGACAGAGGGGGAGGGGAAAAAAAATCTAGAAATTGTCCGTCTGCATTTTGGGGAAAAGTAGTAGTCTGTGGTTTATGGGGTTGGGGTCTTTTTCATGGTATCTAACTTGTTTATTTAAGAAGAGCATTATAAATCATTCTTTTCTCAAAAGCAGCACCACAAACAGCTACAGGAGCTATTCCTTTGCTTTTAAGAAAGCACTGCACAAAAATGATCAAATCTATTTAATGGGCTGTTGAAACAGTGTAATGCCAGCCTCTTACATTATCGTGTCTCCTCATGATTTTACTAAGCAAAGAGCTGGAAGACTTGGCATTCCTGGCCTCTGCCATTACATTCTGCTCAGATACATGCAACAGAGCTGAACAGCAACAGGTGGGATGATATTTAATGCCCACCTTTATATCTTGACATTGTCTGGTTTGAAATAGAGTCCTCATGCCATTTACTGGCAGTGAAACTAATAGGATTCTGTAAAAATCAATCCATAAATGCACAGACGCTAAAATGAATGGTTTCCTTTCTGTTCCATTTACAGGAGGGCTCTTTTATGGATATCTATATGCCAGTGTAAAAATTGCAGGAACAACTTTCTAAGTCTTCATTAAATTCAAGGGGATTTTCATAGAGAAGATTGTTTTAAAAGAAAGTGCTATTTCCCATGGCAGCTCATTATTACCCACAAAACCTAAACAACCACACTGGCTTGTGAGAACTGTCCCAGCTGCCCCACACTTCTGCTGGGCACACTGGAGCTGCAGGAGGAAAACTAAGAGCAAGGGTAGGATGGGACACCAGCCCCACTGCCCAGCACAGGTGCCAATGAGAACTGAAACTGCGTGTCACATTCACTCACATGCTGAACACTGCCCAGGGCGCAAACCCTCTGCCAGGGTCTGCCCAGCCAGTGCAGGGACTGCTGGCAGTGCAAGGTCTCCAAAGAGGAGAAATAAATTCCTAAATTAAACAATGCTTCCCAATAATGTATTTAATGAAAGTGAATGAAACAGAGAGATGTATTTCTTCCTTGCCCTACCCACCACATTAAATGGCAGGGCGTTGGTTTTTGGGATTTAGGGTTGTTGTTTTTTTCTGGAGGAAGCAGAAAAACTGCACGACTTGAAGACACCGGTTTATCAGAACAGTCCTAAAATGAGAGATTTATTCAGATTTCTGCCTCTACATATTTCTTCCAAGACCACTGCCCTGAAAACCTCACAGTAATTCCTGTCCCAGAAGCCAGCTGGGAATGCTGAGCAAACCCCTGCACTACTCTGCACAGGTCTGCATTCCCTTCTCACCTCCCAGGAGTGCAGGCTCTGGGGTTTGCCTTAGGTCCCACTTTGTGGTCCCCAGCCCCACTGCTGCAGGCAGGGACGCTTCCATACGGCTTCCCCTGGAACATGCCCTCTTGACTCTGCACCACTTGGAAAACTGGCTCGGAAAAAATTACTCTGCCAGCTCCAAGGGCTGAAAAAAGCTGGGCAGATAAGAGCCAGCCCAAGCATGCACAGTCCACAAAACCACAATTGCAAGCCCTCCTGATCCATAAGCATACTAGCTAATGGAGGAGGAGATGGGGATCCTATGGACTGGCTTCACTGCTGGCCAGTGACACTGACACCCTTGGCTAGTCCACTGGAATTGTCTCTGGGAAAAGCCAAAAGCCAGAAAGCCACTAGCACATCACCAGATCCTCTACCAGGGATAATTCTCCATGGGACTTACAACTACCTCAAACATAAATTGGGATAAAGGGAAAAATGTACATCCAAGCCCTTTGTACTTCTGCAACAATCCATCTTGTTTCTGTCAACTTAACACCTGCAGAAAGATGTAGCTCTGCTGGAGGAAAAATACTTCCTAAGTGCTCCTGGTCATGACTGATCCTGAGGCACACAGCAGAAGCTCACCACATCCTCCTGGCCAACAGCCAGGCTCACAGAATTGGATTTCATCTTACCCTCTTTCACCTCCTCCTTCAGCCACTTCAGAGGCATTTCTTCATCTGTCTTTCCTCGTATTTCACTTCCAAGGGCATGGGATTACAATAGCCCTGTTTTTTCTCCATACCCAACCTTAGAAAACAAATCATTCCCGACCCATCCAACCAGGCACCTTGCCTCCAACACAGGGTAAGAAGGTGCAGACCTCTCTGCACTGGCAGCTGCACCCTCCTAGCTTCCCTAGGAGTGATGCTTTGCTCCATTTTCCTGCCCTCAAGATACCATCCTAAGTCACAAGACATTTTTTCCTCAATCTCTTTCCTCCTCTTACAAAAGCTGTGGCTGGGGGTGACCATGAAGGCATTGAATCCTCCTGCTGCCAGCCATCAAGTGCTTCAAGCCACAAAGCCTGGCAGCAGTGAGGTCCACAAGGAAATCACAGTAATTTCACGAATATAAGCCGCACCTTTTTCATTGAAGAATCCA